>JAOWBW010000132.1:540183-945537 GCA_026119855.1 Campanula takesimana
TCGATACTGCGACGATCATGGCATAGATCACAACTTTTCAACAGATGGAGTTCCTCAACAAGACGGAGTTAGGGAAAGAAAGAATAGGAAGTTGATTGAATCGGGAAAGACGATGATAGCTGAAGAAAAATTGCCTAAGTACTTTTGGGAAGAAGCTGTCAACACCGCATGTTTTTCTCAAATTGTTCCCTCATTAACAAATTTCACAACAAGACTCCGTATGAAATTTGGCGTGGAAGAACTCCTAACATTGCATTCTTCAAGATCTTTGGTTGCAAATGTTATATCCTCTACAACGGAAACGAACATAGAGGTAAATTCGATACCAAAGCCGACGAAGGTATTTTTGTTGGGTATGCCAACATTCTAAAGCTTTTCGCATTTTTAATAGATCTACATTAGTGATAGTTGAATCTGTAAATGTTACATTTGATGAACATTCCCTCCTTGAGCCACATTTGGCTCTAAATGTTGCTGATAATTCTGTTGAGTTTAATGAGACATGTGCTCCTATTCATGTTGCGCCTACACAATATCAGAATCTATCAACTCAATGAAATCCATCTACATCAGTTGCTCCTAACTCAATTTATGGCGCGCCCAATGAATCCTCAGTTGTGCCTACATTGAATGACGTGCCTCTAGATTCCTCTCACGCGCCTACATCTACTGCTGCATCTGGTGTTAATCCCATTTTCAATGCTGAACCAGTTCAACCCCCTAACTTTGATGATTTTGAAGCTGGTGAAGATGTACCTATTGAAGACATTCAAGTTACTACAACCCAACCTAACTTACCTCCTGAAATCCATGAAGTTAGTGGTCACCCCAATCAATAATATCATTGTTGATCTACATGTTGGCGTTCGTACAAGGAGAGCTATAAACTTTGATGCTAATACTACATTTATCTCTCAAATTGAACTGAAGAAGGCTGATGAAGCTCTCCCAGATCCTAACTGGGTTGTTGCAATGCAAGAAGAACTCAATCAATTTGAACGATGTAAGGTTTGGAATCTTGTTCCAAGACCACATGATCAAGGAGTGATTAGTACGAAATGGGTGTTCAGAAATAAGATGGATGAGAATGGAACCATCACCAGAAACAAAGCAAGGTTGGTTGCACAAGGCTATAGGCAAGAACAAGGAATCGACTATGATGAAACTTTTGCGCCCGTAGCAAGACTTGAAGCTATCAAACTCTTTCTAGCTTACGCCGCTCACAAGAACTTCAAGTTATATCAAATGGATGTGACGAGAGCATTTCTAAATGGTGAACTCCAAGAACAAGTCTTTGTAGCTCAACCACCTGGGTTTGAAAATTCACAATTTCCAAATCATGTGTACAAACTCCAGAAAGCTTTGTATGGGGCTCAAGCAAGCGCCAAGAGCATGGTATGATACACTATCTAAGTTTCTTATTGAGAAAGACTTCACTCGCGGTAAAATCGATACAACTCTTTTCATTGCCAAACATAATGGTCATAAATTACTTGTTCAAATTTATGTTAATGATATTATATTTGGTTCTACTAATGAATTGTTGTGCAAGCGCTTTGAGAAACTAATGAAAATCAAGTTTGAAATGAGCATGATTGGAGAACTCACATTCTTCCTCGGGCTCCAAATCAAGCAAATGAATGAAGGCATATTTATCAACCAAGCTAAATATACAAGGGATCTAATCAAAAAGTTTTGACTAGAGAATGCTAGAGCATACGACACTCCAATGTCTACCGACAACAAACTCGATAAAGATTTAAAAGGTAAAAAGGTTGATCAAACTCTGTACCGAGGTATGATTGGCTCACTCCTTTATCTTACTGCTAGTAGGCCCGATATAATGTTTAGTGTTTGTGTTTGCGCTCGTTATCAATCTGACCCTAGAGAAGCGCACTTAATTGCTGTGAAACGTATTATACGATATCTTTCCGATACTGTTAACCTTGGACTTTGGTACACCAAAGATTCGACTTTTAAACTTGTAGGTTATTCAGATGCGGATTATGTAGTGTGCACAATTGATAGGAAAAGCACTAGTTGCACTTGTCATTTCCTCAGATATCGACTTGTGTCATGGGCGAGTAAGAAACAAGCTTCAGTGTCTGTCTCAACAACGGAAGCTGAATATATCGCTGCTGGAAGTTGTTGCTGTCAGATATTATGGATGAAGCAGTAATTGGTGGACTATGACATCATTGAAGAATATTGTCCCATCTACTACGACAATACATCAACAATTGCCGTTTCTGAAAATCCTGTCATGCACTCAAAGACAAAACACATTGACATCAAATATCACTTCCTCAAAGACCACGTGGAAAAAGGGAACATTCATTTGGAACATGTGGGAACTGACTTTCAAATTGCCAACATTCTTACGAAAGCACTTGACGCGAAACGGTTCATCTTTTTGAAATGTGAAATGGGTATGCTTGAACTTAACTAGTCCATAAATTTTTTTCACTACTAATGATTTTATGTCTCTTTAAGTTATGAATATCCAAGGTTCAAAAGTTAAATCATTTTCTAAGTTTCAAGGAAACTACGTGCCTGTTAGGCGCCTCATTAACTCTCTGCGCGTCCAAGGTTTATGCGCCTTATTCATTCTGTGCGCGCCATTGAGTATTGCGCCTACCATACGCCCATTAAATATTGCGGCTCAATCGATGCTCCCTTATTTATTATCCTTATGATTGAACGTATTAAAATTCACAAGTACCAGGTATGTTCTTATTTATTGCATAGAATCTGTCTTTTGACATTCCATGATTGTTTAAAGTACTTGTGCAATTAATTTTCCCTCGTTTTTCGTTTTTCAAAGTATTTATTTTCTGGGGATATATTTTTTGAACCCCAAACCTACACCAAAACAGATGTTTTTGGAGTTTGTGCAAAATTAGTCAAAATTGCTCATACACTTATAAGGGAAGTGGAGCAGTTTTTCTTTATCCAAAATGTCACATCGATGTACTTTGGGTCATTCAGCATTTAATGCCCATCTTTTCCAAGAAACCCCTCATAAATGCCCATCGCTTCACCTTCCCCTTCTCCTAGAAAACCTAACCCTATATATTTGACCTTTCATCTTATTTTCATCATTTCGCCTAAAAAAATCCTACCAACTTTCTTCTCTCTCTCTCTCTCTCTCTCTCTCTCTCTCATGCTATCAGTTTCTCTCTCTCTGACTCCCGTTTTCTCTCTTTATCTCTCTATCTCTCTATATATTTTCTCTTTTCTTCTCTATATTTTCTTCATATAAATATAATTTATGGGTCCTAAGAGAACTCCCAAAACACCCCTAGACGAAATGGTATGATTTCTAAACTCTAAAACTCTTAATTTGTGCCTTTTATTTTCGTTTTTCTGGGTTTGTGTTTTTTTAAAAAAAACGAAAATCGTTTTCTGTTGATTAAATTTGTTTCGGTTGTCCGTTTTTGAAATCGTTTGTTAGGTTATGTTCATTTTGTGATTTCGAGTCTTTTGATTCCAACTTTACAACGATCAATGTCTTATATTTTGCGAATCTGAAAAATCTCCATTTTTTTGGTTTTCAAAATTTTCGGATCTTTGAATTCTTTTTATGGATTTGTTGTTGTTTTGTTCTTGTTTTGGTTTACATGTTTGTGGTACTTGTCTTCTTGCGGTCATTTTGATACATTGTTTGCTTGATTTGGTGAAGTTTCATGTTTTATGTGTTTTTGGTGTTCTTCGAGCACTCAAGAGCATGTTCTTCGTCTTCTTCGTTTTTCTTGCATGACTTGGGTTTCATAATTCTCAAAACTTGTTTTTCGAAAATTTTCATGTTTGATCCTTATTGCTTATATGTCTTTGTTTTGCATGTGTTTGTGTGACTTTGTGTGTTTTCATACTAAGTATAAGTTTCACATAGTTATGCGCCTAAGTGTATTGTATGCGCCTAACTCCCTGCGCGCCTTATCCTTCTACGCCTCCGTTTGCGCAGTTGTTATAATGCGCCTTGTTTTCTTATGCGCCTACTTTTTCACTTAGTCATTTTTCTATGTTTAATTTTTCCTTAGTGTTTTACATAGATTCACATTATGCACTTCTCATATTCTTGCTCATTCAAAATTTCATGCGCCTACATAAATCATGAGCCTTGAATCTCTCTGCGCCTCTTTATGCGCTCTTGATTCTCGCGCCTTATTCATCTACGTGCCTCAAATTTTCTATGCGCCTGAACTATGCCTTGCTCATATTATGTATCTATGCGCCAAATCTATGCTAACTCTACTCATATTTTTTCCAGGATATTGCCAATTTTAGACCTGGTGAAACTTTTAATGTTGCTGAGTTAGCTGCTAAACCAATGGGCATTAAAGTTATGGAGTACATCAGAACAGCTGGTCTTCTGCCTTTATTCACTCTGGATCAACCCTTGTACTCACCACTCCTCGTTGATGAATTTTTCTCCACTGCCAAATTAGTTGAGTTACCAACTGATGTTGAAGGATTTGTGCGCTACAGAATTCGCGCCGTAGTACATGGTGTTGATATAACCATTTCCGCTGGCACACTCAAGCACTCAGTCAATTTCAACACAACTGGCCCTCAAAGTGTAGCAGGCCAAGCCAACACTTATTCAGCCGGCGCGCAGAACATTATTGCGCGCACCTATCTCAATATCCCCACTCTTCAGAATAACATTAAGTTGGTTGAGATTAGGGATGGTGGTGACCTTTTGGCTCATATAACGCATCTTGTGGATACGTCTATAGTTTTCAAGACGGGGAACGTGAACAGATTCACGGTGGAGCAGTGGGAGTATACTGCTGCTATTATGGGAAAGACCAGGCTCAACTGGCCTCAAGTTCTTTTCAAGACTTTGATGGAGAAAATTGACAAGTATAACAAGAACAAAGCTGAAGGGAAGACTAAATTCAAGACCCACTGCAGAATCCTCACCAAAATTTTTCTCACCTACCCAGCTCTTGTACAATTCCTTAATAAGAATCCCGTCTATAAAACAGACGATGCACCAATTTTTGGTCAGGATAACTTGGTGTTAAAGAGGCGCAGAAAGTGCATTTCCAAGCGCGCGCCACGAGTTAAGGGTGCTCAGTTGGTTGATGAAGCCACTGAGTCAGATGAAGCAGATGCAGATGGCACAGCAGATGGCGCAGCGTCTGAGATTGCACCTGGCGCAGAAACTGGCGCCCCATCTTGCGCATTTCCTGGCGCTGGTACAGACAAAGGCAAAGGGATTGCAACTGTTGATCATGGAGGCAGACCACCTAAGCACCCTAGAACTGAGAAAGATGATCTTCAGGCTATTAAACGCGCGCAAGAAGCTAGTTTGGCTGAAGCGCAGAAAAAGAGGGATGAAGACTACCAATTGAAGCAAGCTGCTGAAGTAGCTAAGTTAGAAAGGCCCAAGGGCGCAGGGTCTAGCGCTGATGAACGCGCGCCTGCTCGTACTGCGCCTCTGAGTGTTCGTGCACCTCCAAAGAAATATACTCATGCGCCTGCCCCATTTCAAAAACCAACTTCAACTCCATCTTCACTCACGTCTCATCAACAACAACTTAAAGATAAACTCTTCTCTGATTTATTTGGTGACTTAAGTGAGGAACAAGTTGAGGGAGAGCCTGAACCATTCAAGAGGTGCAAATCATCTTCTGCGCATGTGGCTCCTGCGCCTCCTTTCACTACAGAAGAACCCACTTCAAGTGATGATTATCTTCAATCTCCCAGACAAACTTTTGTTCCTTCACCAATTAGGCGCTCTAAGTCCCCTGCGCCTCAACCTTCTCCTGCGCCTACTCCTCCAAATCCTGACATGAGTTTGGTGATCTATCTGCTTCAACAACTCCAACAAGGTCAAGCTCGAATTGAGTCTCAATTTGAGCTTCATACTTCAATGTTAACAAATCAAGCAGACGAGATTGCTGCCATTAAGGGGGAGATAACGCGCATGGGCGCTGACATCAGAGACAAACATTTCCTAACCCCTCAGCAATAGAGTGATGCTATAGCTCAAATGAATGACATGTTCAAAGACACACTTGGTGAACTTCATGAAAGAATTAGCGCAGGAATCAAGCTCACTGATGGTCAAGCCTTCATTGATGCTATTAAGCAGGTAGAGACCAGTGTGGCTACTGACATTAAGAAGTTGCTTAACTTAGTCACTAGTGAAAGTGATAAGTTAGTGGGTGTTATGGACAAACTAAAGGAGATCAAGGATGAGCTGGAAAATGCTTCAGACGCGCATATGACTTTTGCACCTTCTACAAGCGCAGAACATGGCGCGCCTCTTATCTCACGCTCCTTAATTTCTAAGTTGGACGTTTTGAAGGAGTTGATAGTGACGCACTTCAATGCCGCGCATTCAAGTTCTGATAGGCTCACAGAAAGAACCTCTTCTGATATTCTCTCCGCGCAAGCTGCTGTTGAAGCAAACATTCAAGTGTTAGCAGAAAACTTTTCTCAACAGCAAGCCATTGCTCAGCGATCCATTGACGAGTATCAGAACATCAATGTTGGTCATCTGCGCTTTATTAGAGATGGTGTTGAAGAGACCTTCAAAAATGTCAACCGTACTCATCAACTTACCAAACAAATTCAGCGCTCAGTGAGCGAAATCGAAGAAGGATTGAAGGAAGACGACGCGCCTCCTCCCAACCCTTAGATTTTATTTTGATTTTAAGTTGTTAGAAACTTTTGATGTTAGAACTTTTTGTTGTTAGTGATTTTTGGTGATTACTTGTTTTAGCACCTTTTGAGTTTGTTCTTCTAAATACTTGTAATCTGTAACTCCTATATTTCGAGTATTAATGAGAACAAAGCATCACTATTGTTTCAAACCTTATTCACTCAAACTTCTTGTTTGAAGAACAATGATCTTATTGTTTAAAATCATATGCATCATATTTGAACTGTTTCATTCTTTAATGCATTTGAGTTTAAACCTTGTTTAAACACATTTCAAAACTAAAACTCATATACTTTTGAATGTGTTATCTGTTATTTCTATCTTTCCATTTGTAATGTTTTATCCTTATTGGAATAGATTAGAAATCTATATCTTGGACTAGTGTGTGCATTAACTTGAGACATGATTTACCAATTTCATTTATTTGGACATGTTATTATCAAGTATAATGTTTGTCCCTGATATAGTAGGTAATGGCATCAATCAAATAGGGGGAGATTGTTGGGTATGCCCACTTATATCTCAGTTTCAATGTAATAGGATTGATTAGATTTGATTGATCTATCACCTAAGTTTTATTTCATGGACTTAAGACCCATATGTAGGAAGTATTTATACTTCAATTTTTAGGTATTCCATTGTAATAGAATAGGCTTAAGAATAGGGTAAGATATCAAGATTCAGGAATAATCAAGTTCATTTTGAGCCATGCGCCTATGCGCCTAAAGTCCCACGCGTCATGCGCCCTTTTAGCGCGCGCATATGGTAATGCGCCTAAGCTATGCTACGCGCCCCATAATGGCTCGATGCGCCCCAGCAATGTTAACTCCAACACTTGGTGATTTATTGAAGACATGAAGACTTGAAGAAATTCAAACTACGCCAATGATCCAACGGTGGTAAAATAACACGTACGCACCCGCATCTAAGGACACCTGTCCATAACGGTCATATTTGTGTTATGTGTCTAACGGCTATAAAGGACACGTGCTCCACTCAATGAGCGACATCACATCTGTCCTTTGATCTTATCCACAAGGGATTTCCAACGGCTAGTTTTTGGGGTTCTACTATAAATACCCCATAACTTCAACCATTTGAAGTTGCTAAGCATTTCAGAATTTCTCTCTCAAGCATTTATTGAAGATTTGAAGATTGCCCTTTGAATACCCAGATTCCTCAAGAACATCTTCATACCTTCATCTTTAGCCCAGATCCTCAAGCAAAAACACTTTAGTTTTATTGTGCTCTAAATCTCATAGATCTAAAGAGCCTTGAAACTAAGAACACACACGCACCTCTTTAAGTTTTATCACTTAGATCTTTCTTTAAGAGATACGACGGTTTTGTCTAGGATTTGTTATTTATAGAATATTAGATCTTGAGTTAGTGTATAAGCTCAAATGTTGTAATTTGTAACACTCTCTCATATTATAAGATCTCCATTAGAAATCCAAGACTAACCATCTTAGTAGAGGACGTAGATCATTTCCCGATCGAACCTCTCCAAATAGCGAGTATTAAATTCTTGTCATTTACTTTCAAGTTATTATCTTATCTCACTATTTGCTTATTTACTCGTTGTAGATTGATTGGATTGAATTGTGTTGTGTTTGTTATATCATTTGCCTTAGTTCCATCTTTCACTCATTTTGAGCCAAAATACTTAGAGTGTGTGTGCGCCCCTTTATCACACTTTGCGCCTACTTTTTTTTAACTAAATTCCGCTGTGCATTTCACTCACTCACTTAGGCTCATTTAATAACGCTTAATTGATAAAGTTCTCATTTGTAATTGAGTTTATCAAGGGTACGAACATAATTTTAAAACAGCTATTCACCCCCCTCTAGCTATTTTCCATACCCTTGTTGCTTTTTGGGACCAACAGATATCAAGACATTTGAATCAATCAATATATTCGGAAATGAGAAAGCATTAAACAAAAACAAGTTGATTATGGACCATGACTTGTGTTCAATAGACATCATGGACAAAGGGATTGTGACTTGTGCTATAAGAGGATAAACTTTGGGCTACAAAGTTATACTGTTTGCGTAGTCATAAAAGGTTTGCTAGAATCTAATTATAACTTACGGGATTTGACTGGTAAAACCCGTTGGCAACTTAGTATAATCCTATTGGGTCACACACGCAGAACGGATAATTAAAAGGATGAAAATAAAAGGAATACGGGAACAGCGACCGTACGGCGGCCAAGGCGGCGTACGCCTGGGCAGGCGCCGTACGGCTCCTGTCCCGCACTGGTTCAGTTTTAAGAAATTTCTTGTGTGACGAGAAGTCCTAAACCCTAAAGGAATCAGACCTATCCTAGTATAAATAAGTGTGTCTGGGTTTGAGAGACCTATTTGATGATTCAAGAAATCACAAAGCTTTCTTAGAGAGAGATTAACACACATATTGAGAGGGATTTATTATTCCAAAGAGAAGAAAGTGTTTTTCAGTTTTTTTTTAAGCCAAAGGATCTAGCAATCAAGTCCAAGAAGGTATTCTTGGATCCGTTCAAGTGTGGATCACTAATAGAGGATACTTTGCTTAGTATCTTAGTCCGTGATTAAAGATTTGAACTAGAAGGGTTTGTCCTAATTTATCTTATGCTTTATAAATTATTGTTCTTAATGGATCTAGGCTAGGGTTTCTACATGTTTAATTCCGCTATACATGGAGGCTATAAAACCCAACAGTTGCATGATTCTTTTCTTAAAAAAATCTTCCCACATGCCACTTTGGCCACCTTTAGACAGAAAATCATAGGGTTTACTCAAGATCAATCTGAGCCATTTCATGAGGCGTGAGATAGGTTTAAAATGTTGCAAGTGCAGTGCCCCTATTATGCTTTTACTGATGCCCTTTTACATCAATCATTTTATGGTGGTGTTAGTACCCGACCTGAAAATGAGTTTATTAGGACTTTTCCAAAAGTACAAGGACTTTATAGGAATTAGAAACCTTGCAAAGACTTGTCCCGGATTCCCGAAATATCTCATTTATGACAAAATCTATCAAAATAGGTAATAAATGGTTTCCTTAAAACCATGCAGAAACCCTAGCTTGAAAATCACGTCAGCCTGCATCCTTGGCCACGCGGCCAACCTTGCTACGCGTCGATCTTGGCCACGCGGCCACTGTTGTCACCGGATTAAGTCATGGCCAGGCGACCAACTTTGCTCCGGATGATCTCAACCGTCAGATCTTCCCCTCAGTTTACTATATAAACCAATCTCAGCCTACTGGTTTAGGATCCCGGTTTTGAGAGCTTTAGATCCGAATTTGAGAGCTCTTAAGGGACGATTTTGCTCCCAAATCAAGTCATTCAAGCCTCCAAAAACACTCTCAAGAATCCCAAGAAGATCCAAGGTTATTTCTTGCCAACAAAGGTAAGTTTTCTAACTTTTCTTCATGTTCTTGCATTATTTTTAATGTAGATCTTTGATATTCATATTCTTAATATGTTTATTCATGTGTTCTTCAGAATATTCATGTTCTTGCATGTTTATTCATAGTTTCTTCATATGCTTTACATGTTCATTCATATGTTCATAATATGTTCTTCATATGTTCATCGTGTTCATAGATTAAAACCTTATTTATGCTATATTTAGGGTTGCGATCTTCATGTTTGCATGTTATTTCATAGCCGATGATGATCTAGGGTTCATCAACCCAAGGATGATCTAGGAACTATTTCTAAACCCTAAACTTTAGGTAATTACTTCCGTGATCAATAATCCTCCCATGATGAATGTGATGAATGTTCATTGAGATCTCATTGATGGCATAGTCATTATTCTAGGATGTGATCATCCTGCATGTTTCTTTCTCCTCCCTCTTCATTATGCATGATCCCTATTCTCTCTCCACATTCTAATTATGTTCGAACTACGCTGACCTGAGCTTCTCACATTGAGAGGAACGTAGGCAATCTTCGGATCTGGTCTAAATCACTAACACACTACATACACCGCATCATGATAGAAAGACCGATCAATTCGGGCAATAGGAGTGATAACGTTCAATATTCTTCTCTTGTTGTAATTTGACCCCCGAACCCATTAACATGCTTTTTCTCAATGTTTTGGCTATAATTAAAACGGCGTGGCGACTCTCATAATTTTAATGTTGCTATGAATATCCCAAATTCAAACACACGTATTCACAGTGGCGACTCTGCTGGGGACTGCTTTGAAACTTTTTCAAAATTAGTGGGTCTAACTTTCGTCACATCATGATGCTTGCCATGTTTACACATGCACACACTTTCCATGTTTACACATGCACACACCTGCCATGTTTACACATGCACACACCTGCCATGTTTGCACATGCACACTTGCCATGTTTTCACGTGCCCCCTACAGTTAAGCCATATTTACACATGTACCCGCGCACTCCGCCATGTTAATACTTGTACCTTGTACCTTGTACCATGTACCCTTGTAATCTTCGCTTTAGTATTAGGGTCAAACAAAACTCTGCTATGTTCCCTTGTACATTATTCTCTCTCTCTCTCTCTCTCTCTCTCATACATTGCATCGCATCATCCTAACATTAAAAAACTTCTCTCTTTTCTCCCTAAAAAAGAATTAGTTTCTTGCCTCACACTACCACTAGTCCGTGTCAGCACTGCACAGGTCCCCATTACCCGGAGTATTCGATGTGCAGGAATTTGTGCGCTACTGTCGCACTCTTTTCGAGTCACTCGTCTATTCCACTCACCGTATACGGTGGGAACCTTTTACCTAACCCGTGTCAACCCACACTAGTATAGGTAACACACCTAGGTTTTGATCGGTTGGTTTGGCTAGCTTTTTCTTAATAGTCAATTAACGTGCTGTCTATGTCTAGTCATCCCCAAGTCAATGATGAATCGAGATCTTTGAGAGAAAGTGTACAAAAAAGTGATTTCCCTACAAGGGACGTGCCATGGTGAGATGAGTGTTTGTTGTCAAGATCTCCGCTCATCGTTAACTTGCGTAGGATGCAACATAGACATCACGTTAAATGCCTTTAAGGAAGGGTTAGTCGTAGGATCCGATGGTGGGTGGAAGCCGCTTGCCCTATAGGACCCTCGCCCAAATTGTCCGTTTGGGGGTGTGCAATGCAGGTGAAAAACGATGGGTCTATAGACGTAGTGATGGCCTCCACTAATCGTAGTCTTCTAACTAGTTGCGAAAAGGGGTACCCCTTCCAACCAATTAGGATGTAAATAATGTATGTTTTTGTAAATTAAAATATACTTTGCATGAGCCTTCCCCCTCTCCTAAAAGCTTCATTGCCCTTCAACCTTTCAGCAAAGCAAGTTTGGATCCGTTCGGGTGGTCGACTACAACGTGAAGCTTCTACTCCATCCACGTCAACTCCCGCTTCATCTTCAACCTCTGCTCCTCCTACCAGTGCCGCCGAGCTCAACACCGAGACCACTCTCAATGGTATTCCCCCAAGCCTCCAGAATTTCCTCGCCGGTCTCGAAGCCAAGATCAAGAATCTCGAAGAAAGCAACAAGATGTTGGATGACCAGAACCAACAGTTGAAGGGTCACATTCAACAAAAGGGAACTAAACTGGTGCCCGATGGTGAGAAATTCATTTATGTCGAGGATGAAGAGGTCAATACCAACTGTCCCTCCAACACCAATGCCACTACCTTCCCATTCCCAAGCTACCGCAATGTTCCACCTCCTTCTCTCTACGCCCAACAAGGTTTCACTACCATGAGCAAGAACAAGGATGTCTATGAACCTTCCTCCGAACTGCTTGGTGGCTACCTCTCTGCTAGCAAACTACCCGCACACTCGTTGCCTCTGAGTATTGGGATGGCCGCTGCTACTACTTCCACTACTCCTCCCGTCATTCTGTCAAAATCTATACCCGACATCTCCAATCACCCTGTAGTCACGGCCATGCAAGAACAAATGCGCAAGTTGATCGAGACCGTGGATAAGCAAAGTGCACCGACTACCAAGACAATCAACCCTAGCCAAGTGGGGGCTCTCCCCAAGGATTTCAAGATTCCTAAAGTGGCAATGTTTCATGGTGAATCGTGTCCTAAGACTCATTTGGATAGTTATGTGTTGGCCATGAGGGCTCGTGACTGCACCAACGAACAAATGGCTCGCGTATTCCATAGCACTTTGGATGGTATAGCTCTGCGTTGGTTCTTGGGGCTAGAACCAAGCGAGAGGCAAACGTGGGATCAAATCAGTGCCATTTTCTGTGAGAAGTATCAAGCTAACTTGGATTGGCATGTGAATCAAACCGACCTTGAGAACACTATGTAAAAGCCCGGCGAGGCTATTTATGATTTTTACAAGAGGTGGAATCATCGGTTGTGCGAGGTCCAATACCCACCAAAAGCAAAGGAACAGAAGCAGATTTTCTACAAATGCTTGCTATCGGAGATGAAAGCAGCTATAGGTAATGGTTACTTTCCCTGATTTGCGGGAAATGGTTGACGCCGGAGTAAGGTACGAAGCAGGGTTCATTGGGATAAAGGAAAGTCCAAAGACCAACAACAACAACTCCTTCCGCTACAAGGATCCTACTGCGCCTGCGCCTCCTAGGGGTGGAAAGGAGGCCGTCGGCCAAGTGAATATGGTCCAAAAAGAGGTCCCGCTAGATGTCCAAGCCGTAACAAGGAATGGGGCTCCACAACAGAGGGAGCATTTTGACGATTTTGGTATGCCCATGGGGAAGGTCTTTGACGTGTTAGTCAAGAGAGGTCTTATCAAGCCTTTAGAGAATTACCAACCCGCCTACCCAAGAACTGATTTGGACACCTCCAAGTTCTGCAAGTATCACAAGCACATCGGGCACACAACGGATGGTTGTATTCAACTGAAACTCGTAGTTCAAGGGTTAATCAATGACAAGAAGATTGAGAAGCCGAAGGGTCCTAATGTGGTAAATAACCCTCTTCCTAACAATGGGGGTGGGGTGAATATGGTGCAAACATGCGAGATCAGTATCCTAGAGCTCATGGATGCCTTTGACAAGATAGGGCTCACGATGGTGGATATCTTCATGGCATTGGTGACGTTATAAATGCTCGAACCATTAGAAGGACACCTTCCCCACGTTGGTTGCGATTTGTCAAAGTTTTTCCACTACCACAAGTGCACCGGTCACACTACCGAAGAATCCTTTGAACTCAAGAAAGCCGTGCAAGAGCTCATCCACAAGGGAGTTGTCGAAGCCCCTAGAGATTATGTAGCTAGCAATGTACTCATGGTAGAACTTAGTGAGATCACTGATCCGGCCGAGCCTGTTATGGCGGACTGTGATGAGATGGGCCCCCTTGTCATGACATGCCATTGTCTTTGGAGGAGCTACGTGCAGAAGTTTGTCTCCTTACAAGATCCGGTCAAGTGTACCAATCCGACCCAAAGGGTGCAAAGAAAGTCTTTGGGAAGGAACCCGAGCAAGCCGACCTAGACAAAGAAGACCTATCCTCACTCAACTCAAACAAACCCAAGCCCACATCTCGCTCTGGTCCCTACTCACCTCCTCCCTAGCCCATCGCCTCATGCTCGAGCAAAACCTCGCCGCCACCATAGTACCATCCACTATTACCCCGGAAGACGTCACCCACATGATTGGTAATATCCACTATGGAAACATCATCACTTTCTCGGAGCTAGACAAGCCAGTGTTCGGAGTTGATCATAATGAGCCTTTATACACCACTGTCGAGGTAAATGGCAAGAAAATTCCCCGTGTATTCATTGATAATGGTTCTGCTATTAATATCCTGCCTTCAAGGATGATGGATGTGGTTGGCGTTCATGGTGTTGATTTACGCCTATCCAAGCAAACCATCAAAGCTTATGACTCTACATGCCGCGCCGTGATAGGCGAAGCCACCTTGCCCATTACCACCGGAACAAAGATCCTGCCAACCGACTTCCACATCATAGACATCCCCGCAACCTTCTCACTCCTCCTTGGCCGGCCATGGTTACATCAGTCGGGCGCTGTCCCATCTTCCCTCCACCAATGTGTGAAGTTTCAATCTGGTAATGAAGTGACCATCATCTACAGCGATCTCGTAACTGCCCAAGGGACGGATACCAAGGGCGTTCCTGTCTTACAGATTCAGCATGGGGAAGAGAGAAGACTCTTCAATGGCTTCGAAATAGTCGCTCAAGCACAGATCTGCACCATCGACCTCACCAAAACAATGGATAAAGTGGCACCTGTTGTCAAGATACTGCGTAATATGGGCTTCATACCGGGGCTGGGGCTAGGTAAGAACTTGCAAGGTCCCACAAGTCTGGTTAGAGAGATTGATCACCGAGGATTGTTCGGTCTTGGATACACCCTTACTCTTGAAGACAAGATGGAGAAATAAAGGATGGATTTGCTTAAAAAGATGAAGCTTCCCTACAAAAAGCCTGAAATGCGGCCATACCGCCTGTCCCTGAATAGCTACTTTGTCAGGGAAGGCGAGGAGTTTTCGTGTTTCGAGTTCGCCGAGCCATGGATTGATCACACCGGGAAGTTGTAGAAAGGGTTCGAGATTTTCAGAGATGTGGAATTCGATCGGTCCAACATGAAGCTAACTTACATGGAATATGACAGAGCCACGGGCAGAGTTAGAACCATCAAGCATGAGTACTCCGCCAAGGTTGCAGATGACATGGCAGATCAACTTGAAGCCGCAACCCTTGACAAGCCGACAGCAGAGACTGCAGAAGCACCAAGAATGACTGAGACGTGGGATGGCCAATATCTGCTTCAACATCTGGGTAGTCTGGGGCTGGACGACGACATGGTAGCCGCTATTGGGGATGAATCAGAAAAGGACGTGGATCCGAGGACATTGGTGGTACCCATGGAGGACAAGCTCAAGAATTGGTGCATCATTGGGGGACCTATAGCTACTCCGGAATTTATGGGAGGGACACTGGGGCTTACTCCTTCTCCTGTCACCACTCCTGCAACATCTCCTGTCACTCACCCAAAATCCCCGTCCCCAGAGTCTAGTGTTTTACATTTTGAATTTGAGTCTTCCTCTAAGTCTGACGACCTTACGTCCAAAGACTATGATCTTGTTGCAAACGCTATATTTCCTTTTGCCATGAATGAAACCCTCGACCTTTTCGAGTATCCCTCCATAGTCACTCTTTTAACTGATAAATTGGCTAATAATCAAACTAATGATATACACTTAGTTAATAATGATTCATTAGAAGAGGCGGACACAGACCAATTAAATAATGAATACATTAAAGAAATTTCAGAACAGGTTATTAATCAAAAAGAATCTCGAGCCCAAGCTGCCGATGAGGTGTTAACGTGCGTGAATTTGGGAACCGAAGCCGAGCCTAAGGAAACGCAGATTGGAAGCTTCTTCAGCGGAGCCGAAAGGGAATCACTGATTGAGATACTCAGAGAATATGTGGATGTGTTCGCATGGTCTTATATAGACATGCCGGGGCTCGACAACTCGATCGTAGAGCACAGAATCCCGACAGCACCAGACGTTAAGCCAGTCAAACAGAAGCTGCGCCGCATTAAGCCGGAATGGTCTTTACAAGTGAAGGAAGAGATTGAGAAGCTACTCCGTGTGGGTTTCACCAGGGTGATCGAGTATCCAACTTGGTTATCAAATTTGGTGACTGTTAGAAAATCCAACGGTAAAGTCAGAGTGTGTGGGGATTTTCGGGATCTCAACAAAGCTACGTCAAAGGATGACTTCCCCCTGCCAAATATCGACAGGTTGGTAGACGCGACCGCCCATTATGAGGTCAAGTCGTTTGTTGATGGGTTTGCCGGCTATAACCAGATCGAGACAACCGAGGAGGACCAAGAAGCGACCCCCTCCACAACCTCGTGGAGGACCATCAGCCGGCGAGTTCGAGCCGTGTTGAGAATGCAGTCTCCTCGGAACAAAGCTGAAAAGGAAGAACTCGTCAAGTTACTGCAACACCTCAATCATTTTACAACAGTGGGGGAGCCGACACTCAGAGAATTAGAAAGGGCCCGCGACCAAGAATGGAGTTCGAGATGTGAGTTCGCGTTATGCTGCCTCAAGGAGTACCTCGCGAATACCCCAATCCCGCACCCGGCACATGGGAATGAACTTCGGACCCCAACACCAACGACAGAATCGTGGCCCTCGCGCCAGGAAAAGGAAATCAATGAAAAAATGCAAAGATTTTGGAAAATACCCCCTCTCAGTCCCCTGCTACACAAGAATAGGGACCCCTTTCGCAAAATTGTTCGAACAACTGAGACAAATGGGCAAGATGCAACCTCTAGGAGAACATTCACTCCTCACCGAATTACCACCCCTTCAACTATTTGAACCTACCAAAAGTTGCTCTTACCACCAAGACGAAGGTCATGACACCAACGACTGTGTCGCTCTACAAAGAAAAATCCAAGTCTTGATGGACGAGAACATGCTCACCGGCGTGAGAGGATTTTGGTTCTATAGGAAAACAAAAACTTAGAACTCCTCGGTTGCTACGAAATCGAGCCTTATGTGAGGAACGGCCCAGAGGTACTCTCGCACCTAACTGCAGAAACGATTCAAGACATCTCAAGAGAAATAGGGGATTTAAAGCAACGCGTTGACGCAATGACAAAAGCTCGAGGTGCACCACAAGACTAGACAGAATGGCAGATTTGGATGGCAGCCCGTTCAAGGAACCAGTCAACCTCAGGAAGCTCAGACGCTACTACGACTAGTATCCCTCCTCTCTGTAAAAAAAAAATGTTTACTACGCAAAAAGAAGCCCGATAGACTGAAAACCCGCAAAGGGCGGTCTATGCAAAATAAGGGTGCGTACAAAGCTCGCTAGACTGAAAACCCGCAAGGGCGGTCTAGGCAAAAATTAGAGCATTCCCCCTTCTATCTTCCCTTCCTCTAAAATCATTCTAGTCCGACTGGAGTGAACTACGGTGACCTGAGCCCCTTAGTCCTATTTGTAAAAGGGGAACGTAGGCAGCCTTTCAAGAGGTGCGGTCTAAAAAACAAATAAACATCCAAATCTTGTCAAGCAATAAAGGTAGAAGTTGTGTTTTCCGAAAGCAAAAACTTTTAATTCCATAGTCATTGCATGTTAACATTTATTTGATGAGTCTAAGCTTCACATAATTTTTGAATAAATAACCTATTCTGAAATTGAAACTAAAACAAAAGTAAACTAAATTAAAACAATGTGTTTGCAACGACTATGGAAGGATCCTCGGAATTACTCTTTAGTGCCACTCGTGCCTTCGGTCTCTTTCTTCTTGCTTTGACCACGGCGAATCTTTTTCTTGTTAGGGTTCTCGCAAAACCTCCTCTCAAATTCACTAACCCCTTTAGCTTTGACACTGGGAGTCTCCCCATCCTTTCTCTTCCTTGAAGTCCCCGCTCCATCTCTATTAGCCATGCTCTTGCTCCTCTTCCTCTCATAGGCCATCGCCTCCTTCATCCTCAATGAACAACTAGGAGCACAGGATGCCAAAATAATGCCCCTTAGGGTCTCTAGAGTCTGCTCCGCTTGCCCAAGTCTCTCCATAAACCAATCCAAATACTCTCGTGATAGGTAGGTGTTGTTGGAGTGTGTGATGAGAGTCCTATGGCTAAAACCGGCCTCGCCCCACATTTGAGAAAGGAGAACCGAAGCGCTATCATCCAAATGAAGTATGCCAAAAGGAAAACGGGTCCTCTCCTCATCCCAACCCTCGGGGATGGTTTGCACTAGACCATATTGACGGAGTACTCTAGCGGGGTAGTAAAAAGTGGTCCCAGAAAATGACGAAACTTTAATCATGTGCAGTCCTACTTGCTTCTCCCTCACAGAATTAATGTGCCAATGGGGCACCACCCACTTGATGTCATCGGTCACCATCCCCGCCAAGTACCTTTCCCAACCCTTGAGAGTCATGCCCTCGAACCTCTCCTCCATACCTCTAATACGGTGCATCCATGGGGCCACCGCCGAAGAAACCGCTGGCTTGTTCACTCGGAGCCTTTCTTGCAACCACATAGTCAAAAGTCTATCACTGCCGCACGGCATCCCGCCATAAACCGCAAGATGAGGGATCCCAAAAATTATCTCCCCAAGGATGGCCGGTACAATGTCATGTCCCGAACGAGCCGCATTCACCATGGTCAAACATCCCTCACTAGCACATCCGACTTCGGAAGGGAAAAGAATAGAAGCAAATAAACACAAGGCAAGGTGGTCCAAAGAACGGTCCGAGGTCACATCCGCGTGCATGAAGTGCCTTGGCATCCAAGAAAGGTCGACGTAGCCACCTCTAGCATACTTACCAATGTCATCTGCGGGCACACCAAAGGTTATCAACTTGTCATGCAAAGAAATAAAATCAAAGGGCAATGCAAGTGTACCCTTCCCTTCACAACCGCAAAGCGCCTTAATGTCTTCATAAGTGGGTACCATCTCATTAAAAGAAAAGTTGAAAACATGAAGAGTGTTGTTCCAAAACTTCCCACAAGCTTGCAAGAGGTTAGTGTTGGAGTTCATGTGCAAGAATGACCAAAGACACTTGATCCCATAGCGCTTCTCAAACTTCCTACGACAAGGACCGGATATCTTGGCAACCCACTTCTCCAAAGATGTTATGAAAGCTCTTTTTTCAAGTCTAGAAAGCCTTGCATTGTGATCCATGGCAAAAGAAGAGCAAGTTGATGATTGGAACTCAAAATTGACCAAAAAAGCTGCTGTTACGAAGTTGAATAGGACACAAACTCCCATTAAATACTACACAACCTCCGATTCTTGCCAGGAAAAGGAAAACCGGAGGTAGCGCAGCTCTTGGCAACGCGGCCACATATGCTCTTGGCCACGCGGCCGATGTTTTCCTTGGCCAGGCGGCCATCTTCGTCCTAGGCCACGCGGCCACTATTGCCCCATGCAGAAAATTCGAAGATTGATGCTCCCACTCCGCAATGGAATCATGCAAGCAACGTACCCTTCCCCATGGCTCATGCATTGTATAAAATTAGGCACATTGTAAAGTAATTAGTTTGTACAAATAGGTTATCACAAATCATTTTCATTTTAGTACATAAATACATTTGCATACATATTAAATATTTGTCCAGTACATATTTGCTTCTACTAACTAACAGTGTAGGAAATAAAGATGGAAAGATGGGCCCGGCCTAATCAGAATCCTCCTCCGTGGTGTCTCCACGCCGCGCTAAAGCTCGAGAGCTACCGGCACCCGAACTCCGTCCCCTGACGGCTCGACCACCAGTGTGAGAAGAGCCCGCACCGTTCGGAGACCGCTCACGATGCTGGGGTGACGCAACGTCGTCCCTCTGATAAGTACATGAATGGTACGCCTCCCTCAGTAAGCGCATCAACACGTTCTCCCGCCGAGCTGAACGGATATATGCCTCCCGAGTCACCTGAAAGGGAAACCAAGGCAAATGATTACAATGCAGAAAGAAATAAGTATGTGCGAATATGACTAATATAAAGAACAAAGCCGTACCCCAGCGTCGGGCGGAGGAATGGATGTATCCTCAACAAGATCTGCATCAGTCGGCTCTAAGCTAAGCTCCACCTCCCGGCCACCCCTCATCACTCTCACTCTACTCGAGCGAAAGGGCATGTCAACCAAAGGCCGACTCCGACCAACATACCGGGCCAAGCTCGATCCCTCTCTCGATAGCATCCTAGCCCGAACCTGAGGGCTGATCAACCGAGTCCGCACATAGCCGGCGTAGTCATCACTCCCTCTGTAATGCTCTGCCGGAGTGGGAGCCAAGAAAGTCGCCAACCTCGCAGGACGGAGCATATCCCAAGGAGGGTCATAAGGAGCCTACGGTAATGCACCAGCCCTGTGCTGATGAACCACCCTCTTTCCAAGATACATGGCCTCCCCGGTGAAACCCACAAGCAGAACCCTAGAAGCGGTCAGCTCCACTACATAAGGACCTACCGAAGCCTCATTGGCCGGACTCCATGGGTAAAATCTAACCCGACAGGCTCAGGCATCGCAAAAGCCCTCCTCAGATCAGCGGCATCAACCGTCTTCCTATCCCGGTTTTTGCTGGAAGGAGCCCTGTTGCCCTTGCACCAGTACGACATGATGGGAACAACCTTGTTGGCACTCATCACCAACTGAAAAGGGGCGACACCGAAGATCTCGTACACCCAAGCCTGTGCATACAATGAGAGAGACATTTCAGGCTAAGAGATAGAGCAGAAATCTCAACAAGTGAAAAAGAAGAGCAGTCAAGAGTATACCTCAAATGCGAACTGAAATCCGTCAAAGGCCGACGAGCTAGCCCTCGAGCAATGATCCAAAGCCCGGTAAATCTCAGCCAAACCAGCTCCGCCCCAAGAAATCCCACCAACTCGGTCCAAGTCTACAAAAGCCTCAAAAGGCAAAGGGGTAGCAGTAAACCTCAACCCTGTGATAGCCGCGAAATCCGTTGGCGTGATGGTAATCTCTCCCCAACTAAAGTGGAAGGTATGGGTGGTGTCCCACCAGAATTCCCTGCACACCTCTATCACCGCCGCCACCTTCAGGGTGCCCCCAACCATGCGGACACTGTCAAAGAATGGGCCAAACCCCATAGCCTCGATCCGAGCACGCAAACCACCCGGTCCCTCCGGTAGAGACACCCACAGTTTGCCCACAGTCACTGTGGACCCACGAGCCTTGATCCTCTGCAGGTAAACACATCACATGTATGTTACACTCCTAGCAATTTACATTTCTAGCAATCTACATTTCTAGTAAATTATGATTCTGGCAATATATATTTTGTACAAAAGTGCGAAAAATGTGAAAATGAGAGGAGCGAAAATTTGAAATTTACCTCTCGTGTCTCCGGAAGGCCCATCGACCAGTGACGCTCTGAGTCGATGTAGAAATCGTAGTCTTGATCAAATGTTGACCGAAGAAGGCCGTCGCGGAAGTTCCGAGTCTCCGCTCGTGGTCTCAAACCGCCCCGTGGTATTAAGGGCGCCGCTTCAAAACCCGCTCCTGGGTCAGCCCCGACATTTCCTTCGCCCTGAGCATCACCGTGCCCCTCTCCTTGTTGCTCTTGTTGTGGAAGAATATACCCACCTTGGCCCGGAAAATCCCCAAATAATGCCTCATTGATCCAATCTGCCATAGCTTCAAGAAATATGTGAAATGAAGACTTCAAAATTATCAAAATCCATGCTTTTTCTCTCTAAAACTCAATTTTCTCTCTCTAACTCGTCAACAATGGAGGAAGGAAGAAGAAGAAAGAAGAAAAGAAGGAGAAGAGGGAGGGTTTCTGGTGATGTGACCAAGGAGTCAGCCCGACGGAGACCTTGGCCACGCGGCCACATATGCCCTCGCTATCCCAGCCGTCAGATCAGCGATCCGCGTGAAGGAGATCTGACCACTCAGCGACATTGGCCACGCGGCCACTATTGCCATTCAGTGACTTGGCCACGCGGCCAACCTTGTCCTTCAGATAAAATTCCATTTTTGCCCTTGATCTTTTCCCTTTAATTTATTTTAAATGCCCTTAGCACTACTTTGACTGATATTCGTTACCTTTGGGTACGGAAAGCCCTTTAAAATTTCCATTCTTCACCGAATATTTGCTTAGGATTCGTATGATTACAGAGACTTCAGCGCCTCTATGACTTACGCATCCTAGATCGATCGCGATTGGCAGAAGCCTCGGCGTTTCTGTTTGCGAGAGATCCAGCATCTATTATTAGGATTCGTATGGTTATAGAGACTTCGGCGCCTCTATGACATACGCATCCTAGATCGATCGTGGTTGGCAGAAGCCTCGGCGTTTCTGTTTGCGAGAGATCCAGCATCTATATTAGGATTCGTATGGTTGTAGAGACTTCGGCGCCTCTATGTCATACGCATCCTAGATCGATCGCGATTGGCAGAAGCCTCGGCGTTTCTGTTCGCGAGAGATCCAGCATCTATTACTTTAGCGCAATCGGCAGGAACCCTGGCGATCCTGATTGCGTTTACAATTCCATCTTGGGATTATTTAGACGACGTAGTCTTTATTTTTCCCAAATAACTTCATTGCTTACGAATGTTCGTTCTTCATAAAGATAGTATCCGTAGGTTTGGTATCCGCAGCAGAAGTTCGATGTCTCGTCTTTCCCCAATATCTCTGAACTACGACCGGCTTGATTCCTCTGAGGATACGTAGGAAACCTGAAAAGGTCCAGCCACCCGACCGACGCGGTCATCTATCATCCCCAGCAGGTGCATTTTCCCCAGCAGAAGACATTGCTCCCCATCAGAGGACAGTCCTTCCTAATTTCCCATCAGATTTGAACTACGTTTGGCTTGATTCCCCACGGATACGTAGGTCGCCTGCCAAGGTTCAGCCGTTCCCTTACCTTTCATCTAATTTGAAACTCATGTTTCAGACGGATCCTTCTTTTATCGTCGACCCCATATTGCCTTGCAAGAAGCGTCGCCGAGGGGCTACTGTTAGTACCCGACCTGAAAATGAGTTTATTAGGACTTTTCCAAAAGTACAAGGACTTTATAGGAATTAGAAACCTTGCAAAGACTTGTCCCGGATTCCCGAAATATCTCATTTATGACAAAATCTATCAAAATAGGTAATAAATGGTTTCCTTAAAACCATGCAGAAACCCTAGCTTGAAAATCACGTCAGCCTGCATCCTTGGCCACGCGGCCAACCTTGCTACGCGTCGATCTTGGCCACGCGGCCACTCTTGTCACCGGATTAAGTCATGGCCAGGCGGCCAACTTTGCTCCGGATGATCTCAACCGTCAGATCTTCCCCTCAGTTTACTATATAAACCAATCTCAGCCTATTGGTTTAGGATCCCGGTTTTGAGAGCTTTAGATCCGAATTTGATAAGGGACGATTTTGCTCCCAAATCAAGTCATTCAAGCCTCCAAAAACACTCTTAAGAATCCCAAGAAGATCCAAGGTTATTTCTTGCCAACAAAGGTAAGTTTTCTAACTTTTTCTTCATGTTCTTGCATTATTTTTAATGTAGATCTTTGATATTCATATTCTTAATATGTTTATTCATGTGTTCTTCATAATATTCATGTTCTTGCATGTTTATTCATAGTTTCTTCATATGCTTTGCATGTTCATTCATATGTTCATAATATGTTCTTCATATGTTCATCGTGTTCATAGATTAAAACCTTATTTATGCTATATTTAGGGTTGTGATCTTCATGTTTGCATGTTATTTCATAGCCGATGATGATCTAGGGTTCATCAACCCAAGGATGATCTAGGAACTATTTCTAAACCCTAAACTTTAGGTAATTACTTCCGTGATCAATAATCCTCCCATGATGAATGTGATGAATGTTCATTGAGATCTCATTGATGGCATAGTCATTATTCTAGGATGTGATCATCCTGCATGTTTCTTTCTGCTCCCTCTTCATTATGCATGATCCCTATTCTCTTTCCACATTCTAATTATGTGCGAACTACGCTGACCTGAGCTTCTCACATTGAGAGGAACGTAGGCAATCTTCGGATCCGGTCTAAATCACTAACACACTACATACACCGCATCATGATAGAAAGACCGATCAATTCGGGCAATAGGAGTGATAACGTTCAATATTCTTCTCTTGTTGTAATTTGACCCCCGAACCCATTAACATGCTTTTTCTCAATGTTTTGGCTATAATTAAAACGGCGTGGCGACTCTCATAATTTTAATGTTTCTATGAATATCCCAAATTCAAACGCACGTATTCACAGGTGGGTTGAGTACAGTTGACCAAGCTATGGTTGACAACGCAACAGGTGGCTTTCTAGGAGCTAAAACTGTTGCTGAAACTCAAGAATTATTTGAGATGTTAGGGGACAATTCTCAAGAAAAAGGCTCTAAAGGATAACCTAGGGGAGTACATGAGTTGAGTGGTGTGGATGAATTCACTAGACAGGTGGCTTTGATGAACCAAAATTTGGCAAAATTTAACATTAATATGGCTTCATCAAGTGCTAATGTTGTATCTGATTTCTGTGCTAATTGTCATCCTAACACTCATGCTACTAATGTTTGCCAAGTTGTTACGCAATGTGATTCTGAACAGGTAAATGCAATGCAAGATTATCCCTCAAGACAGAATCAAGGTGGTATTTATTCTAACACTTATAATCCTGATTGGAAATATCATCCGAATCTGTCATGGAGGGGTAACCAAGGGAACCAGTTTCAACAACAAAAACCTCTTTATCCTCCTCCCCCACAAGGCAATCCGAAACAGCAACCCAAGTAATCCATGGAGGAAATGATGAGATCAATGCTGCAAGAACAACAACAAATGAGGTGGATGATGGAGCAATGAGAGAAGCAGCAGGATGCTGTCAACAAAAAGCTGGAGACCCAAATTGGTCAACTAGCTGAAGGGCAGCAAGGGTATAAACAGGGATATTTTCAAAACCCACCCGACCAAGTCAAGTCAATCATGACGGTGTGGGATGACAGCGAGGAAATTGAGGAGGTATTTATTTCTTCTCTTTGTACTTATGAATCTAATGATGATGAGTATACATGTGCGAATGAGAGAAGTGTGGGGTTGAACAATGATGTATTAGAGTCCCCTCCTCTTGATGTTGGACAAACCATACCTTCTGGTGGTGTGGATGTTATGAAAACTAAAAGTACAATGAAAGACCTCGTATGTTTTACTATTCCAATCACTCTATGGATTTAGGAGCTAGTGTCAATGTGATGCCTTACCAAGTTTTTAGGGAATTGGGGATAACTGAGTTAAAACCTCCTCCACGCGACATACAACTAGCGGATCATTAGGTCAAACGACCATTAGGAGTTGCAGAAGGAGTGTTGGTCCAAATAAATGATTTAATAACTCCAATTGATTTCTTAGTATTGTAAGGCTCACATGATGATCAACTAAAATCTCCCATACTACTTGGGAGGCCTTTTATGTTTGACACTAATGCTATGATTGATGTGTGTAAGGGTAGTATTTGTGTGAAAGTGATGGGGGTAGAGATTAAATTTTTAATGTCTGAAAACTCTAGAGAACCTCCGCCTAAGGAAGAATTTGTTGGGTACATAAGTGATTTTGCAATGTTTAAACAAGGTGTGAATGGCGGTGAGAAATTTAGGGATAAAGCGGACATTTGTCCCTTGGCTAGCAACATTAAGGCCGACCAACACTCAAGGAGTGACGGGTCGTACACCCCCTAAACAACTCTCAAAAAGAGTTGGTGCCATCACACACACCACTTGTGCCATCAAATTCTGAATGTGTTGATTCTTGTTTGCAAGTAGAGGAATGTTTGACTATTAATTTTTGTGATAATATATTTTCTGATACTTGCAATCAAGATAACCGTTTTGATAGTTTTGTTGAGAAAGGTGTTCCTAGGTTGAAGGAACCAAATGAGTTTGGGGGAAAGAGCCCCAATAAGAAGAAAAAGGCAAAACAAAAAGCTCCAAAAGTTCCTTGGGCCCCTCCCGAATTAATCAAGCAAGGAGCTTATGTATGGAAGAAGATGGGCGTTTGTGCCCAAGTAAACAAAAGGTGGTCCAAGGGTAAAAAAGCAAAGTCCAAGACCGAAGTGGCCAATCTCAACCCCAAGTAAAATTGGGGTCACCGTCGGGCTAACGACGTTAAACAAATGCGCTAATTGGGAGGCAACCCAACTAGGTAACATTTATTTTGCTTTCATTTAAATATTTTGTTGTGTCATGCCATCCTTTAAACCCAAAACATGTTTTAGTTCCTTATGCTATGAGGACATAGCATGTTTTGAGTTTGGGGGTAGGCATCTCTCCGAGTTTGTGGGTTTATAGGGGAATGTATATAGTTGTCACCCTCCAAAAAAATAGAAAAATTTTAAAAATTTTGTGCTCTTTATATTTTGGGATGTTGTCCATGGTCGGTGATGATCTGAGTGTTTCTTTTTATTAGCCATGTGGGTGTTATTGTTTAACCTAGAGTTGGGACTGCATTAACACTACTAAAGGCATGATTGCACCACCTCTCACTTACATTATTTTCATGATCGTGTTACCAACTTAGGAATAATTTATGGGATCACTTGGTGTATGCTCGGGGACCTTAGAACATCATTGCATGGTTGTCAATAACAAGTCAATAGTTTATTCGGTATTTATGGCATTTTTTTCCAAACCCTTTTTGTTGGCCTTATTTTGTCTATCTAGTCACTAATTAAAATCATCGCTAGAACACCCTTTTGAGCCTAATAATGAATGAAAGAATGGCACATTAAAGACCGCCGTTCACCTTCTTTTGACACACGATTTCCTACCCTTTTGCACTAATAATAGGTTAGACCCACCTTGACGAGGAAGTGGATTAGGGAATGATGGGAATTGATGGTTCGGAATTGGGAGAATTATTTGGGGAATTATGGTATACGGCCAAAGATATAAAAAGGGGGGATATGTAATGAAAGGAAGGGGCAAGTACAAAAATATTGTGATAAATGTTTGTGGTGTGCGAAAGCTGTAAATAGCACTGATCGTGCAAATTTTGTGTAATACCCGGCCTAATTTCTTCTTATTATTTTAATTGTGAACTCTATTTAATTAAATTTTGGGCTCAGTAATTAAGAGTAAGTATTGGGTTATTTCGGGCTTTTGTAAATAGAAGCCCAATAGGTTATTGTAACTTTTTAATTAGGAAATCAAAAACCCTTTTATTATAAATACCCTTTTATAATCCCTAAACCTATTATTTTCTCACCGCAAAGAAAAGAACGGGAAATAGGGAGAGGGGGCGGCGATCAGAGAGATAGAGACCGCAGAGAGAGAGAGATCGCACAGAGAGAGAGATCAGAGAACAGAAAAGAAAGAAAAGGGGTGGTCGCGTTCATCGGAGGTAATCGACCTAATAATCTCTATCTTCTCCACCTTTCCATTAAGCTATGATCATCATGAATTGATTATTTTGAAACCCTAATAGTTACAATGTTTGAACTAGGGTTTAAGTTTAGGTTTAATAACAAGGAAGATGAAGTGAGTATGAGTTTTGTGTGTGTGTGTATATATATATATATATATATATATATAAATATATATATATATGAGTAATAGTGTGTGTGCGCATACACTGTGAGTGTGTGAGTGTGTGTCGAGTAGTGTGTGTTTATGTGTGTGCTATTTGTGTGTGTGTGTGTTTACTGTGTGTGTGGATTATGCGTGTGTGAGTGTGTGTTTTCTAAAGGTGTTTTTAGTGTGTGAATAGTGACTGTGAATAGTAATATGGGATTATTAAGATGTGAATAGTGACTGTGAATAGTAATCTGAGATTATTAAGCTGTGAATAGTGACTGTGAATAGTAATCTGAGATTATTAAGCTGTGAATAGTGACTGTGAATAGTAATCTGGGAATAGTGATTTAGTGGGTATAATGTAACCCTAGAATATGTTAATTGGGAATAAAATTCATTAAACCTAGGGGTATTTTGGTAGACCAAAAGGGATATTTTGGTATAAAGTTAACGTATAGTATAACCCTAGTTTGATTTTGATCTAAAGTAGATCAAAGAGATTACTCACAAGGTTAACCTAGTAAAATAAAGTAGTATTTTGGGGACGGAAAGTAAAATAGCGTTACGTGTATCTAAGATTGAGTTATTGCATGTTTGTAGATTATACAAGTGGAGTAAGCGAGCAAGTAAAACGCAAGGCTAAGGTAAGGGATTACGCTCTTAGTAGTGTTTGATTTCAATCCTTTGTTTAGGATTTCCAATCTCTGTTTTGTTAAAGTACACTATCTATGTGGCTAGATAGTATTTTAAAAACTATTCCGTTCTGCGAATGTTACCGTTCTTTATTATCCACCCTATTGATATTGTTGTTATTCAATTGGGTTATCATGTGTATGATTCGTATTGTGACTTGGTGTCTAAAGTGAGATGTACACCTTTTAAAAAGTGATCAAGTAAAGTTTTGTAAAGTTAAGCTTTGTTTTGTAAAGCTCTTTAAAGTGAAGTTTTGTAATAAGTAAAGTGATTACAGTTATCCATAATCCCGAAACGGATAAGTGGACCCCTTACAGTTATCCATAATCCCGAAACGGATAAGTGGACCCCTTACAGTTATCCATAGTTCCAAGATGAACATGTGGACCCCTTTGCGTTGCTTGATGAAGTAGCGTAGGTTATCATGATATACCGATTTTGGGTGCGGTCAGTAGAAACCCGAGCCCTGGGTACAGCGCGTGCTTAATCCCTAAATGAAGTAAAGTAAAGTAAAATAAAGTAAAGTTTTTTGTGAAATGTTGTGTTTTGGAAACTGTCCTCTGAAGCCACATGTTTTCAAAGTAATGAGTTTGTTTTCATCAATGTTAAATGTTTTCAAACTGAGTGCCTGTTTGATTCGTGAGTTATATCCGTTCGTTGTTAATTCATTGTTACCGTTCGTTTCGGTTATCTCCTCTTAGTACCCGAGGAGATTCCGTACGAACTTACTGGGCATTGTTCGCTCATTCCTTTCATTCTTTTTTTTTCTTTAGGCTTCAAGTAAGTAACCCGAAGGTCGCAAGGATTGGGCGGCGTAGAGGTTGCCTTTTAGTAAAGTTAGTTAATAGTTATGATTTCCGTTAAAACTGAGTTGAACGTTATCTTTTCCGTTGGTTACCATCTCGAGCTAGTGGCTTGTACTAGCCGTTATGGAATTGATTGTTAGTTTAAGTTTGAATTCTTATTATTTATAGCCGTTGGGGCATTCTGACTTGGGACTTATTCAAGTTAAGTTATTAATGTTAGTTATAAAAAGTTGAGGTGTTACATTTTGCAATCAGTTGAGCCGGATCCGCGGAGTGATATCTGGATACCTGTTAGCCTGAAATAGATGAACAAACGTTAACTCAGCCGGGGCTTCACCGGCGAAGGCCCTCCGGCGTGAGAATGAGTTAATCTGCTTAAGAATGAAATCTGGAGAGGAAGAATGAGGTTAGAGAGCTTAACCTTCCTCCAGGTGAATGAGGGCGCTATTTATACCCCAAGATTCATGCCTTGTCACCTAGATTCTCTTCCTTGAACGTAGGGATTTGTGCTTATCCACATCTATGACTCACCAGGTTTGTATTAGGGCAACACTTCTAGAAGTTATCAATGGGCGTCATCAGAGAATTGGGCCTGGCCTCTTATTCCTTTAATCATAGTGGGGTCAGATACAAGTCCGAGCTCGTATGACCGAGCAAACATTCTGCGAAGTCCGACCTTGAGTCGGTTGTGACCGCAAGAACGACGAAGGAGCCTTTTAGAATAACACTGGATATCGTGGTCAGCTCGGTCAAACGAGCTGACCTTAGAATTGGTCAGTGCGACGAGTCTTTAGAATCCCTATTCGGTTCCTCGCGGCTCCGTCTTCCTAGCTCGGTCCAACAAGCTGGGTGAAGATACTTTCGGGGCTAGCCTGTCTAGGTATTGCCGGTTTGGTCCAGTACGCGAAACAGGTCGGGGCTCGGTGGATCGACCTACCAACCCGTTTCTCCAAGTCAGGTCATTCCTTTCAGTGGCCCCCATGATTCTGAGTTGAGGGTAACGAAAGTGGGGATCATAAATTTAGGTAGGCCATTCTCGTGGGGCGCCCGGTAGATCATATAAAGAGGAATAGTTGAAGGGACACGTGGCATCAAGGACGTGGTGGTTTGATGGGACGGTTCCAATCTCCCATGTGTCAGGTGCCGTCGTCATCCTACCTAGCCTAGGAGTGCAGGCACGCGTCTAGGGAAGGTACAAGGCATTTAATGCGACCCGTTTGGGTCGATGGGTAGCGGGTCGGTCCGGGTTGACCCGCGAACTTTTTGTGGTGAAGGGGGTTATAAAAACCCTTATTTCTCCCTTTTTCCTCCTTCTCGCCTCCAGTAACTCCCAGCAAACTTTTCCTTAAGTTCCGACGACGCCGACGACGAACCTTTGATTCTTTCTGGTCTTCTTGTTCAAAACTTCGAATACAGATATATTCTCGTCCTCAACTTTTGTTATATTGGTATATTCTCTCCTTTTCGTGCTTTTTGGTTGGAAATCTGGTTTTTCGTTAATTAATTTTGAATTTTCCAGCAAGAACTTGAGTTTTCCGGTGAGAGTTTTAAATTTCCCGGCGAGAACTTGAATTTTCCGGAATTTTCCGGCGATAGTGGTTATTGTAGACACCCCGCCTTGGACCTCTCACCCCGATTGCATACAAAGTATTTTTATTTAACTTATTTTTATTGATTTCTGTTGCTTCGGTTAAGTTCCTAATTGATTCCGTTAGTTTTGGACTAAACTGCATAACAGAGTTAACTTTTAGGGTCATTCTGTCATTCTGTCCTTCTCTGCCGCGGGCGCTTCCGGAACTGTTAACGGGCTGCGCGTGCGTCTCGCCCCTAAAGCGGGACCCGCGCGCCTCCCATTATGGCAGTAAAGGATTGCACCTTATTTCCCTCCCTTTTCTTATTTACAAACATCTTTTTCTTGATCACAAACAACCCTTTTTACATCCACATTCACCCCCCCTAGTTTTATAACCTCCAATCCCATTATTCTAGCCATCTCTTTAAAACAAAATAATTCATTTTTATTTTATTTGATTTTCTTATATTTCTTTTATTTATATTTTATTTATCTTATTTTCTATTGATCAATTCCATCTCACATGGATTGACCAATTTCCCTCCAACCTTTCCCTCTCTTTTTTACCTATAAAAACCATCATCTTCTACCTTAGAAAATGACTCTTTTTTACACTCTTTGGACCAACTTCATCTTCCCTACAAGAACTATACACAAGTTCTCTCAACACATTTTCCCTACAAACAAACACTACACAAAGTGTTGCACAACCATTTCTCTACAAACAACACCATCTTCAAGTCAAAGTCTAAGGTCCTCTTTTCTAAATGTACTTTTATTCTTCTTCTCTTTTATTCTAGTCTTACTAGTATGCAATCTCCATCAATTGGGACATGACCAAATGACCACTTTACTACATTAAAGTTGGTTAAGGTTATCTCCCTACATTTTAATCTCTACTTTAATTTCCTATACATTTCTTAATGTAATTGTTTAGCATAAACTTATAAATAAAACAATTCTCTTTTCTTCCCCTTTTTCTTTACATTATAATTGTTAGCACTGTTAATAAATTGAAGGACATTTAGCATTAGAACACCAATAGTAGCAAGACCCGCATAAGCGGGGCGGAGTGGGTGTTTAAGTACATCCCACTCAGTCACCTAACCCCCGAACCCTTCTCTCCCGAATCTCTAGTTTTGTACATAAATTAGGCTATTTCTAGGTTTTTCTTATGTTACTTTAAAAACATAGGTGGCGACTCTAAACAATCTAAAACAAGTTAGGCATCCTAGGATAATTCACCGCTCTAGCCAAGTTGTGGTTTCCCGGGGTATCTACAGTGGCGACTCCGCTGGGGAATGATTTAGAGGGTTAAACTTGCGTTGTTAACTTTTGGTGTTCTTATTACTGTTTTCTGGGCATTCTGGTAAAAAGGGTGGGAAGCGCGCTCTCTGGCCTCCTTGGCCTAAAGCGCGCGCGTCCGACGTCAATTACCAGAATCGCCCGTCTTCCTTCTTGTCCTTCCATTCCATGTTTCTGTGCTAACAAATTCTGCAGGGGAAAGCATTTTTATTTAGGGTCAAGGCAATCCCTTGAACCCGCTGATTTACAGGTTGTTACCCAGATGCGGGCGCCTCTGCCCCTCTTTGTCTAACGCGCGCGCCTCCCGAGTAGGCATCCTAATGCGCGCGCTTCTGGGCATTTTCCAGAAATAGAACAGTGCACAGAACAGAATGGTTTTGACAGTGTGTGGGCACCGGGCCTGCACAAAACAGTTTTTACTTTCTGTTTATTTTTATCGGTCACACGGGTGATTCGAAAGTTGTAATTATGTGCTTATTTTTTTTTTTTATTTCTTTTGAAAAAAAAATGTTTTGTCACATGTTAGACCTCACACTACATGCACATATTATTATCAATTGCTCACTATCGAGTCGCACAATGTTCAACCCCAAACCCGTCGAGGCCCGTCCTAGAAAGTTTCAAGCTCCACCTGACCTTGACTCTTTCGAAGCGGTCAACCTCAGCCCGTGGCGTAGTTCATGACTACATGCCGGGGGTGACCTTTAAGCCTCATATTCAAGCCGAGCACAAACCACACAATTCTAGTCTAGGGTCTAACACTCCGTGACTCAAGTCGGTTTCCATGTGCCGAGATTTCCCTAAACTAATGTCTTCAAATCATACATGCCACTCGTTGCAATGGACGAAATAAAACTCCGTCCCCAAAAGTAGCTATCTTGGACGAAAATAAAAAATCCGTCCCCGCATGTACGATTTACTACATTAATTTAGTTTAATCCCGACACATGTAGGATTCACAAACGTGATGGAATCCGATGAGTATATGGGACCGTGAGAAGGTCTATATACTAGTGTGACGATTCCACTATTTTTCTAGAAACCCCAAAAAGGACTCCGTCCTTCCGACTTTGTAAATAAAAAAAAAAACAAAAAAAAGTCATTTTCTTTATATGGTTGAGTCTTTTTCGTGTTTGTGGGTTAAATTTATTTTACTCAAAAGGTATTTGTGGGGCCAACCTAAGATCAAACGTGTTCTTTCAATAGGTCCAATGGCTTCCAACGGCAACAACAACAATGGTGGGTACTTCTCCGTGTCCAACGAAAGACTCTTCAACATAATAAGAGCCATGGGGGAACAAATGGATAGACTTTCCGAGGATGCCCGCCGAAAAGACGATTTGTGGCAAGTCCGTTTTGATCTCGAGAGGAAGATTCACAAGGAAGAGGTTTCCGAGCTCAAAGCCCGTTTGCAAGAGCTCACCAACAACAAGGCAAAGTTTAAGGGTAAAGCATGCTCAAGTGGCCCGTCCCTCAAAAGCTACAAAGTACCGCCAACAACCGAGTTTTCACTCCTCTCCTAGGAGTAACCCAAGCCGAAGCATTTGAAACTTTGGTGGCAAGTGGAAAGGTCAAGCCTTTAGAGGGGTACAAGCCGAAGACGATACCGAAGAATCATGCACATGGTGAATGGTGCGGCTACCACAAGCATAGTGGCCATACTACCGAAGGGTGCTTCCTTCTCCGAAACATCATCCAAGATTTGTTCGACAACGGCGAATTTACTGTGGGTGAAGAGCAACCTTTAGAGAGTGCCAACATGCAAGAACTCATCAAAGAAGAATGATTTGGTTTCGAAATAGGGCTTCTACAAGAAATCATGCCACAAGGAGACTACAACGACAATGGGGACTACAACAACAATCTCCGTTTCTCTTTCTCTACCTAGTAATAGGAATTAAAAAAAAAAAAAGAGTCAAAGTCCTCTTAAGTGTGCATTAAGTTTTCTTTGTCCAATTAATGTGAAATTTTGAGTCAAGTCTCATCATCAAATAAAAGTCGTTCTTGTCCTCATACACTCTTCCAAGTTGTTCAATCTAATTCTTGGCAAAATGATGAAAAGATGTCTAAACGAGTTTTGGAATGAAGGCCATCACTTGAACGCCTGGGGGCTAAACATTGTGACGAAGGCAACATCATCAACGACGAAGACAAAGCCAAGACATCAAAGGTGAAGCAACAACCATGGAGAAAAATCAAGCAATGTTTCAAAGGGGGGATTAAAAAAAAAAAAAAATGCTCGCTAGGTTGAACTCTTCAAATCAACCTAGGCAAAAGTTAGAGCACAAAAAAAAAATAAAAAAAAAAATCCCCCTCAATCAAAGAAGTTCACATCAAGATCAACATCATTCCATCCACCAAAGGAGGATGAAGCTACACGACGAAGCAACAATTCCATCCCGAAGAAAGGAGAATTCACAAGAACTACGGTGACCTGAGCCTCTACACTGGAGGAACGTAGGCAACCTTCGGGTCCGGTCTCATGCAAGAAAGAAGAAATGTTTAGTCCTAGCGCGTTATGGTGATCGGCCTTCATCTCGAACTTGTCAAGACATCTTTGTACGATTCATTTGCCAATGAATTAATCACCAAAAAGATTGAACAACTTTCTTAGATTTGGAATCATTTCACGTTCCTTGTCGAGTCTAAGGACTTCTATTCATTCTGCATACTCCCAATTTCTTGCAATCAAATTGGGGCTTTCCTTCTCTTCTCTCTTAATGACTTACTTGCCTTCGTGAGTCATTCAATTCAATAAAAAAAAACATGTCAATACTAGGGACACTTCCTTAGTCGAGTCAATGTCACTCATCTTTAGTGACAAAAGGTTTTCACCACAAAATCACATGTCTCTCATCCTCAGCTAGAGTCAATGCACACTTCCTCATTAATCGAGTCAAAAATGAAGACGCAAAAGAGAGGCCCGCTAGATTGAAAACCCGAAAGGGCGGTCTAGGCAAAAAACAGGGTGCGTCATAAAAAAAATGAGAGAGTGAGAGAGAGAAGGGAAAGAGAAATGGAGATCTACGGCCTCTAAAGAAGACAACTGCACGAGCTCTACATTAGATCTCCTCAGCAAGTCAATTCCCCACCGAGTCAACTTTGGGATTGCAAAAAGCTCGACAAGATATGGCACCATCAAAGGTTGTCTTGGGTTATTGGTATCATTCTCCAGCAGTATGCATTCTTGGGTTCATGAAAAGAAGGCCCGTGGTAACCAAGACCCATCCGAGAACGAGCCCATCACAAAAGGGCACGAGGTTGCACAAATAACCCATAGCTAGTCAATTGGCTTGGGCAGCAAATAGCAACAACATGTGTCTCAGTTTTCAAAGATTTTTCAAGTATGTGCTTCTAAAGTACGCCGAAAGGCTCCTGAGAAATGGAGTATCTCTTGCCATGTCCTCTCATGTTTGTTCCCTCGCACGAGGATGGGTCACTCTTGCTTTGCTCAACAAATGGTGACGCCCTAGGGGCTATATGACCCGAGAACAAGGGCTTCTTTTGACAATCAACAAGCCCTAGGGGCTATGCTCGAAAAATATGTGTGAGACTATCCTCAAAGTCTCTCAAAAGGGATGTCAAAAAGCCCTCTTGTCACGTGTGCCCGTGCTCGTTCCCCCAATCAAGGATGGACCTTTCTCGCAATCAATGATGGCACTCTAGGGGCTACAGTCAAGTCTTAAAGGCTCCCTCGGCAAAGAGCAATTAACTCCCCAGCAGTATCCCCAGCCAAGTCATGTGCAACATTGGAAGCTTCCTCAATTCGGCACCGAAGGTCTCAACGGGCTTCGCAATCTACAATCTTTTGGGCTACGGCATTACAGTAATTCAAGCAAAGGGCAGTATTAGGGCTTCACGACCGACAGTCTTTTGGGCAACAATACTCGAGCAAGTGCAATGTGGAGTAGTCTTATGGCTCCATGAGAACAATCAAGATTCAAGGGTCTCTCAACACTTCAAGTCAAAGGCCTCTTGGTTTTAAATGAAGACTCCGATGTTATGAATGAAGTTGATGATTTTTGTTAGAACTCACAGCGAGATTTTGAAGGAAGTCTTAGAGAAAAGGAAAAAGATTCAATATGCTAAACTCTAATCAAAACAGGGTTATAGCGGGAAATGCCACGGCCAATCCCAATGTTTCTGCAATTCAGCACCCACTTCTCCAAGATTAAAAGCACAAGGTGCAGCTCAGATAAAGTTGGGCCACATCACTAGTTGCATCCGAAGATCCGTCATTAGTTCAACTCAAGAAGAGTCAAGCAAGCATACTCATTTGGGACTTTATCACACCAAGACCTTATCATCCGCGACCTCGGCGGCACCGCAAGACATTACTGCATCTTTTGACATAAGCCCTCCGCCATTTGGGTATCAACCACAATGAGGCCATTCATCTCCCCAGTAAGAGCAAGAAGGGGATCTCTATCAATAATTCTACCCGACGGTACATCCGCGCTCAATGCCGAGCCGATCACAAGATAATTTGGGGCTTTACAATGAAAGGTCTTCACATCCCGCCATCTACAAGCCCACGACACTTGGGGCTTTGCAATCTCTCGAAGCTTGGCATCAACGATCTCCTCTTGGGGATTGCTCACTACAACAACAAAGGGCGATTTACTCAAATGGGCCAAGAGCTGATTTATCTTGGAGCTATGCAAGTCCCTCAAAATTTGGCATCAAAGGCATTCTAGGGGCTTTACAATCAGCAACCCCTCATCTCGGCATCAAAAGCCTTTTGAAGCCCCATAATCGACAAATCTCTTGGGGCTAGACATCAATCTTCGTTGGGCACACCGGCGACAACAGAATTCAAGCAAGGAAATCCGGACTTCGACTGAACATGACGTGATCTTGGGTTGGCTTCACAAGCACACAATGGTTAAAATGGTTCACCCACGAACTAAAAAAAATCTTTTCCTCACATGTGTGCATATTCTTTCCTTTCTAATCTAAAAAAAAAAAAAAAAAAAAAGATTTTTCTTTTTCTTTTTCTCCTTCTATGTGCAAAAGTATGTGGTTTACTTTGCTTTGCTCCTAGCTTCTCCTCCAGCATTCTCCATCATCCTTGAACTACGCTGGTCTGATTCCCTTCAAAGGATACGTAGGCAGCCTTTGGCACAACCAACCCATCATTCAGAATGTCATCTCAACAACATTCCATCGAAGGCAACGGCAGTTCATCATCTTCATCAAAAGTATCAACATCCTTCGGCAATCCATCTCCAATCAAGCGGCAATGGTAAGTGAAGGTATGAATGCATCCGAGGCTTTCCTCAAATCACACCGCACACAAAATCACTTTCTCCATTCCTACAAAAGCTCTCTCTCATGCAAAACTACTCTCAAATCACATTGCACCACGAGAACAATTTCTCTCTTCATTTCACACTTCATGCATCTTCTTGCACTAGCACATATACCAGCAAAGCACATAACAGGTACCACCGCGAAGTCAAATAGCATCTGCAACTCGAGGCACTTCATCCCCAGTAGAAAATGGTCCACAGTCAACCATGCCCGCATCCCCGCAAAAGTCAACTGCAACGCCAAACAGCACACGGCTTCAAAGCAGCAATTCGTCAAAGGTTCACTAACGGCCTCATCAACGGATTTCACTAACGGATTCGTCAACAAAGGTTCACTAACGGCCTCATCAACGGATTTCACTAACGAATTCGATAACAAAGGTTCACTAACGGCCTCGAAGGTTCACTAACGGCCTCATCAACGGATTTCACTAACGGATTCGTCAACAAAGGTTTACTAACGGCCTCGAAGGTTCACTAACGGCCTCATCAACGGATTTCACTAACGGATTCGACAACAACGGTTCACTAACGGCCTCGAAGGTTCACTAACGGCCTCATCAACGGATTTCACTAATGGATTCGTCAACAAAGGTTCACTAACGGCTTCGAAGGTTCACTAACGGCCTCATCAACGGATTTCACTAACGGATTCGTCAACAAAGGTCACTAACGGCCTCGAAGGTTCACTAACGGCCTCATCAACGGATTTCACTAACGGATTCGACAACAACGGTTCACTAACGGCCTCATCAACGGATTTCACTAACGGATTCGTCAACAAAGGTTCACTAACGGCCTCGAAGGTTCACTAACGGCCTCATCAACGGATTTCACTAACGGATTCGTCAACGAAGGTTCACTAACGGCCTCCTCAAAGGTTCACTAACGGCATCATCAACGGATTTCACTAACGGCCTCCTCAACAAAGGTTCACTAACGGCCTCATTCAAGGGTTCACTAACGGCCTCCTCAAAGGTTCACTAACGGCCTCATTCAAGGGTTCACTAAGGCCTCACTTAACGGATTCAGCCGGCAGGTTTACCAATGGATCATGCCACCCCCTCTACCAACAAAAGACGCTCACACAGGGAGCGCACCCCTATCTCTAGCAATTTCAAATTACTGCTTTCATCGAGTCTTTGCTTTCTTTTCTTTCTTTTTCTTTGTCGATGTCCTCGGCGGGTGTTTTTACTTTCGTCGACGCGTTTTGCTTTGCAATCCACGTCGCCGAGGGGCTCTGTAGACACCCCGCCTTGGACCTCTCACCCCGATTGCATACAAAGTATTTTTATTTAACTTATTTTTGTTGATTTCTGTTACTTCGGTTAAGTTCCTAACTGATTCCGTTAGTTTTGGACTAAACTGCATAACAGAGTTAACTTTTAGGGTCATTCTGTCATTCTGTCCTTCTCCGCCGTGGGCGCTTCCGGAACTGTTAACGGGCTGCGCGCGCGTCTCGCCCCTAAAGCGGGACCCGCGCGCCTCCCATTATGGCAGTAACGGATTGCACCTTATTTCCCTCTCTTTTCTTATTTACAAACATCTTTTTCTTGATCACAAACAACCCTTTTTACATCCACATTCATCCCCCCTAGTTTTATAACCTCCAATCCCATTATTCTAGCCATCTCTTTAAACAAAATAATTCATTTTTATTTTATTTGATTTTCTTTTATTTCTTTCAGTTATTATTTTGTTTATCTTATTTTCTATTGGTCAATTCCATCTCACATGGATTGACCAATTTCCCTCCAACCTTTCCCTCTCTTTTTTACTTATAAAAACCATCATCTTCTACCCTAGAAAAGGACTTTTTTTTACACTCTTTGGACCAACTTCATCTTCCCTACAAGAACTATACACAAGTTCTCTCAACACATTTTCCCTACAAACAAACACTACACAAAGTGTTGCACAACCATTTCTCTACAAACAACACCATCTTCAAGTCAAAGTCTAAGGTCCTCTTTTCTAAAGGTACTTTTATTCTTCTTCTCTTTTATTCTAGTCTTACTAGTATGCAATCCCCATCAATTGGGACATGACCAAATGACCACTTTACTACATTAAAGTTGGTTAAGGTTATCTCCCTACATTTTAATCTCTACTTTAATTTCCTATACATTTCTTAATGTAATTGTTTAGCATAAACTTATAAATAAAACAATTCTCTTTTCTTCCCCTTTTTCTTTACATTATAATTGTTAGCACTGTTAATAAATTGAAGGACATTTAGCATTAGAACACCAATAGTAGCAAGACCCGCATAAGCGGGGTGGAGTGGGTGTTTAAGTACTTCCCACTCCGTCACCTAACCCTCGAACCGTTCTCTCCCGAATCTCTAGTTTTGTACATAAATTAGGCTATTTCTAGGTTTTTCTTATGTTCCTTTAAAAACATAGGTGGTGACTCTAAACAATCTAAAACAAGTTAAACATCCTAGGATAATTCACCGCTCTAGCCAAGTTGTGGTTTCCCGGGGTATCTACAGTTATACATTGAGCGCTCATCATGACTTCTCCAGAAATGACGCCGGAGTTCATGAAAGTGGTTGGAGGTTCCTCGTTTTGCTTTCATGATCGTACGGACTTGATATACCGTAGTATCGTCGGTGGTTGGAGGAAGTCAGATTTGGGAGAGATCAGGGAGATCTTGAACGCATATGGACTTGATGGCGGTTTGAGGTGGCCCTATGTTGGCAGTGAAGATTGGATGCGCCCTGAGCACCCCAGTGTCATTCTCTTCGAGTATTATAACGAGTTGATCAACCACATAATCAACTATTATGTTGTCGGGAAGAAACCCCCTCTCACTTGCATAGAGTCCGGGGCTCGAATAGGCGAGGGGTCTGACCGTCCAACGAGCTCCACCTTGGTTTCTAACTTGGGGTCTGGCCCCTATGTTCTTCTTGCAGATATGGCTTGCAGCGATGAGGCTTCCGACTCTCAGAACGATCATCTATCTGGAGATGAGTTGGGGCTTGAAGTTGAACAAGAAATAAGTGATCCTGCATCCAGGGAGGACATTGTATACGACGTAGAGCCTGTATCAGTTCGGTATACCGAGGACGCGACATCTTCCAGACTGGCTCTTCTCCTAGAAGACACTTTGGATTCTCGAGAGAGCGAGGGGACTGAACTCGTTGGAGAGGACGACGACGCTTATAATTTCCAGTATATAGAGAGGGAACTGCTTCGCGTCGCTCATCCCACTAGTGCCCAGACACTAGGTTTTGAGAGCTCGTTAGAGGGCCAAAGCTTGGTTCTTCCACCCCCCACTGTTGTACAAGCACAAATTGTAGATAACATGTACGATAAGTATAATATAAGTAGGGATGACTATCGTATTTCCTACGTTCCTCAGGGCAGTGTCCCAGTGGTCGAGCTAATGCAAAATAAAGAAAAGGTGGCTTTCTTCATTGGCCAATTTGAACTCGGCCTCCGTCTTCCCCTGGATCCTTTTATTAATGATTTTTTGACGGACACTTGTTCTGTCCCTCTTCAATTGGTGGCCAATACGGTGAGGACGGTGAATAGTTTTTTGGTCGTTTGCCGTCATCTCGGTTATGAGCCCACTGTTCATGTATTTAAGAAATTTTTTAGGATCTCCCGAACTAAGAACCGGTTTGGTAAGCCACCGTACCATACCCTCAGTGTAGGTGCTAACCCCAACGCTCCTCATCTTCTTCGTTCTTTCCCTAGCAAAATAAATACTTTCGCCAATCATATTGTGCTTATCGAGAGCAGGAAAGGATGGGAATTTCTATGCTCCCAAGGTGAACTTTCTCGTTTATCAGGGCTATGGGAACCAGAGTGGTCGCTTAATTTAGAGAAAGCATTGAGGAAGCTCGTGGCCCCAAAAAGGGATCGAGAATGGGTGGTAAACTGGGACAAGTTAGAGAAAAGCCCTCGTTATTTTGCTCGCGCTAACCTTCATGGCTTTACTTCAGAGGGGGTTGAGCCTTTGGTGACGATTGCTCCTGGTCGATGTTATCCAGATTGGGTGGTTCATGAGGAATGCTCGTTTGAAACCGATTACTTCGCTTGCTTGAGCTCGGTCGAACATTGTCGCTCCTTTGAGCATTTTGGGGGTGATTACCTGTTTTGGTTTTTGTTATTGTTTCCTTATTGTGCTCGTGTCTTAACGTCGCTCGTTCTTGTTGCAGCGATGAGTTCACACGGAGAGCAGTACCTGGCTGCGGCCGCGAGCAAGAAGAAGGTTCCCTCCTTCCGTCAATTGAAGACTCTGAACAAGTCGACCTCGTCTTCGGTCGCCAAAGCACAGACAGGGGTTCGGCAGTCTGAACTTTCAAAGAAAGCTCCTTTTTCTGTCCCTCTAATTTCTACCGATGGTGAGAAAGAGAGGAATGCTGGGGGTCCTAAAGCTTCTACTGAGAAGAGACCCGGTGCTTCCACCACCATACCCTCCCCTTCAACGGAAAAAGAGGCACTAGCTCGGCACATTTCTGATGTTACAAAGAAGAGGGGGCGTACAGAGGAAGTCGCTGACCATGTTCCTCTTTCGAAGAGGCCGGCCCCCTGAGCTCAAATTACTCGTGCGGATTTGGAAGGTGTGAAGAGTAGTGAGGAGGTTGATGAGCTGGCTGATCGGCTCGGCAACGTAACCTTGTTCAGAGGTTTGAACCTTTATGCCTGCAAAGGGTATAAAGTCAGGTTCGGTCGCGCCGTGCTTCGTCGAGCAGCCGATTTTGATCATCTTGAGGATCTCACGAAGGAGAAATCGTCTTCTTCTCTGTGCGGCGGTCGCCTTGGCTTGCTTATTAGTGAGGTACGAATTTTTGCTTGGTTTATCTCGCTCTACTTGCTTCGGATTTGTCTAAAGAAACTTATTATTATTCTCTTTTTTTTTTTTTTTAGATGGCCACACTTGGTCTCCACCTTACTCGGAATGGCGAGGAACTTGAATCCCGAGCTAGGGAAAAGGCAGAGGCGTTAGTGTCCAAGGAAAAAGAGCTTGCTCTTCGTGTTGATGAGGTTGTTTCATTGAAAACGAGGGTGGCTGAGCTAGAGCGGATCCTGTCCGTCAAGGATAAAGAGATAGACACAGCTCAGGCGGAGGTGGTGTCAGGTCATTCTCGGATCAATGACCTCAAGGATCAGGCCAAGATGGCGGTCGGGCGCAATACGGAGGTCCTTGAGCGCCTCCGTTTGTCTGAAGAGGAAAACGAGCGGCTCAAAGCTGAAGCCGAGGTGACCCAACGTACTTCTCTAGATGAGCAAGTCATTATTGATCGGTATGAGCAGACCGAGGCTTTTGCTACGAAAGTGCTAGAAAAAGCCATGCCTTATTTTGAGACAGGTCACAGGCACGGCATTAGGGATGCTTATGGTCACGGCTACCTCCCCAAGGATCCTGAAATCATTGCTGATCTCATCGAGCTTCCCCAATTTAATCCAGAAGCTCGGGCTGCCCATGCTATGATTCCTTTTAATGAAGAAGAATTGGGTCAGCTCGATGGTGAAGATGAGGAGGATAAGTTGGAGGTCTGGATTAGGCCTGATCTTTTGGATGTTAATGTGGACACGGTCTTAGCTCGCCGTGCCTTAGAGCGGGAACGTGCTGAGGCCGATAAGGTGCCAGAGGAAACTGGAGCTGAGGGGTCCGTGGCCGAGGGCGAGGTAGCCCAGGATGAATCTCCACCCTTGTAATAATTTTTTTTTTGTATGCCCCCCGAGGTTGGCTCTTGACCTCGTTATTAATATGATCCTTTATAATTGTTCTTTCTTTTGGAATACCATGTACCTTTCTCTTTAGGTTGCTTGTTGAAATCTTAACTCGTTCAAAATGAGTTCAAGGGTTGCTTGTTCAAGACAAGTCTTAGCTTGTTCAAGACGAGTTCAAGATTTACTTATTCCAGGCAAGGCTTAGCTCGTTCAGGACGGGTTCAATGCTTGTTCAAGACAAGGCTTAGCTCGTTCAAGATGAGTTCAAGATTTGCTTATTCCAGGCAAGGCTTAGCTCGTTCAGGAGGAGTTCAATGCTTGTTCAAGACAAGGCTTAGCTCGTTCAAGACGAGTTCGAGGTTTGCTTGTTCAAGACAAGGCTTAGCTCGTTCAGGACGAGTTCAAGATTTGCTTGTTCAAGACAAGGCTTATCTCGTTTAGGACGAGTTCAAGGTTGCTTGTTCAGACAAGGCTTAGCTCGTTCAGGACGAGTTCAAGGTTTGCTTGTTCAAGACAAGGCTTATCTCGTTCAGGACGAGTTCAAGGTTTGCTTGTTCAAGACAAGGCTTATCTCGTTCAGGACGAGTTCAAGGTTTGCTTGTTCAAGACAAGGCTTATCTCGTTCAGGACGAGTTCAAGGTTTGCTTGTTCAAGACAAGGCTTAGTTCAGTTCAGGACAAGGCTTAGATCGTTCAGGACGAGTTTAAGGTTTGCTTGTTCAAGACAAGGCTTAGCTCGTTCAGGACGAGTTAAAGGTTTGTTAAAGCGTAAAAATTCATACATTGAGATAAACGAATTCCAGCGTGATTTCAATATATAACCGAGCTAATACAGGAATCAAGTACCCGAAAAGGGCTATCCTTGGAAATTATACAGAACAAGGACATATTAATGATAATATCGCCGTAGGCTATTGGAATGCCAGGGATTTTTTAGGTCTTTTCCTTCAGGGGTCCTCATCATGTAAGTCCCGTCACGCACAATCCGGGTTACGATGAAGGGGCCTTCCCAGTTTGGGGAGAGCTTGTTTTGCTGAGCTTTTCGGCTTGTGTCTTCGATCTTTCTCAGCACCCAGTCCTCTACTTGGAAAAGCCGCTTTCTCACCCTTATATCATGGTACCTCTTCGTTTTTTGCTTGTAATTCACGGATCTCAAGTGGGCTTCTAGTATTTTTTCATCGATCAAATCCAAATCGATCCTTCTTCTTTCCTCATTTTTAGTTTCATCAAAGAATGCGACCCGAGCTGTAGGTATTGCTAACTCGGCTGGAGCCATGGCCTCTGAGCCATAAGTCAGTGCGAAGGGGGATTCACCCGTGGAGCCTCTGGTGGTTGTCCGGGCGGCCCATAGAGCTAAAGGGAGCTCATCAACCCATCTTCCTTCTCTCCCTGTTAGATTTCTATGTAACGCGTGCATCACAAGTTTATTGGCCGCTTCAGCCTGGCCGTTACCTTGAGGATGGGAGACCGACGACTTGGTGTGTTTGACCCCTAGCCGGGCACACTCAGCAGTGAAAGCATCTGAGAATTGGAGTCCTCGATCCGAAACAATGTGCTTGGGTACCCCGAATCGGCACCAAATCTGATCATGGACAAAATTTAGTACATTATCCTCGGTTATCTCAGCTAATGGTTTGGCCTCTATCCATTTTGTAAAGTAGTCAACAGCCACTACCGCAAATTTGAGCTTCCCGCGGGCCAGTGGGAAAGGCCCGACCAAGTCAATCCCCCACATGTGAAACGGCCAGCATGCCACGACTGGGGTTTGCTCGGTAGCAGGCAGTCTGGGGAGTCGGCATATCTTTAGCACTTGTCACACCTTTTGACATACTCCACTGCCTCTCTTCTCAAACTTGGCCAGTAATAACCCATGGTGATGACTTTTTCCGCCAAAGTTCTGGCACCGGGGTGGCCGCCACAAATTCCCTCGTGTACTTCTTCTAGCAAGCTTCGGGTTTGCCCTGGAGGTACGCACTTCAAAAGGGGTTTGACGAACGACCTCCTATACAGATTCCCTTCCAGAATTATGAAGCGAGGTGCCTTCTTTTTGATCGCCTTTGCTTTCTCGGTATCTAGCGGCAATTCCTCTTTCTCAATGTAATTTTTCATGTCATCAATCCAATTTGCAGGGCCCTTGTCAGAGAAAGCTTCGTTTAGTTCCATGATCTGAACTCTTTTAATTGCGGGCCGTTCCAAAAACTCGACCCATTTTAATTGATTAGCTTCTCCCATTTCCATAGTAGCTAACTTGGACATCATATCAGCTCGTGCGTTTTCTTTCCTACCGATCTGGGCAATCTGCCAAGACTCGAATCCTTCCACTAACTTTGCAACGAGATCTCTATATCGGGACAATACTGGGTTGGCGGTCTCGTATTCTCCTTTCAATTGATTAACAACGAGTTGAGAATCCGTGTGAGCCTTCAAATTCTTTACCCCCATCGACTTGGCCAAATCAATTCCGGCTATGAGAGCTTCATATTCAGCTTGGTTATTAGAAGCTTGAAACTTGAATCGCAAGGCTTTCTCAACAGTGAGGCCGTTTCCTGGTTCGATCAACAACACCCCAGCCCCGCTATGGCTTTTTGATGTCGATCCGTCCGTGAACATATGCCAACCCTTAGGATCCTCAATCCGGTGGTCGTTACTGGATGAAGCCTCTTGCTCGTTGGTGAACGTTGTTTCAACCATAAAATCTGCTAATGGTTGTGCCTGGAGGGTTTTTCTTGGTTGGTAAGAGATATCGAACTCGGTGAGTTCGATCGACCAATTCAAGAGCCTTCCCGAGCTGTCTGGTTTGTGTAGAATTTTCCTAAGGGGTGCGTTAGTGTACACTACTATAGGGTGGGCTGAGAAGTAAGCCCTCAATTTGCGGGCAGCCACTACCAAAGCATATGCCAGTTTTTCAGCATTGAAGTACCGTGACTCCACGTTGTTGAGAGCCTTGCTAGTATAGAAAACCGGCTTAATTCCATTGTCATTCCTGGTTAGCACTGCCGCGACCGCCCTATCTGTGGCGGCGAGGTACACGTACAAAGTTTCTCCCGAAAAAGGGCTGCTGAGCAAGGGGGGACGGCTCAGATATTCTTTCAATTGCTTGAAAGCTGAGGAACACTCCTCAGTCCACTGAAATTCTTTTCCTCCTCGCAAAACCTTGAAAAACGGTAATGATTTTTCCACCGACTTGGCTATGAATCGACCCAACGCTGCCACCCGTCCGTTTAGCCTCTGAACTTCCTTGACTGAGACCGGCTCTTTCATGGTGAGCAATGCAGTTATATTTTCGGGGTTTGCTTCAATGCCCCGAGGAATTTTCCTGCTGTGACACCAAAAACGCACTTGCTCGGATTGAGCTTCATCTCATTGGCTCTCAAATTGTCAAAAGTTTCCCGCAGGTCTGTGCAGTGGTCTCCATCCCTTGTCTTGATGACCATGTCGTCAACATATGCTTCCATGTTCCGCCCGAGCTGGTTTTTGAAGACTTGATTCACCATTCTCTGGTAGGTGGCCTCTGCGTTTTTGAGGCCGAACGGCATCTTTTTGAAGCAGTAGGTCCCTTCGCTTGTTTGGAAAGCCGTGTTCTCGATGTCCTGCTCGGCCATCTTAATTTGATGATAGCCCGAGTAAGCGTCCAAGAAACTGAGCGTTTTGTGACCAGCTATGGAATCGACGAGTTTATCTATCCTGGGGAGCGGGAAGCAATCTTTAGGGCAAGCTTTGTTGAGGTCGGTAAAATCAACGCACATTCTCCACTTGCCGTTGGCTTTCTTGACCATCACAACGTTAGCTAGCCAAGACGGGTAGTAAGCCTCCTTAATTATCCCGGCTCGTAGTAACTTGCTCACCTCTTCCCTGATAGCTGTTTGCTTGTCGAGTGAAAAAATCATGCGCTTCTGTTTAATTGGCTTCACGCTTGGGTCGAGGCAGAGCTCATGTACGGCTATCTCCTCCTTAACCCCTCTCATGTCCTCAACTTTCCAGGCGAATACATCTAAGCTCTCTTTCAAAAGGGTGATCAAGTTAGCTCGTTCGTCTTGGGACAGCTGCTTCCCAATTTTGACTACCTGCTCTGGGAACTCGGGGTTGATCGGAATCTCCTCGAGCTCGTCGATCGGCTTGAGCTCGGGCCCTTCTCTGAATTGGAGGGTGTCTACAATTATGTCTGTGATTCTTTCTACGTCTTCACGGCTAAAGTGGGGGCCTCGCTCTTTATGAGACCGATCATGCTGCTCTTCACGATCCTCAGCTCCTTTTCAATCTCTTCATATGTTTTGATCTCGCTTACTGCGCCGACCAGCATTGTCTCTGACGCTCTTTTTGCTTTGACCTCGACTCCAATAGAGTCTTGATCGAGCTTTCTCTTCATCTTCCTCGTTCCATCAGAAACTCCAAAAATTCCTGGGCTCGGCTCCGCAGACAACCCACTCCGGCCGGAGTTGGGAACTTGACTCGTTGGTGAGGTAAGGAGACAACCATCCCAAGCTTGACTTGGCTCGGGATCCCCAAAATAGCATGGTAATTGCTCGCTACATCAATGACCATGAAGGTGATCGTTTCCTGGACCTTATAAGGTGAAGTTCCTATCTCAACGAGGAGGCTCACAGTCCCTTTGACATCCACCTTATGATTTGTAAACCCTTCCAACCGACCTGCATAAGGGGTCAGCATGCTATCAGACAAATCCATTTCTTTGAAGCATTTATAATACAAGATATCCCGGGCAGCTCCGGTATCCACCAAAAGTCGGCTTGTTTCACAATTGTCAATTCTTCCCTCCAAAATGATTGGGGAGAAAGGAAATGGTTTCCTCCCTTTTATTGTTCCAAGCTGGCACAAAGGGTACCTTTTTAAGACTGTAGATTTGATTCTTCAAGGCAGTGATCGACAGGGCTTCATCGTGGATCACCCCAATCCTTTTCCTAGGTGGTCGCTCCTGCCGTTGTCGGTCTTCGTAATTTTCCTTGGTATCATGGCCTCTGGCGTCACGACCTCGCTTACCATCTCTCTTGATGAAACGATCCAATTCTCCCTGATCCACTCTGTGCTGAATGGCTCTTTTTAATGACATGCAGTTCTCCGTCTCGTGCCCAAAATCCTTGTGAAAGGCGCACCATTTTCCCGAAATCTCTTCTCCCTTCCTCGTTTCCCACCATGGGACGAGGGGGGAACATTTCTATCAAATTCATGATTTCCTTGTGGGATCTGTTCAGCGGAGTGAAAGCCTCCTCATTGAACTCATTCCTTTCCGTACTCCTAGTTCGGTTCTTGCCCCTTCTTGACTCATTTTCTTTTGATTCCTTGGATTCGCACTCGTTGGCTCTACCTGACTCTTCCTTTGCCTTTGCCTTTCCTTCCTTCGAGGTTCGTTTATCCGCTAGCTCGGCTTGAGCTACGCGATATGCTCGTTCATATAAGTCTCCGTTTGTTTCCGGAGGCCTTATTTCAAACTCAAACTTCAATTGAGAGGCTCTCATGCCTGCAGTGAAGCATACCATAACCATATCATCCGTCAATCCTTCAATTTGCTTGGCCAAATCTCTAAATCTTTGGTAAAAACTCATAGACGACTCTGTTTCGCCCTGCTTCACATTCGCCAGATCGGTTGGTCGTTTCTTGTGTTCGCCCGCTGTTGAAAAGTTTTCAATGAATCTACTTCTCAAATTTTCCCAACTGTCGATACTACCAGGCGGGAGAGCTCTGAACCAAGCCAGGGCCGGACCATTTAAGGTGCTAACCATCGCTTTACACAGAACATCATCGTCATGGGAGACCAAATCCATAATCGCCTCAAAGGTGTGCACATGATCCCGGGCGTCCTCTGACCCAGTGTACTTGGTCAACGAGGGGAGCTTAAGATAAGGCTGAGGAGGGCTTTCCAAGATCCACCGAGCAAACGGGGCCATCGTGTTCGCAATTTTCTTGGTACTTTTCCTGCTAGACTCCATCTCATGCATTCTCCTTTGTAGATCCATCATCAGAGGATCGAGGGTCTCTCTATTTCCCGATCTGGAAATTTCTTCCTCGTTTTTCCTGTGTGTCAAATGAGAAGTATGGGGAAATCGAGGTGGTTGATCTCCATGCCGTTCTTTGTAATGCTCTCTTTCTTCCATGAGGCTCGGTCCTCGGGGCGCCGCATTCCTTGCTCCTGAGGTTTCTTCCTGCTCGTTCGGATTGTGCGCGCCTACAGTGGTCAGTGGGATCTGGTTCATCCTTTGCAAACTACCGTTGGGAACGGGAATGACAGGTGGATATTCCCTTGCCATGGGTACAACGGGTAACGCCGGGAGTTTGGCAACATGTTCCGGACCTAAAGTTGCCAGCTCATCATAAATTTCTTGGATTTGTAAGAGCAATGTCAATCTCCGATTCAACATTGCTGCATGTTCAGCAACCGCTCCAGTACTGACACCGCTTGTTCCGGCTCCATTATGCGGGATTTCGACCGTCCGTTGCGCATAAGTTATCGGAGGGGGTCTCCGCTCTATCCGGCCACCGACATGGATGGGGCGACTCTCCTTGAAGGGAATCTATTCAATCGGGTTTAAGACGTTCACCGGGGCGGCGGTGACGGCGGTATTGATTCTGGCAACTCCTGGGTTTTGTTGCACCAGCAAGGCGGATTGAGAGCGGGTCGTGCGGCAGTTCTCTGGATTTGGGCATGGAGCGGGCCGATAAGGTTCTGAGTCTCCGGGAGCAATGAAGACTCCGGGAACGGTTTCTGGGTTTTCTAAAACCATGATGGAAATATCCTCCAGAACGAAAGAACTCAGGCTAACAAGGCTACGTTCCCGGCAATGGAACCAAACTGATCGTGCAAATTTTGCAATAAGTTGAGCCGGATCCACGGAGTGATATCTGGATACCTGTTAGCCTGAAATAGATGAACAAACGTTAACTCAGCCGGGGCTTCACCGGCGAAGGCCCTCCGGCGTGAGAATGAGTTAATCTGCTTAAGAATGAAATCTGGAGAGGAAGAATGAGGTTAGAGAGCTTAACCTTCCTCCAGGTGAATGAGGGCGCTATTTATACCCCAAGATTCATTCCTTGTCACCTAGATTCTCTTCCTTGAACATAGGGATTTGTGCTTATCCACATCTATGATTCACCAGGTTTGTATTAGGGCAACACTTCTAGAAGTTATCAATGGGCCTCATCGGAGAATTGGGCCTGGCCTCTTATTCCTTTAATCATGGTGGGGTCAGATACAAGTACGAGCTCGTATGACCGAGCAAACATTCTGCGAAGTCCGACCTTGAGTCGGTTGTGACCGCAAGAACGACGAAGGAACCTTTTAGAATAACATTGGATATCGTGGTCAGCTCGGTCAAACGAGATGACCTTAGAATTGGTCAGTGCGACGAGTCTTTAGAATCCCTATTCGGTTCCTCGCGGATCCGTCTTCCTAGCTCGGTCCAACTAGCTGGGTGAAGATACTTTCAGGGCTAGCCTGTCCAGGTATTGCCGGTTTGGTCCAGTACACGAAACAGGTTGGGGCTCGGTGGATCGACCTACCAACCCGTTTCTCCAAGTCGGGTCGTTCCTTTCAAGCACACTTTTATCTTATGTAAAGTTGAAGTTCAAAAAAAAAAAAAAAAAAAAAGGAAAGATTATGTAAATATATATATTCAGAAAAAGCTTGTCCCCTTAATGTATTGAAGTGATGATTGTGAAAGGCCACAGAAATAGGGAAACATATCTCAACCCATGTAATTATATAAAAGTTCAAGTTTGGGGGTGAGACAGTGTTGGGTGTGCTTATCACTTAACCCTCCTATTTTATGTTAGAATTGATTGATACCATCACCTATGAGTATTTTTATGGACTTTAGGACCTTATGTAAGAAATTTATAAACTTCAATTTTAGCCAAGTCCATTTAATAGTATAGGATTAGATTATAGGACTTGAAGCTATGAAGGATCGAAGATTTTCTAAGCAGGATTCATTTCACTGTGCAGGATGTTCTCTGCGCAAGTGGCCACTGCGCATAGATCTCTTTCGCAGCTTTTGACCCTGCTCAGTTTTCAAGATCTTATTCCCCAACTCTGAAGATATCTTCCTTTGGTATGACCAAGCATGGTGCGCATGCTCCCCATGCGCAGCATCCATGAGCACTGACAATGCGCATGCCTTTATGCGCGCACGCTCAACCTTGGTCAAAGTTCTTATCTCCTGATCTCATATTCTAGAAGCTTGGAAAGCGTCAAGACAAGCTACGCTTTTTGGATTGAGCCAAAATGCTGAGGTGTGCACAAACGAAAAAATAAGCACACTCAGCAACACCATTAGTGGAGACACGCTTGAATGGTCATATTTCAAAAGAAGACAGCTGTCATCCTTCTAGAAGAAGCCTTTGAATTTTGTCTTCATGCTCAGTCTCCAACGGCTCATAGACACATACGCACCAATCATATTGTGCCAGGTCATCAATTTTGATCAGATCCCCAACGGCTATAAATGACATCTGCGCACCAATCATATAGTGCCAGCTCATCGTCCTTGCTCAGAGCTCCAACGGCTACTTTTTGAAGCTCAGCTATAAATAGCCTGCTCTTTCCCATTTACAAGTGGGCTGGAGTGCTTGTTCAGCCAGAGCTAGAGTTTCATGCTTCATTAGAGAAACCTTGATAGATCTGAAGACTGCTGCTCAATATTTCCAGATTCATTAGAACAGCCTTCAAGATCTTTAAACCTTCAAACTCCTGCTCAAATCCCAAAAGCCCTATATCACCAGAATTCTTGGTGCTCTTCATCTCTCATATTCATAGAGCCCAGAATTTCTGTCACACACACACACATCTCTTGAAGCTTTGATCATTCTGATCTAACTTCTTGAGATACACCGGTTTAGTCTAGGATTTGTTCTTCATAGATAATAGATCTTGAGTTAGTATTGAGCTCAAAAGTTGTAATTTGTAATACTCACTCATATTATAAGATCTCCATTAGAAATCCAAGACTAACCATCTTGGTAGAGGACGTAGATCTTTCCTTGATCGAACCTCTCCAATTAGCTTGTCCATCATTCTTACTGCTTATTTCATGCTTAACTATTTATGTATTACTTCTTTGTTTGATCTTTCAGATTGCTACACTTTACTGCTGTAATTGTTATTGCTCATTTGCCCTAGCACAATTTTATCCAACTCTTTAGCCAAAACTTAGCGCGTGAGTTTTTCATTTCTGCGCAGCATTCCCTGCGCAGTAGCTCTTTACCTCTGCGCAGTATACCCTGCGCAGAGCTGCTTTAAATCTTCCGCTGTGCATTTCACACTCTTGCTGCGCGCTATACTTCGCCAAAATAAGAGCTGTGCGCATAAACCATTAATCTGCAAAAGGGTTTGAAAAGAATTTAAAAACGCTATTAACCCCCCCCCCCTCTAGCATTTTTCACACCCTTGTTGCCCCTTTGGGACCAACAAGTGGTATCAGAGCAAACACCTTCATAAAACTTGTATCTGTTTTTTCAAGCTTAACAGCTTGGGTGCCGATTCAATATGGCTTCAAAATCTTGGGCAATGGCTAACTATTCACATGTTCCTGCGCCTGCTCAAATCTCAGATCAAATTCAGAAAGTTCTCCAAACCTGGTGGATCCTAATGCAAATCTCCTGTTCTCTCGCAATAGTGACTCAAAGAAAGATGACTTGGTCTGCCACAACTACAGAATGCCAGGACATTTCGTTTCAAAATGCCCTACTCCAAAAATTTGAGTACATGAGGAAAAGCAACCCTGCAAACAAATACATACTGAATGGTTGCTGAAGAAAACAACGATGCTTTGACTCTGAGGATGGAATGCTCTGCTTAGTGGCAAATGCTGACAATAATTCAGAAGCTGTTTCTGAAATGGAACCTGAGCATGCGCCAAGGACAATCAAGAAAGGTCCCAACTTCACTCAACTAGTGGAAATGGGACATCTTCACCAAGAAGACAGAATGGCAAGTACTTATTTGCCAGAGAAAACCTGACAAAGATGCGTCATCATCAACTCCACAGCCGTGCAAGGAATCTCTTAGATTACTGAACTTAAATGATAATGATAACTCTGCTGTAGAAGCGCAAGTCAATGTTCCAGCAAGCAGAAAAGGTCTCCTGCTTTACTGCGCACTCTCAAGCGCATATTTGGTATCAACAGTAGATTCTAGACACGACTGGAGATGTCAACGCTCTTGAAGATGTGCGTGAAGGAAGAGGTCCCTCAGTAACATATGGTAACAACAACAAAGGGCACATAATTGGATATGGACTAATCAGAATAGAGTCTCAAGCACAACCTGCTCTCCATATCACAATTCTGCGATAAAAGCCTAGAATGCCAATTCACTTTAACGCATTGCTATATCAAGGATGGTACATCTGGACTAACTTTGCTCACAGGGACTCGTAAGACCAATGTTTCCATTATTGATCTTACTGCTATAAATTCTATCACTAATCTCTGTTTTTTAGCAAAGAAAGTGAAAGCAGCCTAAGCAGTCTTTCTCCAGCAAGATTGCATCCTCAACTTCATAATGCTTACAACTGCTTCACATGGAATTGATCACAAACTCGAAAGGAAGACGACATCGTGAGCGTGAGATCAGACAATGGAACTGAATTCAAGAATAACGGTGTTTCAATACTGCGATGACCATGGAATTGATCACAATTTCTCTGCTGCTGGAGTTCCTCAACAAAATGGCGTTGTGGAAAGAAAAAAATAGCACGTTGATTGAGGCTGGAAAGACTATGTTAGCAGAAGCTAAGCTTCCAAAGTATTTCTGGGGAGAAGCTGTCAACACTGCTTGCTTTACTCAAAATAGATCCCTCATCAACAAAGCCTACAACAAAACTCCATATGAGTTATGGAGAGGAAGAGCGCCCAACATTGCTTTCTTCAAGATTTTTGGCTGCAAATGCTATATCCTCTACAATGGCAAAGATCATAGAGGTAAATTCGACGCCAAAGCAGATGAAGGTATTTTTGTTGGGTATTCCAAACATTCTAAAGCTTTTCGTGTTTTTAATAGAACCACTCTAGTAATTGTAGAATCTGTACATGTTACTTTTGATGAGCATTCTCTCCTTGAGCCACATTTGGCTCCAAATGATTCTGATAATTTTATTGAGAATGATGAGACAGGTACGCAGCCTCAAATTGCACCTGCGCAAAATGATAATCAAGATAATCAAAGTCAGAATCAAGCAAGTCCATCCCATGCGCCAACTCCGGATGCTGCGCCAGAAGTGACGACTCCTGATGCGCAGACACCCCCTCCTGCGCATGATGTTTCTCCGCTTCAGCAAATCACCTTTGATGATCTTGATGCTGGAGCAAATGAAGTACCCATTGAAGATCTTCGTATTCCTACTACTCAACCCAACTTACCCCCTGAGGTTCGTGAAGTTAGAGATCACCCAACTTCAAACATCATTGGTGATCTCAATGTAGGGGTTCGTACTACGAGAGTATCAACCTTTGATGATGATTATCACTCATTTATCTCTCAAATCGAACCAAAGAAGATTGATGAAGCTCTCCAAGATTCAAGCTGGGTTACTGCTATGCAAGAAGAGCTTAACCAATTTGAGCGCTGCAAGGTTTGGACCTTAGTACCCAGACCTCATGACCAAGGAGTTATTGGTACAAAATGGGTATTCAGAAACAAGATGGATGAGAATGGAAGCATCACCAGGAACAAAGCTAGGTTGGTTGCGCAAGGCTATAGGCAAGAGGAAGGAATCGACTATGATGAAACTTTTGCGCCTGTAGCAAGACTAGAAGCTATCAGAATTTTCTTAGCTTATGCCTCTCACAAGAAATTTAAGCTTTATCAAATGGATGTGAAGAGCGCATTTCTCAACGGAGAACTCCAAGAGATGGTCTACGTAGTTCAACCTCCCGGATTTGAAGATAGCAGATTTCCAAATCATGTCTTCAAGCTTCAGAAATCTTTGCATGGACTTAAGCAAGTACCAAGAGCATGGTACGATACTCTATCAAAATTCCTACTAGAGAAAGGCTTCAAGCGCGGTAAAATCGATACAACTCTTTTTATTGCTAAGTATAATGATAATTCTCTACTTGTTCAAATTTATGTCGATGATATTATATTTGGTTCTACTAATGAGTTACTTTGTAAGCGCTTTGAGAAGCTCATGAAAAGCATGTTTGAAATGAGCATGATGGGAGAACTCACATTCTTCCTCGGACTTCAAATCAAGCAATTAAATGATGGCATCTTCATAAATCAAGCTAAGTACACAAGGGACTTAATCAGGATATTTGGTTTGAGAATGCTAAAGCATACGACACTCAAATGGCTACGGGCAATAAACTTGACAAAGGCTTAAAAGGTAAGAAAGTTGATCAAACTTTATATCGAGGTATGATTGGCTCTCTCCTTTATCTTACTGCTAGTAGGCCAGATATTATGTTGTGTTTGTGTCTGTGCGCTCTATCAAGCGGACCCTAGAGAAGTGTTGGCAGTGGTGCCCTAGGCACGTTTAATAAACGTTGTAATTGTTATCATTTATTTCATATCAATAAAGAGATGTTTTGATTATTATTGTTGTTCATGTTTACTTATAATAATCTCCGTCCCTAGTACTTATTAAGCACTAGTATAAAGGCTAAATGATCATGGGATGATCATGTTAGATTTATGGGTACTTGTTTGGAACAAGGTACTGGACATGACCCGCTGTATGAGATTTATGTCATGGTCTATGTCGAACATATATCTCATATTAGTTATATCATTTGAATCCTTAGACATGAAGTTATTATAGTCTTCCACTTGATGAACATTGTGTTTGACATATTCAAACGCTACCTTAACACGGTAGTTATAAAGGGTATGATTGGCATAATCGGATTCCCGTTGGGAAGAATAATAAGCTAAATGGATTTGTCCCTCCACGGAGAGATGTCAAGCTTGGGCCCCTCGAAGGAATGATGTTGATGAAATGTTCGGCCGGACTCAAATGGATTGATTGGATCAATAGCATTTGAATTATCAACATATTCGGAATCGAAAAAGTATTGAACAAAACAAGTTGACTGTTTGACCATGACTTGTGTTCAATGACATCGTGGACAAAGGGATTGTGACATATTCTAAAGGAATGTGAACTTGTATCTAGTTATACTATTTGGGTAGGTGTGACGGTTTGCTAGAACCTAATCATATCTTATGGTTTCATGTTTGAAACCATTGCTAACTTAGTATAATTCTAGAGGGTCACACACAATAGAACGAATCTTTAAAAGGACTAAATTGGAATTTTGGAAATTCTGGACATTCTGGGGAAGTGGGCGACTGCACAGTGTGGACTGGGCGGCCGCACACTTAGCCCAATTTTGTACCAGTTTGTTTCAGATAAATGTGCGACCGCACAGTGTATTCTGGGCTGCCACACAGTACTGTCGGCTGGCACTTTCCTAATTCGATTTGGAATGTCTTTTGACACAAGGTTCCTATTTGGAATATGTCTTGTTTGTGTATAAAAGGATGATTTCGGCCAGAACCTCAGGAATAGGTTTTTGTGAGTCTCCAAAGTGTTGGAGAGAGAATTTATTTTGTTCTAAGATATCCTTGATTGAGGAACAAAATAATTCACAAATAAATTCCATATAGTTCTTTATTAAATTGTGAAAGTGTGTTTCATAATATTAGTCTAGCAACCAAGATCAAAGAAGTTCTTTTGATATTCGTTCGAAGTGTGGATACCGCTAGAGGGTGAAAATCATCATCTTCAAAGTTCGTGATCAAGTTTTCAAATCTCCACCAAAGACCAAGAGAAATTTGATAGCCATCAAGGGTTAGTTTTTCCTTTATTCATTATGTTGTATTTGATTTAATCATATGAACGGATCCATGGATTTGGGTTACTTAAAATTTTAATTGCTATATTCCGCTGCGCATGTTACTTGGAAACCCAACAGTGGTATCAGAGCCCCGTTCATGTTGATTATTTCAATACCTAGATCATGTTATGTGTATATAAATTGTTTATGTGCCTTGCATGATATGAATATTGGAATATATGATGCTTATGTGTTTTGTGATTTTATGTGGTTTATTGTTTTGCAACTTTAATCGCACGATTCAATCGCAATAAATAAATTATGGTGGATTCAGAATTGTTGGTTATTAATTTTTGATTGGATCAAAGTTTAATAATCGGGGAAAAACAATTTTGAGACAAAATTTTCGAACTTGAAAATTCTGCACCTTCTGATGGCCATGGGCGACCGCACATAAGAGTCTGGGCGGCCGCACACCAGCATCAGAAAGTCAGATTTTGGTTGAAAACTAGAATCTGGAATTTTTCGAAAAATTCAACAAAACCAGTAACAGAACCAGTCCAGACTTGCTGATCTGGAATGGGTTTTGGGTATTTGGTTTGTGTGTGGATTTTGGGGTTTGATTTTCCTATTTGTTTTAGTCTTGTGATTCCTAGATTGGTTCAAGTTTTGGATGGCTAATCTGCGTTCATCGAGATTGTGTTTCCCAAAATTGATCGCAATCAAAGTTTCAAAGATAAAACGAAGTTAGAATTATGAAGAGTTCATAATTGCTAAAATTGAGAAACAAAATTCTTGATTCAAAGTTTGGAGATCCATGTGGAATTGTGAATGCAATTGGCCTACGTTCATCGAGACCATCTATTGCTTAGTTTCGGCCACATGGACTACTTTCTTGGTTTCTTGAATTAGTGCGGGATTGTGGTTGCCTAATGGCTTAGTTCGACCGCACTTCTTGTTGTCTTGATTTGGAGATAATAACCAAAGTTGAAATAGTCTCATCCTCATAATTATAGAGAAACTAATGACAAATAAATATCACGCTTAAATTAATGGAGATTAATTTAGTGGCTAAACTTGATGTGTAACATGTTTATATTATGTGCTCATAAATGTGTTATATGCTATATGTGATGAACCTTTAAATAAAGTTTTAAGTCCTTCTTTGCCATGCCATGATTAAGACACTTGTTTATGCATGGGTAATCTTGATGTGGGTTCGCCTCCGCGAGGTGCATTAATATTATTCATGTATGAGCAAGATGAGGTTCATTAATTTAATGTGGGCTTGCCTCCGCAAGGTGCATTAAATTGAATGGTTCCTATGCGTTTAAAATGGTTGGACTTAATTAGGCGTCAAAACAGTTTTGGGCCTAGGCAAAAGATGAGATTAAACATGCTTTTTAAAAATTGAATTTTTCAAAGAATCTCATAAAAGGATCTAAGAATCATATGGGATATGATTGACATGATTGTCTACCTAATTAATTTAGTTTTGAGCGGTCCGCCTCCGTGGACTCAAAAGTTAAATTAAAGTTGGAACTTAGCCCAATTAAATTATATTATGCATTGGATGTATATGAAGGTTATATAATTTAATGGGAGTATTTTCGTTTGAAAAATACATTATTTATTTCTTTAATGAAAAATTGGTACTTATTAAATTTTGGAAATTTTGCATATTTGTAGATAATGACTAATAACACTCAATCAATGTCGTTGCGATCGATCCTTGAGAAGGATAAGCTCGAAGAGAATGGTACAAACTTTATGGATTGGATCCGTAGCATAAGAATTGTTCTTAGGCAAGAAGATAAGTTGTACATTCTCGATGGGCCTCTCCCCGCTGAACCACCGTCTACTGCCCCTAGGGTAGAAAGAGACAATTACAAGAAACATCGTAATGATTCTAGAGATGTAAGTTGTCTCATGCTTGCTGCTATGTGTTCAAAACTCCAACAAAGTTTGGAACATTTGGAAGCTTATGAGATAGGCGTGGAGTTGAGAACCATGTTTCAAGAGCAAGCTAGGCAAGAGAGGTACAAGACCATTGTTGCATTCACTACTTATAAAATGAATGAAGGGCAACAAGTGAGTCCTCACTTTCTTAAAATGAAAGGTTATGTAGAGCACCTTGAGAAACTTGGCTATCCAATCCCATTGGAGCTAGCCACGGATCTCATTCTTAATTCATTGCCTAAAAGTTATAATCAGTTTGTAATGAATTATAACATGCATGGAATGGATAAGAATCTCTCTGAGTTGCATGGGATGCTCAAAACTGCAGAGATGAAAATTGTGGAGAAAGGTTTTCCCGTGCTCTTGGTTCATGATGGGAAGAAGGCTAGTGCCAAAGGAAAGGGTAAGAAAGTTGTCAAACCCAAAATAAGCAAGGCAAAGGTTGCCAAGGCTTCTGAGGCAAAACCCGATTCACAAAAGGATGCAATTTGTTTCCATTGTCAAGAAATTGGTCATTGGAAACGTAATTGCAAGGCTTTCTTGAAAGAGCAAAAGAAGAAGAAGGGCAGCAAGGCTGCGTCGACTTCAGGTATCTATATGATAGATATTCTCCTTTCTACCACTGATTTCTGGGTATTGGATACCGGATGTGGTTCTCACATTTGTCTAAATGTGCAGGGACTAAAGAATAGGAGACTGCTTAAAGAAGGTGAAGTAGATCTACGCGTGGGGAATGGAGCAAGAGTTGCTGCATTAGCCGTAGGGACTTATGAAGTCACTTTACCTTCCGGATTAGTTCTTGTTTTGAACAATTGCTATTATATTCCGGATTTAAGCAAAAATATTATTTAAATTTCTTGTTTGGATAATGAAGGTTTTAAGTTTCTTATTGAGAATAAGAAATTTTCTATTTATTTAAATGATGTGCTTTATGGTATTGCTAATTCATTTAATGGCCTTTATATCTTGGATGTCAAGAATGATAATAATGACAATGTCTATCATGTAAATAAGAAATCTAAACCTAATGATGTAAATCATACTTATTTATGGCATTGCCGTCTCGGTCATATTAATGAGAAGCGTATCTCAAAACTCCATGGGGACGGACTTTTGGGTTCATGTGACTTAGAGTCATATGATACTTGTGAGTCGTGTCTTCTTGGAAAAATGACTAAGACACCTTTTACCAAGTTGGGTGAAAGGGCAAGCGACTTATTGGGGTTGATACATTCTGATGTATGCGGACCATTAAGTAGCAATGCTAGGGGAGGATTTCAATACTTCATAACCTTCACTGATGATTATAGTAGATTTGGGTATGTTTACCTAATGAAACATAAAAGTGAAGCATTTGAGATATTTAGAATATTTCAAAATGAAGTAGAAAAACAACTTGGCAAAAGTATAAAGGCACTTCGATCAGATCGAGGTGGTGAATACTTAAGTCAAGAATTTGATGATCATGTAAAGAATTGTGGAATAGTTTCACAATTGACTCCACCTGGAACACCACAATGGAATGGTGTGTCCGAGAGGAGGAATCGAACTTTGTTAGACATGGTTCGATCAATGATGAGTCAAGTTGATCTTCCAATATCCTTTTGGGGTTACGCCCTAGAAACCGCTGCTTTCACACTAAATCGTGTTCCAACTAAATCGGTTCAAAAGACTCCATATGAGATGTGGAGCGGAAAGAAGCCTTGTCTGTCTTTCATGAAGATTTGGGGTTGTGAAGCTTTTGTCAAAAGACTTGTCTCAGACAAACTTGCACACAAATCTGATAAATGTATTTTCGTGGGATATCCTAAGGAAACTAGAGGATATTACTTTTACAACCGTGAGGACAACAAAGTGTTTGTTGCCCGAACTGGTGTCTTTCTAGAGAAAGAGTTTCTCTCCAAAGAAATCAGTGGGAGTAAAATAAATCTTGAAGAATTTCGAGACCCAGAAAATAACATTGAACCAATAGTTGAACAAGAACCACAAGGAGTTATGGAACCTGTTCAAAATACACAAGTAACTCGTAGATCCAGTAGGTTACGATCCGAGCCCGAGAGATATGGATTTCTCGTAACGGATAGTAATGACGTAGAAATCATTGAGAATGATGAACCGTCAACCTACCAAGAGGCGATGTCTTCTCCTGATTCGGATAAGTGGCTTGGAGCCATGGAATCCGAATTGCAATCCATGCAAGACAATCAAGTTTGGAATTTGATTGATGCACCCGAAGGTGTAAAAACCATAGGATGCAAATGGGTCTTCAAGAAGAAGACTGACATGGATGGGAAGGTGCATACTTATAAAGCTAGACTTGTAGCAAAAGGTTATAGGCAAGTTCATGGTATTGACTATGATGAGACCTTTTCACCCGTAGCAATGATCAAGTCTATAAGAATTTTGCTTGCCATTGCCGCATATCATGACTATGAAATATGGCAGATGGACGTCAAAACCGCTTTCCTGAATGGAAAACTCCAAGAGGATGTGTATATGACACAACCAGAAGGTTTTGAACAAGATTCTAAGGTATGCAAGTTGCAGAGATCCATTTATGGATTGAAGCAAGCTTCTAGGAGTTGGAATCTCTGTTTTGATGAATCGGTCAATAAGTTTGGTTTCATCAAGAACGAAGATGAGCCTTGTGTATACAAGAAGATTAGTGGGAGCATAGTGCTATTCCTTATTTTATACGTGGATGACATATTGCTCATTGGAAACGACATTCCTACACTTCAGTCTGTGAGGACTTGGTTAGGAAAGTGTTTTGCAATGAAAGATATGGGTGAAGCCGCATATATTCTTGGCATTAAGATCTATAGAGATAGATCAAGGAGGCTACTTGGTTTAAGCCAAAGTACATACATTGACAAGGTCATTAGAAGATTCCGTATGGAAAATTCTAAGAGAGGCACCTTGCCCGTGTTACATGGAGTTTCTCTAAGCAAGACTCAATGTCCTAAGACAAACGATGAGCGTGAGAAAATGAATGATGCTCCATATGCTTCGGCAATTGGGTCCATCATGTATGCCATGATTTGTACTAGGCCGGATGTATCTTATGCTTTGAGCATGACAAGTAGATACCAATCCGACCCTGGCAAAAATCACTGGATAGCTGTAAAAGCGATTCTTAAGTACTTGAGAAGAACTAAAGACTCGTTTTTGGTCTATGGAGGAATGGAAGATGATCTCGTTGTAAATGCTTACACGGATGCAAGCTTCTAAACCGACAAAGATGATAGCCGATCGCAATCGGGTTTTGTGTTTATGTTAAATGGTGGAGCTGTAAGCTGGAAGAGTTCCAAGCAAAGTACAACCGCTGATTCTACAACAGAAGATGAGTATATTGCTGCATCGGATGCTGCAAAGGAAGCTGTTTGGATTAAGAAGTTCATAACTGAACTTGAAGTGGTTCCTAGCATTGCTAATCCAATAGACCTTTATTGCGATAATAACGGTGCTATTGCTCAAGCAAAGGAACCAAAAGCACATCAGAAATCCAAACACATACTTAGGCGTTTTCATATCATTCGAGAGATCGTTGATAGGGGAGACGTAAATATATGCAGAGTACCTACTGATAACAATGTTGCGGACCCGCTAACAAAGGAACTTCCACAAGCTAAACATAATGGTCATGTTAGGTCCATGGGTATTAGATACATGGGAAATTGGGCCTAGGGCAAGTGGGAGATTGTTGGCAGTGGTGCCCTAGGCACGTTTAATAAACGTTGTAATTGTTATCATTTATTTCATATCAATAAAGAGATGTTTTGATTATTATTGTTGTTCAAGTTTACTTATAATAATCTCCGTCCCTAGTACTTATTAAGCACTAGTATAAAGGCTAAATGATCATGGGATGATCATGTTAGATTTATGGGTACTTGTTTGGAATAAGGTACTGGACATGACCCGCTGTATGAGATTTATGTCATGGTCTATGTCGAACATATATCTCATATTAGTTATATCATTTGAATCCTTAGACATGAAGTTATTATAGTCTTCCACTTGATGAACATTGTGTTTGACATATTCAAACGCTACCTTAACACGGTAGTTATAAAGGGTATGATTGGCATAATCGGATTCCCGTTGGGAAGAATAATAAGCTAAATGGATTTGTCCCTCCACGGAGAGATGTCAAGCTTGGGCCCCTCGAAGGAATGATGTTGATGAAATGTTCGGCCGGACTCAAATGGATTGATTGGATCAATAGCATTTGAATTATCAACATATTCGGAATCGAAAAAGTATTGAACAAAACAAGTTGACTGTTTGACCATGACTTATGTTCAATGACATCGTGGAAAAAGGGACTATGACATATTCTAAAGGAATGTGAACTTGTATCTAGTTATACTATTTGGGTAGGTGTGAAGGTTTGCTAGAACCTAATCATATCTTATGGTTTCATGTTTGAAACCATTGCTAACTTAGTATAATCCTAGACGGTCACACACAATAGAACGAATCTTTAAAAGGACTAAATTGGAATTTTGGAAATTCTGGACATTCTGGGGAAGTGGGCGACCGCACAGTGTGGACTGGGCGGCCGGACACTTAGCCCAATTTTGTACCAGTTTGTTTCAGATAAATGTGCGACCGCACAGTGTATTCTGGGCGGCCGCAGAGTACTCTCGGCCGGCACTTTCCTAATTCGATTTGGAATGTCTTTTGACACAAGATTCCTATTTGGAATAGGTCTTGCTTGTGTATAAAAGGATGATTTCGGCCAGAACCTCAGGAATAGCTTTTTGTGAGTCTCCAAAGTGTTGGAGAGAGAATTTATTTTGTTCTAAGATATCCTTGATTGAGGAACAAAATAATTCACAAATAAATTCCATATAGTTCTTTATTAAATTGTGAAAGTGTGTTTCATAATATTGGTCTAGCAACCAAGATCAAAGAAGTTCCTTTTATATTCGTTCGAAGTGTGGATACCGCTAGAGGGTGAAAATCATCATCTTCAAAGTTCGTGTTCAAGCTTTGTGATCGTGATCAAGTCTTCAAATCTCCACCAAAGACCAAGAGAAATTTGATAGCCATCAAGGGTTAGTTTTTCCTTTATTCATTATGTTGTATTTGATTTAATCATATGAACGGATCCATGGCTTTGGGTTTCTTAAAATTTTAATTGCTATATTCCGCTGCGCATGTTACTTGGAAACCCAACAAGAATCGCACTCAACTGCTGTTAAATGCATTATTCGTTATCTTTTTGGAACTGTTAACCTTGGACTTTGGTACACCAAATATTTGAATTTCGATTTGCTAGGTTATTCAGATGCAGATTACGCAGCATGCACAATTTACAGGAAGAGCACAAGTGGAACTTGTCATTTCCTTGGAAATCGACTTGGTGCGTGGGCAAGCAAGAAGCAAGCTGCTGTGCCCATCTCCACTACAGAAGCTGAATACATTGCTGCTGAAAGATGCTGCTGCCAAATCCTATGGATGAAGCAACTAGTGAACTATGGGATTCATGAGAAGAATTGTCCAAATTCTCTGCGACAATATGTCCACCATAGCAGTCTCCAACAATCCTGTCATGCATTCAAAGACAAAGCACATCGACATCAAATATCATTTTCTCAAGGATCACGTGGAAAAAGGAAACATACATTTAGAGCACGTGGGCACAGATAATCAAATTGCTGATATCCTTACAAAGGCTCTTGACGCAAAGAGAATTGTATTCTTGAGAGGAGAAATGGGTATGCTTGAACTTAGCTAAACTGTCCATACAATTTGTTAATACTAATGTTTGTGTTTGCTTGATAAGTTCTTGAAGGTCAAGATTTCATGCAATCTGCGCATCTACTGCGCAATAAGTTAATGCGCATGGAATAACAGTTCTGAGATTTATAGAATCTCTTCGCTATCTATGCGCTGCGGATGACTATCCATGCGCAATCATCGTGGATCGCGGGTTGGTACACTATTCATTAGAAATTGCACATAGGTCCTTGACTGAAAAGTCAACGCTAATTCACAAGGGTGCTTGTGTAACTAAATTTTTCCCGCGCCTTTATCTTTTTAATTTTTTTGGGGAATTACCGTTTATACCCCTGCGTATATCCCAGATGTCATCAATGCAAAAGGCCATTGATTGACAGCGCACGTCCTATCCTGCCAAATCATTTATGTGGGAAATGAAACGATTGTGACTGGCCCTTAGGCTCTGACACACGCGCGCATAGGCTTACACACGCTCGTTCCCTAAGGTGACACGTGGCATTGCTATCTTGCGCCACTGCACCTTTCCTCCAAATTCTTCCTCGCTTTCGTGCGCCTAACCTCTTTATCTTCCTTCCCTACTTAAACCGATTCTCTCTCTATTTCTCTCTACCTTAAACCTCTCAATATTTCTCTCTCAAAGCTCCTTTTTACTCTTAAAATCTCAATCCTTTTCTTTCCTTGAAAACCTCCCTTTCGATAATGGCGCCTCGCAAGAAATCATCAAAACCTTTGCCCATTGTCGAACTCTCTGAAACTCCGTCGGGATCTCAGTCGAATCATTCCCAAGACCGAGAACAAGCCTCTCAAGCTGAACACTCCTCTGTTAAAGACATGGTATGATTTCTGCTCCCTATTCACTTTCTGCCATTATTAAGGTTGAAGCTCTCAAACCCTCCTTTTTCGATTTCTCTCTCATCTGTTAATCATTCTTGAAATCAGTTGTTGTTATGTATTCGTTTTAACCTGATCTATTCTTTTATGTAGTTTATTTCATAATCAATCATCGATTTATGTGGTTTCTGTTGGATTTTTTGTCCGTTAACTTCCATGGCAGAAGGACGGTTATCTAGCTTTTCTGAGTTTATTGTTTATTGTTTGACTTTATAATTTACATGGTTGCAATCGTCTGGTCAACGCGGTCAATTTGATATACTTTTTGTTCAATTTGGTCAACTTTCGATTTTTTGATATTCTTAGTATTCATGAATATCCCATGTGTTCTTCATGCCGCATTATTTATATATATATATTTTTGGAATTCATGAAATTTCTCTAAGTGTTTTTCTTCATGCGCATATTTTTATTACTGCGCATATCTTTATGTTCTCTAACTTTTCGCACATACTTTCATGTTCCTTGCGTATCCATATATGATTATTTACGCATCTTTGCTTATTCTGTGTGGATTTGTGCGCACATGTATGTTTTCACTATTTGTGCATACGCACAGCTCCATGTGCAATGGATTATCTAATTCTTGTTACTGTCCTACACAGGGTCCCCTCTACTTCATCCCTGGATGGGAAATCATTGAAGCTGATCTGTCTCAAGACGCAGTTGGACGACGCCTTCTGCACCATCTCAACTCCTCTGGGGTTCTTCCTCTGTTTACGCTAAATCAACCCTTCTTCGTGTCATCCCTCATCGATGAATTCTTCCGAACTGCAAAAGTTATCCTGGCAGAATTCGAAGGAAACCCAACGGAACTAATCATGTCCTCTGTTCAAAACTGCGATGTAATGGTTTATCCTAACCATATTCGTAGGCTCTGTAACTTCCAAGTTTTCAATGCTCCAGTCAACTATGATGAGGTTCATCAAAATGCTCTTGCGCAGAAGCTTATTAGCATTCCTTCTCTGAACAAGAAATGGTCAGTGCATGACAGAAAGGAATTTGGTGAGGTGATGTATCACCTGTGCACCATCATTGGAGATTCCCTCAACTGCAAGAATGGAAATAATGGGCACTTCATCTCCAAGCAGTGGGAATACTGCGTGGCCATCTTCGATAATGTTCAACTTGATTGGCCTCAAATTATCTGGAATGAGATTGTAAAGGGCATGAACAGCTATAGCAAAAAGCTCAACGCAGGGAAGACCAAGTATCGAACTCACTGCAGGCTGCTCACTAAACTATTGTTGACTTATGATGATCTAGCTACCTTTGTTACAGATAAATCAATCAAGAAGCAGTCTTGTGATTCTAAGTACTACTCAAGAATCCACCTCCAAAATTTGCGAAGTGAGATTGGCAACGCTGACTACTACAACATCTGGCTGTCCGATTCTGATCCCAAGAAGGAAACTTGGATAGGCCAAATCCCTGATGCAAAGTCCAAAAAGCGCGCAGGCAGCTCTAAACCTGATCCTACGCAGGAAGCTCCACAAGATGCATATAAACAAAAAGGGAAGGTCATTGCTGAGCCCAGTCCCAAGAAGAACAAAGACATCCTCCTCGTTCAATCTTCCAAGGGGATATCTATCAAAAATTCAGATCCTGCTCCTGCTCCTGCCTCTACCAAACCGTCCTCCGCGAAGCGCAAGAATGTTCCGAGTGATAATGCTACCGTTCAGGGGGAGTCAAAGATCAAGGTGCCAAGAACGCAAGAAGATATCCATAGTGCTGACATCGCGCATGTCTCTCTCCGCAGAAAGCAGAAGGTGTAACGCCCATCCTTAATCTCGTTAAATATTTGAATTATTTGTTAAATTCTTGACTTGCTTGTTAAATTCTTGACTAGCATATTTATATGCTATTTTATTTGAGTTAATTATTTAACTACTTTAGAAAATTAAGGTGGTTAAATGTCAAAGTTGAAAGTTTAGGGGGCTTTTTGTCAAAGTTAGAACTTGAGGGGCCTAGGTGTCATTCTTGGATAGTTGCAAGTATATCATCAAGTTGCTTTCTCTGAGAAAGCTTATTTCTCAAATTTCTTCTCGTTGCTTCCTCTGTTCTAAAGCTTGGTTTAGGATTCTACCTATTCTCGACTCCTCGAGCTTAATTATCCCTCTGTTCGTGATTCCGGTCCCGGATAAATATTCGTGGCATTGAATTGAGCTTGAAATAGGTGTTAAGAAAATGTTTGTATACTCCTAGCAATGTTAATATGTTAGTAAAAAGTTACTCCTACGCTTGGGACGGAGAATTCTTAAGCCTGGGAAGAAATTGAGTGTTGCTGAAAATTGTACCAGGCGCCCGCCTGGTGATCCCTTGAGCGCCCTCCCTTTTCAATAGAAGTTTTAGGTTTCTAAAGTGCTAGAACAGGTGCCCGCCCGGTACCTTGTAGGCGCCCGCCCGGTCCCCTGTTTCAACAAAAGTGTTGTAAATCTAAATAGAAATGAAAGTTTATCCCTCCTAAGGCATAGAGCCTTAGTATAAGATGTCCTAGCAAGTGTTGTGACACCTTAGGGGCATCAGAAGTGAGTCTTGAACATGATTACTCATTAAATTAAAAGGAGAACTTGAGTATAAAAGGAAGAACTCTTCTTTATGTCTAGAAAGTGCTATGAACAAGCACTTATGTGTTATGCTTGTCTTGGAACCTATGCTTGTGCACCTAGAGGGCACCAAATTAGTGTCTTGAGCTCGAATATCCTATGTAGGGGAATATGAACTTGTAAGTATGAGTTCTAGTACTGAAAAATAGTCCCTTTGTGAATAAATGAAATGGGGACTTGAATCATAATTAAATGATAACTTCAGTATAAGAGTAGTAACTCTTTTATGTGTCTTGAAGTTAATGTTTGTGTACCTTAGGGGCACCAACTAATGTCTTGAGTTTGAATGTCCAAAGAAAAGGATTTGGAAAATAGTACGTGAAAGATGTATAATTCATCTTCCTAACTTGAACTTGAAGTATAAGATAATTAACTCTTGTACATATTTAACCATCCAAAGAAATGGATTGAGAACTTGGATATAAGATGATAAAATCTTGTATATGTATTGAATGTCTTGAATGTCTTGAATGTCTTAAATGTCTTGAATGTCTTAAATGTCTTGAATGTCATAAGTTGAGACAGTAACTTGAAGTATAAGACAATAAAATCTTGTACATGACTTGAACATCCAAATAATTGGACTAAGACTTGAATATAAGATTATAAAATCTTGTACGTGCCTTGACACCAATATATGTGTATGGTAATAAACTTGAAAGAGTCTTGATGTGTATATGCAAATCTTGCATATATTTACTTGATAGAATGTTACTTCTTGATTACTTGATACATGGTATGAATAACCGAAAAAGTTGGGATATGGGATTAGATAGATTATAATTAACTCTACTACACATTTGAATTTGATACGTGTATATTGGAAGTGCTATGAATAAGCACTAAAGTGCTAGTGATTGGTTTTAATCGTGAATACTACGATTTAAGTTAATAAGAATAACTACAGAACACAATATGTGTTGGAAAATGTACTCGATTACTAACGATACATATACGTGAGATATGACTGTGACTAGGTATGATGTGACTGCGTATTTAGAGTCTAAGGTATTGGGCTCTATTTGATAGTAAGGGTATCGTGATAGACACTTTAATGTGTTAAACGTGATATGAATATGTATGTGCAAACTTGGCATGTGACAAAGTGATATAGAATGATATACCCTACTACTTGTTTGAGGTCTGTTATTAATAGACTCTAACTTGGATTGACCGTGTTATATGGACACCCTACGTGCCATTGTTAGATTGAATTGTCTTCGCAATGATTGCGTACGTGTACTTGTATTCTCGTGAGCACATGATACATGATTACATGGTGCATATTTTCGTGAGCACATGATACATGATTACATGGTGCATATTCTCGTGAGCACATGATATATGATTACATGGTGCATATTCTCGTGAGCACATGATACATGATTACATGGTGCATAAAGACTGTCCACTAATATGGGACTTAGTTCTATTCTCGTAGTTCAAGTAAACATCTACTTGTGCATTCTCTTGTGAGTCCAGCTGGCTTATTTGGTTCAGAGGGGTGTATAGGTTCATGCTTATTGCGAGGGCTGGGGCATAAGTTATAATCGTGGGTCTATGCATTCGGTCTGTTTTTCCCTTACTACTGGCCATAGTAAGGGCTTAGCATCCTATATTGGAGCAATAAGCTTGATATAAGTGAATGCTAACTCGTGAACACCTCGTGAATCTTGTTCTTGTGAATGACACTGGTTACCGGGTCTTCTTATATACTGCATAGCAGTCTCTTGATCTTGATCGTGGTTGTTATCAGCTATACAAGCATCGACAACAATGGTATTCTTGGGAGGAATAAGGAAGGATTCAGGTAATGATACGTGATAGGCCTATGTGCTTCTTGGTGAGTTGGTCTAGCCTCTCACACTACTTGACTACTTGTTACCTGATCATATCTTGAGCTTGATTACTTGTTGAGTTGGATTAGCCTCTCCTATACTTGTTACTTGATGATACTTGATATATGATTACTTGAGTATCTACTGGAATTGCGTTATAACATGTCATGTAGTTGCATGTTAATAGCTTACTGAGATTTATCTCACCCTTTATTTGTTTCCCCCTCCCAGGAAAGCAGGGGATAGTACGCAGTGAGGCTCGACATAGCTGGGAACATACTCCGCAGGATGTTCTTGTTTGAGACTTGTGTCCTTTTTCACTTTGGTAAGGACGATGTTGTTTGAGTTGTTAAACTCAGGGCTTGTTGGGGTAGACTTGTGTAGTACTGGTTGTCTCTAGACATCTCTTGATGCCAGATTATGTGCTAGGTATGTCTGCCGCTGTATGTAACCATGTTTGGTTTTAATTTTCTTGGTCTAGAACTCGTTGTGAGCTATCTTAGCTCCTTACTCTTGAGTATATATTTCATGTTAGTTTGTTTCTAACAGGTATTGTTCCTGTTTCCCGTTAGTTTCTTGTTTCTTGTTAGTTACGCGCACCAGGTTCGAGGTTCTATTAGGGGATCCCGGGACTTGGGGCGTATCAGTTTGGTATCAGAGCTATGGTTAGCTCTAAGCCTGGATAGGGTCTACGGCATTCGTGGGTTAGCTTATGGGTGTGCTTCTGACGTTGAGTGTTCCTTTACTTGTTGTTATACCAGGTATAGGACTGGTGTTGATAGTGTTGATCCAATTGGATTAGATGGTTTGAGAATCGAGAGCGCGAGTCTTTAAAGACTTAGGCGTATCTATCTTGTCTAGTGGACATTGTTTCGTGCTATATATGCATGCTTGTCCTTATCTCGTGAATTACGTGGAAGTGTATTCTCTAGTAAGAGACTACATGCTTGATATCGTTATGTATAAGAGCTTGATAGAAGTGTGGGTGATAACACCCTATACGTTCTATGTTAGCTTGGTCATGTTACCTAGATGGGACATTGATGTGATACGTGTTATGGCTTGGCTCTTACGTGTTATGATTTGACTTTCTATATGTTATGCCATTCTTGTTTGCCACAATAGATGGTGAATAGTTCTATACTAGTATGCTTGACTATTTTTATGAGCATGATATAATTATGTATAATATTCATGTTCTGCATTGAAAGTTCGAACAGTGTTATCGAGATTGTACTGGGTATTTAACCTATGTGATTGACAGTGGAATTTCTACACCAAAAATTGAAGAATAGATACATCATTCTTGATGAGATCTCAGCTATAATTTCTACCGAGTAATACCTGTTACTTGATGAGAAACTTGGATTATCTTGAGTTGTTACAGTGCGAATACAGTGCTGACATCTGGATTAATGTTCTTGACCTCGATTGAGTTAAAAGAGTTGAAGATTCAACTTGAGAAATTTCTTGATAGAGGATATATTTATTTTGAAGTGGATGCCTGAAGTAAGTATCTGTGTTGACCTATAAGTGGAAACAACCAAGGTATGCGTGTTCTTGAGATTTTCTTGATCTTGTTAGAGATTCATTAATGAATTTCGAAGGCAACTCTATCTTTAATTATTTGACACCGAGAGCTACACCTTTCCGATGGATTGATAAACGTGAAGTCAATTTTTAAATATTGAAATGATGGATGACCACGACTTCAGTATTTGAGATTGCCTAGTGGATTTGACTAGTATTACAGTGATCTGAAGGATATGACCAGTTCTATTATTTTTAGTGGATATGTCAAGTTTCACCAATATAGTGGATTGACTAATCGAGTCTGCTTGACTTTATGTGTTTCGATGTTATAATTGATACATCTGGATTGCATAGAATATTTGTGAGCATACGTGTAATATCTATTTGTGAGTATATGTGTATAGTCTTGATGCTCTTGAGTTCTATTTGTTGATTATAGATGTTATAATCTTGATCAGTAAAATTCGAGGCCGAATTTTTTTTAAGGAGGGGAGGATGTAACGCCCATCCTTAATCTCGTTAAATATTTGACTTATTTGTTAAATTCTTGACTTGCTTGTTAAATTCTTGACTAGCATATTTATATGCTATTTTATTTGAGTTAATTATTTAACTACTTTAGAAAATTAAGGTGGTTAAATGTCAAAGTTGAAAGTTTAGGGGCCTTTTTGTCAAAGTTAGAACTTGAGGAGCCTAGGTGTCATTCTTGGATAGTTGCAAGAATATCTTCAAGTTGCTTTCTCTGAGAAAGCTTATTTCTCAAATTTCTTCTCGTTGCTTCCTCTGTCTAAAGCTTGGTTTAGGATTCTCCCTATTCTCGACTCCTCGAGCTTAATTATCCATCTGTTCGTGATTCCGGTCCCGGATAAATATTCGTGGCATTGAATTGAGCTTGAAATAGGTGTTAAGAAAATGTTTGTATACTCCCAGCAATGTTAATATGTTAGTAAAAAGTTACTCCTACGCTTGGGACGGAGAATTCTTAAGCCTGGGAAGAAATTGAGTGTTGCTGAAAATTGTACCAGGCGCCCGCCTGGTGATCCCTTGAGCGCCCGCCCTTTTCAACAGAAGTTTTGGGTTTCTAAAGTGCTAGAATAGGCGCCCGCCCGGTACCTTGTAGGCGCCCGCCCGGTCCCCTGTTTCAACAAAAGTGTTGTAAATCTAAATAGAAATGAAAGTTTATCCCTCCTAAGGCATAGAGCCTTAGTATAAGATGTCCTAGCAAGTGTTGTGACACCTTAGGGGCATCAGAAGTGAGTCTTGAACATGATTACTCATTAAATTAAAAGGAGAACTTGAGTATAAAAGGAAGAACTCTTCTTTATGTCTTGAAAGTGCTATGAACAAGCACTTATGTGTTATGCTTGTCTTGGAACCTATGCTTGTGCACCTAGAGGGCACCAAATTAGTGTCTTGAGCTCGAATATCCTATGTAGGGGATTATGAACTTATAAGTATGAGTTGTATAGCTCATTTACTTAAATTGAACTCGAAGTATTCTTGGTCTAGGTTTAGGGTACTACCCTAGATGGCCTAGATGAGTGTTGTAGAATACTCTAGTACTGAAAAATAGTCCCTTTGTGAACAAATGAAATGGGGACTTGAATCATAATTAAATGATAACTTGAGTATAAGAGTAGTTACTCTTTTATGTGTCTTAAAGTTAATGTTTGTGTACCTTTGGGGCACCAACTAATGTCTTGAGTTTGAATGTCCTAAGAAAAGGATTTGGAAAATAGTACGTGAAAGATGTATAATTCATCTTCCTAACTTGAACTTGAAGTATAAGATAATTAACTCTTGTACATGTTTAACCATCCAAAGAAATGGATTGAGAACTTGGATATAAGATGATAAAATCTTGTATATGTATTGAATGTCCTGAATGTCTTGAATATCTTGAATGTCTTGAATGTCCTGAATGTCTTGAATGTCTTGAATGTCTTAAGTTGAGACAGTAACTTGAAGTATAAGACAATAAAATCTTGTACATGACTTGAACATCCAAATAATTGGATTAAGACTTGAATATAAGATTATAAAATCTTGTACATGCCTTGACACCAATATATGTGTATGGTAATAAACTTGAAAGAGTCTTGATGTGTATATGCAAATCCTGCATATATTTACTTGATAGAATGTTACTTCTTGATTACTTGATACATGGTATGAATAACCGAAAGAGTTGGGATATGGGATTAGATAGAGAATAATTAACTCTACTACACATTTGAATTTGATACGTGTATATTGGAAGTGCTATGAATAAGCACTAAAGTGCTAGTGATTGGTTTTAATCGTGAATACTACGATTTAAGTTAATAAGAATAACTACAGAACACAATATGTGTTGGAAAATGTATTCGATTACTAATGATACATATACATGAGATATGACTGTGACTAGGTATGATGCGACTGCGTATTTAGAGTCTAAGGTATTGGGCTCTATTTGATAGTATCGTGATAGACACTTTAATGTGTTAAACGTGATATGAATATGTACGTGCAAACTTGGCATGTGACAAAGTGATATAGAATGATATACCCTACTACTTGTTTGAGGTCTGTTATTAATAGACTCTAACTTGGATTGACCGTGTTATATGGACACCCTACGTGCCATTGTTAGATTGAATTGTCTTCACAATGATTGCGTACGTGTACTTGTATTCTCGTGAGCACATGATACATGATTACATGGTGCATATTTCGTGAGCACATGATACATGATTACATGGTGCATATTCTCGTGAGCACATGATATATGATTACATGGTGCATATTCTCGTGAGCACATGATACATGATTACATGGTGCATAAAGACTGGTCCACTAATATGGGACTTAGTTCTATTCTCGTAGTTCAAGTAAACATCTACTTGTACATTCTCTTGTGAGTCCAGCTGGCTTATTTGGTTCAGAGGGGTGTATAGGTTCACGCTTATTGCGAGGGCTGGGGCATAAGTTATAATCGTGGGTCTATGCATTCGGTCTGTTTTTCCCTTACTACTGGCCATAGTAAGGGCTTAGCATCCTATGTTGGAGCAATACGCCTGATATAAGTGAATGCTAACTCGTGAACACCTCGTGAATCTTCTTCTTGTGAATGAAACTGGTTACCGGGTCTTCTTATATACTGCATAGCAGTCTCTTGATCTTGATCGTGGTTGTTATCAGCTATACAAGCATTGACAACAATGGTATTCTTGGGAGGAATAAGGAAGGATTCAGGTAATGATATGTGATAGGCCTATGTGCTTCTTGGTGAGTTGGTCTAGCCTCTCACACTACTTGACTACTTGTTACCTGATCATATCTTGAGCTTGATTACTTGTTGAGTTGGCTTAGCCTCTCCTATACTTGTTACTTGATGATACTTGATATATGATTACTTGAGTATCTACTGGAATTGCGTGATAACATGTCATGTAGTTGCATGTTAATAGCTTACTAAGATTTATCTCACCCTTTATTTGTTTCCCCTCCCCCAGGAATGCAGGGGATAGTACGCAGTGAGGCTCGACATAGCTGGGAACGTACTCCGCAGGATGTTCTTGTTTGAGACTTGTGTCCTTTTTCACTTTGGTAAGGACGATGTTGTTTGAGTTGTTAAACTCAGGGCTTGTTGGGGTAGACGTGTGTAGTACTGGTTGTCTCTAGACATCTCTTGATGCCAGATTATGTGCTAGGTATGTCTTCCGCTGTATGTAACCATGTTTGGTTTTAATTTTCTTGGTCTAGAACTCGTTGTGAGCTATCTTAGCTCCTTACTCTTGAGTATATATATCATGTTAGTTTGTTTCTAACAGGTATTGTTCCTGTTTCCCGTTAGTTTCTTGTTTCTTGTTAGTTGCGCGCACCAGGTTCGAGGTTCTATTAGGGGATCCCGGGACTTGGGTCGTGTCAGAAGGTGCGCAGCAGCGCTAAAAGATTGAAGAAGTGCCGCACCCCGTCCGATGCACCTGAAATGACGAAGGAAAATGTCACTGCCTCTGACAGCAGCACACATTCTCCATTTGTTAAGCCTTCTCCATCCACAACACCCGAGTTTTCTTCTTTTCCAACCTCTTCGAAAGAGCTACGCCAGATCGTACAAGCCTTGCATTCTGTTCAAACGAATCAAGTTGCTACGCAGTTACAGCTGACTCAACTCCTTAATGCACAAACCGCTTTGCTGTACCGGCTAGATACGCAGCGTTTGGATATTGATACCATTAAGGGGGAGAATGTGGAGAAAGCAAAGGCAAGTGCGAAGGAGAGTAAGGAGAGTGCAAATCCTAGTTCATCCGAACATCTCTCTGAGCCTGTGAAAGAAAAGGCACAAAAACAAATACCTAAAATATTAGATCAACTTATCCTGGACTCCCTCAAATCCATCAGTGCACAGCTCAAAAATGTCAGCGCACTACTCAATAATGTGTGCACCTATGAAGCGACTGATGATGGCTTCAGAAAAATTTTGAGAAAGCTAAAGAAAACCCTTGCAGATGGGTTACATGAAGGATTTGCTGATATAGAAGCTCATATTTTGAAGATTGGACAAGGAGCTCCTGCGCAAGGGAATGAGCTCAAAATTGATGTGCAAGAATGCATAACTAAATCCATGACGGATTTTTCCCATGCGTTCAATGCCAGGATGGACTATGCAATGCTCGATATTCAAGCCAACATCAACACACAGCGCCTTCATACCGACACAAGACTCGAAGCTACACAGACTGCCATTCTGACAGACTGCGGAGCAAATTTCAAAGAGCTGCTCGGTGACAATTCCGATATGCGCAGAGGCATGAAGACTTATGTTGGCCAAGCTATTGAGTTCCAGAACAAGTTTCAAGAGTTGAAAGTTGAACTCATGAACAAGTTCAACAGTCTCCAGAACGAGCTGTGTGAAGCCCTTTGCCGCATCAAAATAGACTAGGCTTCCTTTGTAAGTATTTTGCACGAGTGCTTTTTGAGATCTCTTGTTCTCGTTGCGCATACTATGTTTTATGCACTTTTGTTTCGTGCGCTTTTGTTTTTGTGCGCACTCTTTTGTTTTTCCATTCAAAACTTGTAATCTCCAACTCTTATATATTCAAGTTTAATGAGAAAAATTGCATCATTAAGTTTCAAAATCTTGTTCAAATCAAATTTCTTATTTGTGGAACAATGAATGCATTATTTCAAACTTCATACGCATACTATTAACTGCTCATATTTTCTACGCATGGTGTTTAAACATTCAGTTTAAACGCATACTTAAACTAAAACTCATATTATTTGTATGCGCTGAATGATATTTCTATCTTTCCCTCTTTGTAAGTTAGTCTTTTGGATAGACTAGAAATCTATAGCATTGGCTAGTGTGTGCATTGACTTGAGGCATGAGTTACCACTCACATTTTTATGGACATGTTATTATCAAGTACAATGAATTGCCTTTGCTATAGTAGGTAATGGCATTAATCATTTAGGGGGAGATTGTTGGGTGTGCTTATCACTTAACCCTCCTATTTTATGTTAGAATTAATTGATACCATCACCTATGAGTATTTTTATAGACTTTAGGACCTTATGTAAGAAGTTTATAAACTTCAATTTTAGCCAAGTCCATTTAATAGTATAGGCTTAGATTATAGGACTTGAAGCTATGAAGGATCGAAGATTTTCTAAGCAGGATTCATTTCACTGCGCATGATGTTCTACGCTGGTGGCCACTGCGCATAGATATCTTTCGCAGCTTTTGACCCTGCTCAGTTTTCAAGATCTTATTCCCCAACTCTGAAGAGATCTTCCTTTGGTATGACCAAGCATGGTGCGAATGCTCCCTATGCGCAGCATCCATGAGCACTGACAATGCGCATGCCTTTATGCGCACACGCTCAACCTTGGTCAAAGTTCTTATCTCCTGATCTCATATTCTAGAAGCTTGGAAAGCGTCAAGACAAGCTACGCTTTTTGGATTGAGCAAAAATGCTGAGGTGTGCACAAACGACAAAATAAGCACACTCAGCAACACCATTAGTGGAGACACGCTTGAACGGTTATATTTCAAAAGAAGACAGCTGTCATCCTTCTAGAAGAAGCCTTTGAATTTTGTCTTCATGCTCAGTCTCCAACGGCTCATAGACACATGCGGACCAATCATATTGTGCCAGGTCATCAATTTTGATCAGAGCCCCAACGGCTATAAATGACATCTGCGCACCAATCATATAGTGCCAGCTCATCGTCCTTGCTCAGAGCTCCAACGGCTACTTTTTGAAGCTCAGCTATAAATAGCCTGCTCTTTCCCATTTCCAAGTGGGCTGGAGTGCTTGTTCAGCCAGAGCTAGAGTTTCATGCTTCATTAGAGAAACCTTGATAGATCTGAAGACTGCTGCTCAATATTTCCAGATTCATTAGAACAGCCTTCAAGATCTTCAAACCTTTAAACTCCTGCTCAAATCCCAAAAGCCCTATATCACCAGAATTCTTGGTGCTCTTCATCTCTCATATTCATAGAGCCCAGAATTTCTGTCACACACACACACACCTCTTGAAGCTTTGATCATTCTGATCTAACTTCTTGAGATACACCGGTTTAGTCTAGGATTTGTTCTTCATAGATAATAGATCTTGAGTTAGTATTGAGCTCAAAAGTTGTAATTTGTAATACTCACTCATATTATAAGATCTCCATTAGAAATCCAAGACTAACCATCTTGGTAGAGGACGTAGATCTTTCCTTGATCGAACCTCTCCAATTAGCTTGTCCATCATTCTTACTGCTTATTTCATGCTTAACTATTTATGTATTACTTCTTTGTTTGATCTTTCAGATTGCTACACTTTACTGCTGTAATTGTTATTGCTCATTTTCCCTAGCACAATTTTATCCAACTCTTTAGCCAAAACTTAGCACGTGAGTTTTTCATTTCTGCACAGTTTCCCTGCGCAGTAGCTCTTTATCTCTGCGCAGTATACCCTGTGCAGAGTAGCTCTTTATCTCTACGCAGTATACCCTGTGCAGAGCTGCTTTAAATCTTCCGTTGTGCATTTCACACTCTTGCTGCGCGCTATACTTCGCCAAAATAAGAGTTGTGCGCATAAGCCATTAATCTGCAAAAGGGTTTGAAAAGAATTTAAAAACGCTATTCACCCCCCCTCTAGCATTTTTCACACTCTTGTTGCCCCTTTGGGACCAACAGACAGTGTGGGAATTTGGTGAGCAGAGAGTTCAACTTATTGTGAGAATGTACATATTGTAGAAGACTTCTTAGTCCACTTTCGTAACTTCGTATGTCCTTACCTTCATTTGTAACCGTGAACCTAGCCTCGCACGTTTGTTGTGCTTAAAACTTTATGCCATATGTTCTTTCAATATCGGTAACCGGGTTGACAACTGTGTATACATGATTATGAGTGTCCTTGATTGGGTTACGTGTATCATCATTTGTGGAATAAGAGCATTAACTTAAGTGATCCTATAAATTAATCTTATTTTGGTCGCATTGATCACCAACATCACTCATCCTATCATGTTGCGGTGGAAAATCAAACGAGTTAGTAGTGTGTATGTGTTGCAATTTGGTTTTACAATGGTAACAATTTAATGGCACTTGTGTGAGGGTCCCTGAGACTTTTGGCTAACGAGTCTCATATGTATTGAGAACATCCCAAAAATATTTGTTTTTATTGTTTTTAGTTTTTTTAGTTTTATAGTTTTATATTTGTTTTGTTTTACTTGAGGACGAGCAAAAGATAAGTTTGAGGGTATTTGATGGATGTGTTTTTATCCATCCAAATCACATACTTGTATGACTTATTAGAGGCTCAACCGTGAGTGTTTTGATGGTTTTTGGAGTGTTTATGAGTATAGGGAAGGAGCGAAATAATGCACGGATTCATGTACGTTAAAGCGCGAAAAGGGAGGATAAAGAACGGACCAGAAAATAAAGATAAATAGATGTGACCACTGATAAATCAAGTCCATTGGATAGTACGCGAAAAGAGCTTTCCAACGATAGTTTACACGTCCAAATCGGGAGTTCGTATGAAGAAGTTATGGCCTACGAAAGTTTGCGCGTGAAAGGTACAAGTCATCAAAGCAATGGTACAACACCAGATCTTAACCCAAGAATTCCAAGAAAATTTGACTTTTGAGTGCCCAATCCATGTGCCCACACATAGCCAGGGACCTTTGGGGAAATTTTGAAGGGCTTTTCTGGAAACTCAAAAATCTCAGGGGCTACTGGGGAATTTCGGCCATCAACATTTATTTCTCCCTTATCAACAAGGAATCCTAAAGTTTTTTCTATTTTTACACCTCCTTAGCCCTAGTATTAATAGAACACTCCATCCAATTTATTTGATTCATACTTTATACATAATTTTATTCAAGATTCAAGGTTGTGATTATTCAAGAACAAGCATCAAGGATTTATTCCAGGTTTTCTTTATTTCTTGTAATTGTTTTGATTAATATTATGAGTAGCTAAATTTATTATTCATAGATTGGAAGTAACTTTACCGGATTTCTATGTTTTTGTTATAATTCTTCCAATTCTTCTCCGTTCTAGTTCAACAAGTATTCTTAACTCCATGTTTTAGGGATTTCAATTGTATGTTAAGATACAAATTGATCTTTTAACAATAGGGTATTAAACGCGCCATTAATTTAGGTAATTAATACGTTGACCGTTGCTTGATTGAATAGATTAAATTGATGACCTTGCGGAATTCAAAATTAATTTAGGTTTTATTATTCTTAGGAACTTTAAGATTTCTTAATTGAATATATTGACCTTGCGGAATATATAAACAATAAGGAAATATTGGAATTGTAATCCGGCGACCGAACCGTCACAATTCTTATAAAAGTGAATGAACTCTAGAATAGAATTGATGTTTGTCATTAACGAAAAGAACATAGAATGATGGTAAAGTGAAATCCAATCTGTGAATACTTCTCATAATCTGATCAAATTATTAGTTTATTTATTTCTGTTATTTATTTATGCAATTAGTTAATAAAAAATTAAAGCAAAACCCGCTTTGGTTACGTTCACACTAATTAAATCAACTTGTGTTTCACTCAAGTCTTTGTGGTTCGACCCTTACTTTTGTATACTGCTGTTTCGGCACTTGTACACTTGCAAGGTTTTATTACACGAGGATTTTCTCCATCAGTAGTACTAATGGTTGGGTAAATATAAAGTTACAAAAAAAGGTCACAAAATTTGGTCTACAAAATGAGGTGTCAAGATTTTATTGTTGTTTTTAATTAGAGTGTGCCAGGTCCACTATCGATGTAACCAATAAAATATCGTCACCTCATTTTGTATCCATCATTTTGTGAACTTCTTTTGTGCCCCTAATATTGCCCTACTGCTTGATACTTTGTAACATTAGTACTGACATTACGAAGCAGACAGATGCGCGCTTGCCAGTTATTTACAAGAGATGTCACAACTTTAATGAGCCCGGGCCTAGCAGACCGGGTATAAGCTCGTGTGAACCGACGAGACCGGATTGTATCGAGTTATAACCTCAAGAGAACCAAGCTGGCTAATCCAGCCCGCCACGGGCAAATATGTTCATCTATCCTTCACCACTGATAATCTTAGCCTTCCGCTATCCAAAAGATCGAGTGTGTGCTTCCGAGTTTCATGTACGTACCAAGTACAGTCCAGCTTGCAGATAAATTCAAATGGTCGTTAACGCGGTATAGGAGCGACATCCATGCGCCGTGCTTGCCAGACCATACCTTTGACTTACAGTGCTTTATCCCACCAACGACATTCCCTCACTTTTCAGTGCCCTTTCCTGACAAGCCAACCGGGTCGTGACACGTGTAAATACAAGGACAAAAGTAGTTAATGCTGAGATATCGCGCTCTCTCTCTCTCTCTCTCTCTATCCAGTCCTATAAAATCCTCGTTCATCCTCATGGGCAAGGTATGTACTCTATCCTAAATCACATACCCATGACACTCCATGCCTTGTTCTTAGGTTTTTGTCTAAGATCTTACTCTCACACCCGATGGCCTAAGCCGGATTCAAACCCGACTCTGGTCCTAACAGTATTCTTGTTTGTGTTGTGATTCTAAGTTCATGAAACATAAAGCTAGATATTCATCGCATTCACCCCAAAAATCAGGGCGTCAGCAAACTTGTTTTAAAACAAGTGGCACTTATTTATAAAATGTCTCCGCTTTTTTAAAAACCTTTTTCCTAAAAAGAAAAAAAAAACGTACTCTACTAAACTTAACACTAATTTGAAATAAAATAAAAAGTCAACGAAATTCATAAGACCGTCATGTGGAACACGCAGCTGTTACATTATTAAATGCCCTGGTCCAAGAAACGGACGGAGCGTGCCCAGTTTTATGAATGGGGGCACATAAAGCAGAATCCTAGTCAGAGCAAACTAGGTGGAAGTTGACGTTACACGGGCTGTATGTATAGGTTGTGGGTCAAAGTCTTTTAAAGTTGCTTTATTTACAGTTATGGCGTTAAGAAAAAGGAGTTTGTACGTTTCGCATTGTGAATGGTACTTTAGTTAGTAATCCAGATCTCCCGTACCATTTTGTGTGCCACTCTCTGTGTCACAAATGATCCAACGGCTCACAGTTTTTAAGATTAACATTTTATTAATATTATTCAAATATATTAACGGCCGGATTACTTGTGGCACATGAAATAGCCTACAAAATGGTACATGAGATCTGGACTCTTTAGTTAGTGGGCTCTCAAAACATACATTTAAATGGAGTATGTCGGTATTGATTGGGATGGAGTGGCATGGCCGCATGGTTTAAATATGAACCCTTTTCAGGAACACTCATCTTTGTGTTCGGCGCTGGGAAGGTGCCTTTGTTTGGCTCTTGCCTATATTTAGAGTTGCTACTTGGGGAATTAACCATATACTCCCACCATCTCCACGTATCTGTGTGGTTTTGAGAGATACTTTTATTAATGATACTCCCTCCATCTCGTAGTAAGAGTTCAACTTCTCATTTGCACGAAGATTTAGAAATGGTGGAAGTAAAGTAAGTGTTGTGAGTGTAAAAGTAAAGTATGAACAGTGGCGGACCTCAGATTTTTAAACACCGGGTGCACAATACTACATAACTTCAAACTAAAATTTTCCGTAACGCAATTACATTATAATACATAACTTTAAATACAATTGTCTCATAAAAATTTTCGTAACGCAATTTATACTGCTTAACTTCAAATACCTTAGATGCATGCAGTGGCACACCTTAGATTACTATAAAATTTCGTAACTCAAATAATTCATTCGATGCGTGCCAGCAAGGCGCTAGGCTAACTATACGGTCGAGGCCCTTTAATTCTCTATATGTGCGAGCAACAGTGACGTAAGACCTTCTCACGTCGCTATTTTTTTCTCCATTTTCTTTACCTCTTATCAGTCTTACCTAGACTAACAACGAGAATTAGAGAATTTTATTGATAAAAAAGATTGACACTTGTACTTAACCGGTTGTGTTTGCATTTAGATTGAGTTCATATAGTTGCGAAAAAAATCAAAAGGTTATTAATAAATTTTAGTGACAATAGATTTAACGAATTTTTCTTATATTTTTAGGGATATTGCAATATTTTTAAAGATATTTTAAATTATTACTAATAATTCAAAAAAAATATATTGTAATAAAAGCCAAAATCCCTTTTTTTCTAAAAAAACAATCCCAAATCAGTTAAGCTTGAACTCAAAAAGAATTGATAAAAGCCTATGAGAAAAAATAAGCAACATGAATGAGTAAAAAAGAAAAGGCACCTCAATTTGCTACCAATGGGATTTGAACCGTCACCATTTATAGCTCACATGAACACCCTAACCACTAGAGTAGTCATCCTATTTTCTTTACAGTTGGAACACTATGTATATATCTAACTCATTTATTCTGGGGATGCACTCAGCAAAAAAATAAATAAAAAATTTAGCGGATTATTTGGTTGACCCAGTGCACGTGCACCCCCTCCTACTATGGGAGGTCTGCCCCTGAGTATGAGAGAGAATGAGTGAGAGAGAATAGTAAGTTGATTGGTGTTGTGAGTATAAAATTAAATTAGGAGAGATAATGAAATAGAAAGTAGGACTCTTACTCTGGACTGGGACGGAGGGAGTAGTAAACTATCTCTTACACAAACATTTAACTACCTAGGTAATCTTTTCTTTTAGAGAAGGCGAAAGAAAGTGAAGATAATTTTTTTCATTTTTGAGAAAATGAGAGTTTTCAATGAGACGCTAAAAAAATATGAGAAAATGGAAGTTTAATTTGGGACAGATGGAGTAGTCCTCCGCTCAGCTCTAATTACTCATTCCGTTTCATAATAACGATTACTTATTTATTTTTTCCGGGTCGTATGATAATGATTATTTTCTCAAAAAAAAAAAAAAAAAAAAACTAAAACTAAAAAATAATTTTTATCCAATAAGAAGCACTTATCTACTCACAATAATAACCACTTACTATCTTTTAGTCCGAATTCTCTTTCATATTTTTACATTTGGGTATATATAAAGTCATAAAAAAAGTGCCACAAAATTTAGTTTACAAATTGAGGTGTCAAAATTTTATTGGTGTTTTTAATTAAAGTGTATCGGGTCTACTATCGATATAACAAATAAAATATCGACACCTCATTTTGTACCATCGTTTTGTGAACTTCTTTTGCTCCCCTAGCTAGCACTACCATTTACTTTTTATACTCACAACTCCTACTCTATTATCAATATTATATTTATTTTTCTTAATGGATATTACTAGATTCACAAAAAATTGGACACGAAATGATTTGTCATAATTTCATTGGTGATTTTAAATTGATTGTGGCGGGTCTACAATCGACGCCATAATTGATACAACCAATAAAATATCACCACATCATTTTGTGACTATATTTTGTATACCTAGCATTGCTTTTTCTTAACTCTCTCACATTCAGTTTAACTAGCCTTTATTATGGGACGAAAGGAGTGTATTTTTAAAGTTAATACAAAGTTTTGCGACTTTCTCTGGTTTTCGCAACCGTAACTGTGAGCGCGCGCGAGTTTCGCCGTTTGAGTTCACATCTTTGAATCATGATCCGTTGTTTAGAGTCACCATCATGTTGTCTCATAAAATATGAACCATAGAAATTAACGGGTTCGGGGGTTAAGCTATGGATTTGGAAGGTTAAAGAGCACCAAATCCACTCAATCTAAGATTGTCTTGCTATTAAACATCACCATTATCATATTTTTAAGAACAAATAAATACAAAGGAATCCAATAAATAATTATTTATTGAAAATGTCGAGTTTTGTGCTTCGAGATCATCTTCATGAATTGATAAGACTCTAGGCTAACCCTTTTTATAGAATCACGCTACTCTAAGAGCAAAGAGACAGATGAGAAGGGAGGCGGAGATCGTAGGAAGATTACCTTGCGACAGCAAGAATCTGAGGGATGGCCTTGACTAAAGGCCTTGATGATCCAAAAACTTCAAGTTATTTGTGTTTATGGAGTTGATGAAGAGATAATTTAATGGAGAAGTATGAGTATTTGAGAGTGATTAGGAATCATTAGCAGCAACTAGGGTTATTAGGGTTTTCAAGGTTGAAGTGACCCTATATTTATAGGTGTTGATGACTTAATGACCAAGCCAACCAAGAGGTATAGATGGAATATGAATCAAGTTCTTGATTGTGGAGAGGCTGATTTAGGTATATAGGATCAGTGTTTTGGTCAAATCCCGGATTGCTGGAGTCTTTGCCAAGGAAGAGATTGAAACTGAAAAGGAAACATAATCAAACTCAAAGTCTGGGGGTGATGCCTCGCGCGAGACATCTAGTCATGGTGGACTATTTGCCCCTCTCAGCTGTTTCGTTATTCAGTTAAACCCAGAACTAATAGAATTAATCAAAAAACTTAACGAAATGTGATGAAACTAACGAGTTTTCATCCAGACACAAAGGCGAGACACAAGAGTAGTGTGATTATAGTTGTATTTTCAAAATTGGGTGTCTACAATAACATATTTTTAATGGACAGATATAACATTTCCCACTAAAAATGGGTCCATCCTTTTTACTCTTTTACTTCCTCTCTCCGGCCACCGCCACCTTCATCCACCCTTCTCCACCTCCACTGTTCAATAACTCTAGCCACCGACCCCGGCCATAATAACTATGGTCGACGACCAACTCCTCTGACCCAAGACTGAGAACTCCTCAGTTTCTCTCAGTTGTCAATTGAGAAGGCGGCTAACTTCGCCCAACGACCAACTACTGAGAACTTTTCAGAGTAATGTTCACTGAATGATGAATGATTTTTTACTCATTCTATTAGATACTTTTAGACTTAATTATTGCTTTGTTCTCAAGCTGTTGTTATTTGATTAGGTTCTTTTTGTGTTTTTGTTGTGTAGGGTGGTTATGTGCTCAATTTATAAGAAAAGGGGGGAAAATGAGCTTAATGGATCAAGGGTATGAAGGCCAAGGACTGCTGAAATCCAGGGACCAATCTGCCAGTTCTAAAACTTCAAGACCAAACTGCAGTAAACTAAAAGTTTAGGGACTGTTCTTGAATATCTAGAAGTTTGAGAACTAAACTGGAAAAAATTATTGAAATATCAGGGACTTAACTGGAATTTTCGGAACTCATCCTGGTCTTAAGCCGCAAGCAATTAAATTGAAGAAGATTTTTTTTATAGTTATCTTTTTATTAGGATTTTGATTTTATTAGTTTCCTTTTTCTTTTGATTTCCTTTTTCTTTTACAATTCCTTTTTAGTTTAGGTTTTAGATTTAATTTTCCCTATAAATACTAGGTTAGTTTCATTGTATTTTTTTATCACTCATGTAGCTAGTTAATATTCTGTAAGGTTTGCAAGGTTGGAGAGATTTGTTCTTTGTCTATGAAGAACTAATTCACCAACTACAAAATTGGAGGTAACTTTTATCAATTCTATGTTTTATTTTTAATTCTTCCAAGCCAATCTTTTTCTTGTTCATCATAATAATTTTAATGCTGTCTTAGAGTTTCAACTTTATGTTAAGATAATTTTGGCTCTTTAATTACTTGGGTATAAATTCTTGCACTTGCGTGAAGATTTATATATTGATCAATATTGTGATGATTAGATCCAATTAAGAACCTTGCGGAAGTCAAAAAGATCTAGGTTTCAAATATTCTTAAGTACTTCATGAACTCTTTGCATGTGAAACGGACCTTGCGGAAAGTAGAACATAAAGAGAGTATTAGGATTGCAACCCGGCCACCTAACCGTCCCAATTCTTAAAATAGTGAATGAACCCTTGAATTGTAATTGGTGTTTTTTTTTATATTATTAACATAGCATAGAAGAGATGATTGTGAATCTATTTTCCGCTATCCTATCATTATATGTTAGTTCATGTTGATCACTTATCTGTTGGAACAATTTTAATCCTGAATGCCATACTCATTTCTGGGATAAGTTCGGAAGAGGAGATGAAGGCGGAAGCGTAAATACCTGCTGAATACATTATGGATGTTGTAGGGAGAAATAAGATGAAGAAGAAGAAGATGTAGGTAGAGGATCTTCTAAATAATGAGTGCCCTTTAATTTCTCAAGAACTTCTTAGACAATAATGAAGACAATTTAGATGAGAAAGTAAAGAATTTAGTAGTCTTTAAGGGTTGATGGAAAGCCCTTTATATACAAGACAAAGAGGCACTTCATTTAGGGACCAAACCTATTCAATCCTTAGCAATGTTAATTTACCATTTTGCCCATCATAAATAGATAAATTACATTTCAGGAATTCTACACATTTTATTATTTACTACACTTTATATTAACATTATAGGTATGATTTCCTGTATGGAAAAGCTAAATGACTTGTGATGCAAGCCATGTTCTAACAATCTCCCACTTGAGTTGCAAAACAAAGTCTTTCCTTTAAAACCATAAATATAACACAAATGACAACCCTTATGTGCGCACTTTGTTGTCATCTATAACAATCTCGTCCATTAGTCATCCAAGTATAAGGACTAAAGGGGCAGTCGTTGTAATTGATTCGCAACTAAACCCACAATAATCACATGCACAAATCCAACTAAATGACATAGATCAAAGTGTAGATGTGTAGCATGGAACATAATGAATATATCCATATTCTTCCAACTAGTCCAACTTAACCGAATGAGATAAAAAACTTTAAATAAGATAACAATTAATGAAAGTACAACACAAACTCCCACTATACTTAATGTTATCAAAGTTGTTACACCCATATGAGCAACATGCTCGTGAAACACTGAAGATGATAACGCTTTCATAAATGGATCCGCTAATATGGAGTTTGATCCTACAAGTTGCATTTTATTTGTTCATTTTCCTTCATAACAAGAAACTTAATGTCTATATTGTAAGGATCCCATCCCCGGGGCGAAACAAGCAAAGTTCACACAAGGAAGAAATGCCAAACACGGGTAACTTTTCTTTCACGAAAACGGAGTCGCCACATTAAATTAATTTTAAACCCAATTTAAAGAAAATGGTTAGAGATGATGAGTTCGGAGGTCACGTTACACTTTGGGAAGAACTTATACGAAGTTCACCCAAAGTGCCTCGGAAAACCGAGTCTCGCTAGATTTGTTGACCAAAATGTGCAAATGTGTGTGTGTGTGTTTGAAAATAGGAGAAACTGACTTTTAACAGAAAACAATTAGAAATTTAACAAAGGGGGGTTACTTTGCAAACAGTTTAACAGAAAATGGGCAAAACTGGAAAAAACACGTTTTGGTCAAAACTAGCCGTACGGCTTGTGTCTATCGTCCCGGAATTTTTTACAGATTCATTAGGAACAGTCCAGTTTCAGGCAGAAACAGAACATTTTATTGAAACTGAACTGTTTTACATCTTTGAGGTCTATTTACTCACACTAAACTTGAATTGAATCATCCCTATGCTCTTGGTCACTAATTAATCATCAAAACACAAGGTTTTGGGTGTGATCAAGGCAATAATTGGGGAAAATTAAGAAAAATGATGAACATGGCATTTGAGCCTAAATCATCATTTGGATGATTAAAGATGTCAACTTTAACACCCAAATGGATGATTCATCCAAGAAAAAGCCTTGGGAAGTCAAAAATCAACCTTTGGGTGGATAAAGATTGAATCTTTATCATCCAAAGGGACAATAATATGAGTTGATCAAAGTTTGAATGGTAAAGATTGAGACTTTACCATCCTAAACTTGATCATACCCACATAAATCAACATAAAAGGAAAGAACATTGAGGTAAGGTGCATAAAATCATAACAAGCCTTAGATTATCCTTTGGTTTGCAACCCACAATCATGAGGGGCACTATGGATCAAGGCTTGGGTCCAAGGTATATTCTTTGCAAGAAATGTAAAGACATAAATTTAAATTGCATAAACATAACAAGCCTTGATCATCATGGTTTAGAACCCACCATCATGCATAAAACATGAAGGGCACCATTGATTCTCCAAGGCTTGGATCATATTTGTATGATTGCATAAATTAAATGACATGAATTAAAAGACATTAAATAAAGAAATAAATAAAAATAGAAGAGGAGATGAAGAGAAGATGAGACAAAGATTCAATCTTTAAGCAAGCTTGGGGTAAATCAATAATTGATTGACCCAAGTTTGCTTCTTCCTTCACTTAGGGATCATGGACCCTAAGCTTTCACTTAATCATGATTTGATCATTATCTTACACTAATCACTCAATGAGACCAAAGATGAGAGGGATACTACACTTGGTAGTTATTCACCATCATCTAAGGTAAGCCATAACCTCTCCCTAATCACTCAATTTTGGATGAGAGATAATTTTGGCATAGTAACTTTGCTCCAAGAATCCCCCTTTAAATGGGTAGAGGAGGCCTCTATTTATAGTGGGAATTAGGGACTTGTTTGCAATTTGGGGTAACATTTTGGTCCCTCAATTATGGACTTGGGCACCAAGCAAATGGGGACATTTTCACTTTAGTCCCTCAATTATGGCTGTTGGTCCTAAAGACACAACAAGGGTATGAAAAGAGGCTAGAGGGGGGGGGGGGGTGAATAGCCTATTAAAATTTCAACCCTTTTTCAAATTCAACCAAGTGCTTACTCTTGAATATGCGGTCAAGTTAAAACCACACGGTCAAGAGGTAATATGCACAGCGGAAGTTTTCGTTAGAAATGGGAAAGGTTGGTTTTGACTAAAATATCTAAGTAGGAATACCAGCAGTCACGGTCAACCAGGTAGCGGTCGAGTGAGTCCTGTCGAGGGTGAAGTGCGGTCAAGAAATTGCGGTCAAGAGGTTGAGATTTGAAAGTTGTTGTCTTAGAAGTTTTTGGCAAAAGATAAGTTAGTCAGATTTTAACTTAGGCAATGTGGAGAACAAACAAACATAATTCACAGCAAGTTATTAAATCTGAAAGATCAAAACACTAAACGACAAACAAAGTTAATATGAACAATGAAGAACAAGATGAACAATACTTGAAAGTAAATTTGCAGAAAGTAAAATGACACAAGTATTTGGAAAGGTTCGATCTGTTGAAAAGATCTACGTTGGATTTGAATGGGAGGTATATATTGATTCTTGAGTGTACAGATTACAGAGATGAAGTATTGAATCAGCACCTACTTTCTATGATGAACAAATCCTAGACTTAGACCAGTGTATCCCTTTGATTCAATCTAAGTGATTGATCAATTGGGGTGAGTGTGTGTAAGAATCTGAAGCTCTTTGAAATCTATATGATTTAGAGCCTAAAGAATCTTATGTGTTAAAAGGCTTGAGATGACTTGAATGTTGCTGGAGATCTTTGAAGGTTTGAAGGTGAGTTCTTTGAAGAATCAAAGGATTCTGGAAATTTTGAGTACGATCTTCAATCACCAAGTATTTCAACAGCAATTTCTCTCTTAGAATCTCAGCTTAGTTCAAAGAAGAACTTAAGGGCTATTTATAGCCTTGAATGAGAAAATGGCTGTTGGATTTACTTGGGCTCCAAGTTGAAGGACAATGAGCTGTTGAATTCTGATTGAAGCTCAATCTGAGTTTGTCCTTTTTGCAGATAAGAGGTGGTCCCACTTAGATGAATTTCAAATTTGAATTACTTGGGATCCAAGTTCTGCAACGTTCTAAACTAACCATAGTTTGATACAAGTGACCATGGTTAAGTTTGAACATACTTGGGTTCTTGAACTTCTGCTCATCTGCGGTCAAGACTTGCGGTCGAAGCTCTTGCGGTCAATATGCCTAAGGGCATCTGCGGTCGAGGGGTCAAATGTGACCTGTCAAGATATGCCACAAAGCTTCACGGTCACTGACTTCCGGTCAAGTGATTCACGGTCCAGTGGTCTTCCACGGTCAGGTGGTCTACCACGGTCAAGTGAATTCAAGGTCGAGGTCTTGACCACTAAAATTCCAGACTTAGAAAATTTTTAGCCTATCATTCTAAAGCCTATACTATCAAAGTGGACTATTCTAAAAATGAAGTTTAACACTTCTTACAATATATCCTAAAGTCCTCAAAAGATAAAATTAGGTTATGGATCAATCAAATCTAGGTAATAGGAGTGGTTTATAATAAGCATACCCAACAATCTCCCCCTATTTGATTGGGACCATTACCTACTATAACAAAGGCTAATTCATTGTACTTGGTAATAACATGTTTTCAAGAAAATAATATTTTATTAATTTCATGCCCCAAGTCAATGCACACTCTAAGCCAGTGTCATAGATTTCTATCAGCCTAAAAAGATAAAAGATACTAATCCTAGCAAGATAGACATATAAGGCTTGAATGCATTTTTAGAGAAAATAACAATAAGTATGCAAATGCATCATTCAAGAGGTACTCCACAAAAATATAATCATTAAGGTGAGGAGTGCAGACAAAAGAGATTAAAAGTTTTACAAACCCAAATAAAAGAAACAGAAATAAAAGTTGTTTAGACAAACATCAACAAATTGTTTCAAACATGACCACACACGGTCAGTTCAAATGGTGGGATTAACCAAGATATGGATCTCCTTTAAAGTAGCAAAGTTTGGTTGAGAGGCCAACTCCAGGTATGATGATGGGGTCTTTGAGATCATTGATTTCGAGGAAGTCCATGTTCACGGTTGGAAATTCAAAGCTGTCTTCACCTTCATCTTCATCAGCAGCAAGTCTGTTCCCATGTCCGGTCGCTTGATTTTGAGATGAGGAGCCTTGAGATCCAGCAATGCTATCCACGGTCAATTGAAGAGTTGAAATTTTGTTAATAACTTCCTGTACATTTGAGTTAGCAATTTCATAAACCCTATCAATCTTGGAAGTTTGACCTTCAAGCCGTTGGGTGTGGACTTGCATAGCTTGCTTCATAGCTTCTATCTTTGGCGTGAACTTTTCTGCGACCGATAACAAACCAACAGAAACACTTGCGTTGATTTCCGCTTTGAGAGAGGTCTTGACCTTATCCATCTTTTCAAAGAGAAAATTTTTGTTGCCCGTCATCACCTTTGACATTTCTTTGCCAGCTACATCAATTGTTTTGACCAGTGAACGGTCAATGGAATTGGATTGTGCCTTGAGTTCTTCTTTAAGATCAGCACGGGTGAGAGAAGCGGTAGAAGTAGATGCGGTCAAGGCAATGTTGGGATTCACGGTAGCTAGGCTTTCAAGGATAGCCTTTGTTATGATCTGACTCTCCCCCTTAATGGTCTCAACAACAGAAGTCTTGAGCTGATCAACCTCATTCTGCATCTTAATCTGGTTTGCAGCAAGCTTTGCAATCTCACCTTGAGTATCAAGGTTGATATGAGTCATGAACTCAATAGCAGTTAAAATGTGAGCCATTTGATCGACCGTACCAGAGGCGGTCGGAGGAGCTTGAGTAGACTGAGGGGGCGAGGGAGCAGGAGACTTGGTTAATACATCATTATGGTCACTGGGTACACGGTCGCCATCTTGACCGTGACCCTGAAGCTCAACATCAGTGGACTTGCCTTGTTCAGCGGTCGCCTCAACAGGACGCACTTGATCATCATCACTAAAATCAGGACTGTCTATATTCACAATTTTCTCAACATGTTCAACATCACCACTTTCAATATCTTGATTACTAGATTCACCACTTGATTCTACCAACTCCACATCATCTGGTTCATCAACTAAGTTAAGAGTGTGCTTTGCTCTTTGACGTTGCGGTTGAGTAGGAGGGACATCAATATCCTCATCACGGTCGCCTTGCATGGGTGAACCGGATGGAGTGAAAACAGGAGATGCGGTCGACGGAGGCGGTTGAGATACCTTGGTTTTCTTTGAGGTTTGGATGGGACTAAGAGAGAGATCCCTTTTCTTGGATTTCTCCCCTTGAGATGGAACGGGGAGTGCAGAAGACTTTGACTTGAAGGATTTGGATGGAGCGGTCGGAGAGGACACGGTTGGTTTGGAGACCGTTGATTTGGAGATGGGAGCGGTAGACTTGGTTTTCAATGGTGCGGTAGGAGGAATATTGGAAGGAGACTTATCGGTTGAAGGTTCCTTGATGACAACTCCAGTCAATGGTCTTGGTTTGGGAGGAGCGGTCGAGGCACTAGCAATTCCTTTGCCTTTGATTCGTCTTGATACTTGTTCATCCTCAGCTTCTTCATCATCATCATCATCATGGACAGATGAGGACTTCCTTGGTGCGTCAAGTCCTAAGGCTATTCTGGCAGCCTTGGTGTAGGCAGGAGGGATGTATTTTTCTCTTTTGTGCTCAGGTTCACGATTTCTATATTCCTGGTATTGATCATCACCAAAACGGTTGCGGTAGGTAGATCTCATGGTCTTGATATCAAAGACCTTGGATATAGAGATGGGAACTTTGGCATCTTTATCTCTGTTGATATCCCTTCTGAGTTCAGGAATGAACTTAAACAGTAGAGAAAGGAACCTTGAGTTTTTCTTGTATTTGGTAGCGGCCTTTTCAGACATCAGCTTCTTATAATCAGAAATGTGATCTAACAGGAGATCATATAGAATCTTGGGCCAGTTCATCTTCCTACCCAGATAGATTGCAGTAGACAGCCTCCATTGAGTGGTATTGAAATTGCCATGGTTACCACTCTTGCAGAGCAGACCGTGGCCAACCAAGTGACCAATGTAATACATCACCTCTGGAAAGGTTTTTCGGTAGGGCTTGCACACATCAGTAGATCCAATCAATCTCATTGCCAATCCATCATATTCTTCGTCAGATAGAGAGATAGGAGCCTCATTGTCAATGTCGAGACCAAGGGTGGAGGCAATATCAGTGTAGTCAATCTCTATCTTGTGACCGTAAATTTCTGCGGCAATCCAGTTAAGAGAATTGTTCTGCTCATCTCGTCCTTTGATTTCCTTCACGGTAGAATAAAATTCTCCGACTGCGGCAAGGTAGTGACTGGTTTGATTCATAGTGAAATAATGAAGTATGTCTGATTTCTTCATTCTTTTGATCAAGTGCCTCCCAATGGCATCCTTCTGGAGGTCTTCATAATCAATAACGCAGCCAAGAATAAATTATTGCTCCTCCATTGTGTCTTCAGAGAGTAGTTCTTGGGGTTTCTTAGATGATTTCGTTGGTTGGGATGATTTTGGTGCCATTTATAGACGAAAATCAAGTAGAAATGAGAGAGAATAAACTGGGTTTATAGAGAGAGAAAGTAGAGAGATGAAGAGAGAGAAGGGGTTTCTGAAAAAGTGTTTTGCAGAGAGGTGGAGGTTAAGGAAGTAGTGGAGCCGTTTGTGCAGAGAAGTGGGAGGTTAACTCTGCAAAATCAGGGATTTGACCAATGATGTCCTTTCGCCATAAATGCATGGATAGTGACGGCGGACATAAATAAGGGAATAAAATTAATTGCAAATGATTTGAATTAAATGAAAAACGAGGGAAGAGAGGAAATTACAAAATTACCCTTTTGAATGACTAGGAGGATCCTAAAAATTGCTAAGTTAGAAACACTTACCTGGTCGCCAAACTTTTGCGGTCAGGTGCTTGACCGTGAGTATTTGCGGTCAAGAATGTTACCTTGGCCTATGTATGCTTCTTTAAAGCAGTGAACGAATATCATCATTTTCCCATGCGATCGGCTTCTTTAAAGTCTGAACAAATTACATCTTTATATGCGGTTAATGGGGCGGTTGGCATATGAGCTGTCGACATTTATGCGGTCAGCATTGATGAGGTCAGTAAGCTTTGATAGATTTTGATGCTTCGACCCGAATTACTTGACCGGTGAGATGGTAATCGACCGTGATTGCTTTACCGGTAAGGGTGTTGACCGTGACCTACTTGTTTTTGAACTTGGATAAAACATAAGACATTAGCACAATCAAAGTATATGGACAAGTAATTAAAGTTCTAGCATACCCATCTCTCCTCTAAGATACCTAAATCTCTTGGAATCCAGAGCCTTGGTGAGAATATCTGCAATTTGATTGTCAGTACTCACATACTCTAGATGGATATTACCTTTTTCCACATGATCCTTGAGAAAGTGGTATTTGATATCAATGTGTTTGGTTTTTGAATGCATGACAGGGTTGTTGGAGACAACAATGGTAGATGTATTATCACAAAAGATTGGACAATTTTCTTCGTTGATTCCGTAGTCAACCAATTGTTGCTTCATCCAGAGCACTTGGCAGCAGCAGCTTCCAGCAGCTATATATTCAGCTTCTGTGGTAGATACAGAGACTGAGGCTTGTTTCTTGCTTGCCCATGAAACTAGTCGATTTCCAAGAAAATGACATGTTCCACTCGTGCTTTTCCTGTCTATTGTACATGCTGCATAATCTGCATCTGAGTAACCTGTAAGATCAAAGTTTGAATCTTTGGAGTACCAAAGTCCAAGGTTAATAGTCCCAGATAGATATCGAATAATACGTTTAACAGCAATAAGATGTGCTTCTCTAGGATCAGCTTGATAACGTGCACAAACGCAAACACTAAACATGATATCTGGTCTACTAGCAGTTAAGTATAGGAGAGAGCCAATCATACCTCGATACAAGGTTTGATCAACCTTCTTACCTTTCAAGTCTTTGTCTAGCTTGTTACCAGTAGCCATAGGAGTGTCGTATGCCTTTGCATTTTCAAGTCCAAATTTCTTGATAAGGTCCTTTGTGTACTTTGCTTGATTGAGGAAGATGCCTTCAGCACATTGTTTAATTTGAAGTCCAAGGAAGAATGTCAATTCTCCCATCATGCTCATCTCAAATTTGCTTTTCATGAGTTTCTCAAAACGCTTACACAACAATTCATTAGTAGAACCAAAAATAATATCATCTACATATATTTGAACTAATAAAGTATGATCATGATATTTAGCAATGAATAAAGTTGTGTCGATCTTACCACGCTTGAAGCCTTTCTCTAGGAGAAATTTAGATAGAGTATCATACCATGCACGTGGAGCTTGTTTGAGTCCATATAAAGCTTTACGGAGTTTGTAGACATGATTTGGAAATTTGGGGTCTTCAAATCCGGGTGGTTGAGCAACAAAGACTGTTTCTTGAAGTTCACCGTTGAGGAATGCACTCTTCACATCCATTTGATATAGCTTGAATCTTTTGTAAGAGGCATAAGCTAAGAATATCCTTATAGCTTCGAGTCTTGCAACGGGGGCAAATGTTTTATCATAATCAATGCCTTCTTCTTGTCTATATCCTTGTGCAACCAATCTAGCTTTGTTCCTTGTGATGCTTCCATTCTCATCCATCTTGTTTCTGAACACCCACTTTGTACCAATCACTCCTTGATCTTGTGGTCTTGGAACTAAGGTCCAAACTTTGCATCTTTCAAATTGGTTGAGCTCTTCTTGCATAGCAACAACCCAACTTGAGTCTTGGAGTGCTTCATCAACTTTCTTGGGTTTAACTTGAGATATAAATGCTGTAAGTGCATCGTAGTTTGATCTTCTTGTTCGAACGCCAGAATGCAAGTCACCAATGATATTCTGAATTGGGTGATCTCTAACCTCACGAACTTCTTGAGGTATATCTGGTTGAGTTGATGGTGGTTGTAAGTCTTCTAGTGGTACATCATTTGTGCCATCCCAATCATAAGTAATTTGAGGGATAGGTTCTTCAATATTTATGGGTGTCTCAACTTCAACTCCATTTGAGGTAGCAGCAGATGAGGTAGCTTCTGGTGCTTCATATGAGGTAGATGGAGGTGCAGTTGAGGTAGATGGGTTTCCTTGAGTTGATTGATTTTGTGGTTGATTTGTACCTGTCTCATTAAGCTCAACAAAATCATCAGCAACATTTGGAGCCATATGTGGCTCAAGGAGAGAATGTTCATCAAAAGTAACATGAACAGATTCAACTATCTTAAGGTGGTTTTATTAAATACACGAAAAGCTTTTGAGTGTTTAGCATACCCAATAAATATACCTTCATCGGCCTTAGGAGCAAATTTGCCTCGATGTTCTTTACCGTTGTAGAGTATGAAGCATTTGCATCCAAATATCTTGAAGTATGCTATGTTGGGGGTTCTTCCTCTCCAAAGTTCATAAGGAGTTTTGTTGTAGGTCTTGTTGATGAGGGATCTATTTTGAGTGAAGCATGCTGTGTGACGGCTTCAGCCCAAAAGTATTGAGGTAGCTTTGCTTCAGCAATCATTGTCTTTCCAGCCTCTATCAACGTTCTGTTCTTCCTTTCCACAACACCATTTTGTTGTGGAACTCCAGCAGCAGAGAAGTTGTGGTCAATACCATGGTCATCACAGTACTGAGCTACACCGTTGTTCTTGAATTCTGTACCGTTGTCGGATCGAACACTAACGATGTCATCTTCCTTTTGTGTTTGGAGCTGTCTAAAGAGTGCGGTCAAAATGTCATAACAATCATCCTTTGAGATCATCATTTCAACCCACGTATATCTTGAATAATCATCTACCACAACTAATGTATATCTATTTCCACCAATACTTGCGGTAGTAACAGGTCCAAACAGGTCCATGTAAGTAATTGCAAACATCTTGAAGTTGAAGGGGTCGTCTTGCTGGAGAAAGACGATTTTGGTTGTTTGCCTAGTTGACATGCTGTGCACTTCTCATCGTGGTGATCAGCTACTTTGGGTAGACCACGAACTAGATTTTCTCTACCAATCTTGGAGAGATACTTGAAGTTTAAGTGACTTAGTCTTTTATGCCACAGCCAACTATTCTTACTAACATTCTTTGCTACAAAACAGAGATTAGAAGAAATGCAAGATGAATTAAAATCAACAACATAAACATTTTTCTTACGAATCCCTTTGAGCAAAGTGACGCCGGATATGCCATCTTTGATGAGACAGAAATTTGAAGTGAAGTGGCATTGCAATCCTTTGTCGCAGAACTGAGATATTGAGAGTAGATTGTGTTGTAGTCCAATAACTAGAGAGACTTCTTGGATGGTGATTTTTCCTTTACGAATGACTCCATATCCTACAGTCTTTCCTTTGCTATTATCTCCGAAGGTTACTGATGGCCCTTTTTCTTCACGGACATCTTCCAATAAATGATATCTCCGGTCATGTGCCTTGAGCAGCCACTATCGAGATACCATAAGCTTGATTTATCCTTGGAATGTCCAGCCATTAAGCAGAGGACCTACAAAATAGACATTTAAAAACAAGGTCCCCTTTTTATTCTTTTGGGTCCAAAGGGTTAGCAACTTTTGACAACCCACACTTGCCTCACAGAAGGAGGGTTACTCTTTCTGGGATTGGGTGTGAATCTCAAAAGACATTCAGCAGCCTTGTGACCATAACCATCACACACAGAACAATGGTGGAAGCCACCCAACTTAGGGTTAACAAACTTCGTTGAAGTCTTGAGCACAACATTGTTTACTGGTATGGATGAGGTCTCCTTAACAAAGTTCATCCTCTTGAACTTTGCTGCCTTGCCGCCACTTGCGGTCGCCGGCTTCCAGGATGCGGTCGCCAGCTTCCTAGGTGCGGTCGACTGACCTCGCGGTAAGTACATGCGGTCGGGAGACTTAGAAACCTTACTGGTGCTTGCCGCAGCAGCAGGTTCATCCATGGCAATACCTTTCAACTTTGCCTTGCCAGTTTGTTTCTTAGGGTAGACATAATTAAACACTAGTTTCTTCTTTGGTTCTTGTCCTACACCCTTTGAAACATGATGTTTAGCCTTCGACTCTTCCAAAGTTTGCTGGGTAAATTTCTCATCTCTTTCACAACAAGATGCACATTTAAGGTTGTCACTAGTTTGGAATCCCAAGCCTTCCTTATCACCACTAGACTTTTGGGATTCTAAGATTTGTTCCATAGTGACACGAGAATTGGTCCACTCATTTGTGATCCTTTTCAGGTCATTTATCTCAGCAACCAATTCTTCGTTTTTAACCTTAAATATAGCATTTTGTTCTTCTAAGAAACGTTTCTATCAGTAAGAGGAGTCATACTCTTGATCTGCTCCTTAAGGAGGGTGAGTTCAGATCTTAATAGAGATTTCTCCGTCTTAAGCTGGGAAATTTCTTCAGTTGAAAGTGCTAAAGCTTCCTTCATGCCAGAGAATTTACTAATTACCTGTTCAGCTTTTGCAAACATCTTTTCTTGTTCATCGGGGGAAATGTCAAATTTGACTTGTGGTGTGGTAGACAGAACTTCCTTCACTTTGGGGTTTAGTAGAGCCTTCTTTGTTGCACTCACATCACATCTTGAAAATAGAAGATCACCATTCTTTTGAACCGGAGTTAGGAATCCTTTTTCTGCAAGTTCATCGGCCGTATAACTTATCCGTTTAGGTTTTGCATTTGGTGAGCGAAGAATTTTATTATCATCCTCATCATCGGACTGAACGACCAAACAGATGTGACCTTCTTCAGAATCCTCATCGCTTTCATCAGAATCTGACTCTATCCAGGTAGCTAACTCTTTTGTGGTAGAGTCCTCTTCAGCAACCATCCCCTTTTGCTTTGAGTATCTTGGATTGAAGTTGTTTTTCTTCTTCATATACTCATACTTGGGAATTGGGCATTCTGATGCGAAATGACCGGGTTTCCTGCAATTAAAACAAACGAGATCCTCTTTCTTCTTGGAGAAGTTGAAGTTCTCTTTCTTCTTTGAAGGGCTGCTCCTTGAAAACCTTGTTGGAGCTTTGCTTGTTGATCCGGGTCTTGCTGTCTTTCTGAACTTTTGGAATCTTTTCACGAACATAGCAAAATCATCATCATCCATATCAAGTAAATCTGATGTGGAGATTTTTGGATCTTCTTCCTCGATCACTTCTTCCTTTTGAGCAACCAACGATAAGCTCTTTGTTTTCCCCCATTTCAGCAATGTTGTTAAGATTGATATCAAAGACCTTGAGGTTGGCATAGAGGCTTCTGAGAGACATGTCATCTAGTAGCTTGGTATCTTCAAGAGTGTTTCCTTTGTGTAGATATTGCGAACCAAGAGCGGCAAGAAAATTAACATTGATTTCTTTCTTGGTAAGCTTCTTTCCGAGTGCTGTATAAGTACTCACGATCTCACAATAACGATCGTAAGTGGCTCTTAGTGATTCACCGGGGATCTTAGCAAAGTTGTTGAATCTTCTTTGAATTGCAAACTTTTTGCTTTCCTTGCAAGCTTGATCTCCTTCGATGTAATCTTCAATTGCATCCCAAAGTTCTTTTGCAGTAGAGCATTCCATGATCTGTCGACGCTGTGACGTACTCAAGGTACTTAGAAGTATGCTTTTTGCTTTCACATCCATTCCAACCAGTCTTTTCTCTTCATCGGTCCATTCAGCCTTTGGTTTCTTGATAGTCGGATTTGCACCATTGGTTTCTGGATCCGGATTAGCTTTCATTGGGAAGTATGGTCCAATGGTAAGACAATCACCAAGTTGCTCATCCATGGAGTAGAACTGAGTTAGAATGCTGTGCTTCCATACGTCAAAATTATCTTCGTCGAACGTTGGAACGTGAGTGAAGTTAACCGTTGCCATATCGAATCGGCACCCAAGCTGTTAAGCTTGAAAAACAGAAGTTTTATAAAGGTGTTTGCTCTGATACCACTTGTTGGTCCCAAAGACACAACAAGGGTATGAAAAGAGGCTAGAGGGGGGGGGTGAATAGCCTATTAAAATTTCAACCCTTTTTCAAATTCAACCAAGTGCTTACTCTTGAATATGCGGTCAAGTTAAAACCACACGGTCAAGGGGTAATATGCACAGCAGAAGTTTTCGTTAGAAATGGGAAAGGTTGGTTTTGACTAAAATCTCTAAGTAGGAATACCAGCACTCACGGTCAACCAGGTAGCGGTCGAGTGAGTCCGGTCGAGGGTGAAGTGCGGTCAAGAAATTACGGTCAAGAGGTTGAGATTTGAAAGTTGTTGTCTTAGAAGTTTTTGGCAAAAGATAAGTTAGTCAGATTTTAACTTAGGCAATGTGGAGAACAAACAAACACAATTCACAGCAAGTTATTAAATCTGAAAGATCAAAACACTAAACGACAAACAAAGTTAATATGAACAATGAAGAACAAGATGAACAATACTTGAAAGTAATTTTGCAGAAAGTAAAATGACACAAGTATTTGGAAAGGTTCGATCTGTTGAAAAGATCTACGTCCTTTACCAAGATGGTCAGTCTTGGATTTTGAATGGAGGTATATATTGATTCTTGAGTGTACAGATTACAGAGATGAAGTATTGAATCAGCACCTACTTTCTATGATGAACAAATCCTAGACTTAGACCAGTGTATCCCTTTTGATTCAATCTAAGTGATTGATCAATTGGGGTGAGTGTGTGTAAGAATCTGAAGCTCTTTGAAATCTATATGATTTAGAGCCTAAAGAATCTTATGTGTTAAAAGACTTGAGATGACTTGAATGTTGCTGGAGATCTTTGAAGGTTTGAAGGTGAGTTCTTTGAAGATTCAAAGGATTCTGGAAATTTTGAGTATGATCTTCAATCACCAAGTATTTCAACAGCAATTGCTCTCTTAGAATCTCAGCTTAGTTCAATGAAGAACTTAAGGGCTATTTATAGCCTTAAATGAGAAAATGGCTGTTGGATTTACTTGGGCTCCAAGTTGAAGGACAATGAGCTGTTGAATTCTGATTGGAGCTCAATCTGAGTTTGTCCTTTTTGCAGATAAGAGGTGGTCCCACTTAGATGAATTTCAAATTTGAATTACTTGGGATCCAAGTTCTGCAACGTTCTAAACTAACCATAGTTTGATACAAGTGACCATAGTTAAGTTTGAGCATACTTGGGTTCTTGAACTTCTTCTCATCTGCGGTCAAGACTTGCGGTCGAAGCTCTTGCGGTCAATATGCCTAAGGGCATCTGCGGTCGAGGGGTCAAATGTGACCTGTCAAGATATGCCACAAAGCTTCACGGTCACTGACTTCCGGTCAAGTGATTCACGGTCCAGTGGTCTTCCACGGTCAGGTGGTCTACCACGGTCAAGTGAATTCACGGTCGAGGTCTTGACCACTAAAATTCCAGACTTAGAAAATTTTCAGCCTATCATTCTAAAGCCTATACTATCAAAGTGGACTATTCTAAAAATGAAGTTTAACACTTCTTACAATATATCCTAAAGTCCCCAAAAGATAAAATTAGGTTATGGGATCAATCAAATCTAGGTAATAGGAGTGGTTTATAATAAGCATACCCAACAATGGCCTTGTGACTTGCTTAGGGGCTAAGCAAAATAAGGATATTCTTTGGATATTCTTGGAGCATAAATTGGATCCTTTGGATATTCTTTGAGCATAAATTGGATCCTTTGGATATTCTTTTAGCATAAATTGGACATTCTTTTGAAGTCCTTTTAAGCTTTTAAGGAATAATTCCAAAGTCCTGACTCTTTAAAAATTACCGGAAGGTCCCTCCCTTTCCAGAATAATTCCGTTAATGCCTAAAATACCCCTTGAACACTATAATGATCCAATTAAGCCCCAAATTACCCCTTAATTCCACAATTTAATTATTTTAAGCGCGACGATCCGGATCGAGGTACTTACATATATGCCTAGACTTTGATGAACTCTTGTTGTTATAAGACTACCGCCTGATTGTCACAATAAATCTTAAGTGGTCTTTCGACACTTGTTGACATTTGGCAGTCCCTCAATAAACTTATGCAGCCATATAATTTAACCAACATCGGAATACCTAATGATCTCAAGATGATCCGATTTCAAAATATAGGCAAGTAGTTCTTTAGTGTTTTGTAAATACTTTTATTACTCTTTTGGCTGCTACCTAATATTCTCTTCCGGATTGCTTTGGTATTGACCAAGCATCCCAACATTAAAAGCAAGATTTACGCATACATTAAGCTTCCTACTGCTGATGCATAAGGGATATTTTCCATATACTTGGATTCATAATTACTTTTTAGGACACTGTTTGAGACTAAACTTGTCTCCTTTAAAACTAGGGGTGTCAAGTGGTTTACAGTTTTTCATGCTAAACCTTTGTAATACATTTTCCATATAGGCCTTTTGTGATAATCCTAAAACACCTCGTGAGCGATCACGGTGAATTTGGATTTCTAATACAAAATGCCTTACCAAGATCTTTCATTTCAAAAAGAAAATTTCTTGGTTTCCTTAAAAGGTTCATATCATTACTAGCAAGCAAAATATCATCCACATAAAAGACCAAAATTATAAATTTACTCCCACTGAACTTATGGTATACATAATTTTCACCAAGATTCGTTTCAAAACCAAATGAAAAAATAACTTGATTAAATTTAAAATACCATTGACGAGAAGCTTGCTTGAGCCCACAAATGGATTTCTACATATAAAAAGTTTCCTCAATGTCTTCATTAAGGAAAGTTGCATTTACATCCATTTGATGATGCTCAAAAGTGCTACTAGTGCCATAATGATCCTAAAAGAGTTTTTAGAAGATACCGAAAAAATGTTTCTTTATAATCAATGCCTTCTTTTTGAGTAAATCCCTTAGCAACAAGACGAGCCTTATATCTTTATACATTACTTTGTGAATCATTTTTGGTCTTAAAGACCAAATTATACCTAATAGGTTTCACATCTTTAGGTAATGGAACAAGATCTCAAACGTCGTTGTCTTTCACAGATTTTAACTCTTCCTTTATGGTATTGATCCACTTATGAGAATTAGGACTATTAATGGCTTCATGGAAGGTGAGTGGCTCATCTCCCACTAAACCTAAGTGTCTTTTATTCTCGGCAAGATACATCTTATAATCATCCGGAATTTCACTCCTTACTCTATTGGATCTCCTTAAGGGCACCGGTTCTTCCTGATTTTGAGGTTGTTGAATTTCCTCATTATGATCAACATTTCATGTTATTCAATATTTATAGGGGAGTCATTATTTTGAATTGTATGTTCCTCTTGAATTTCAGGTACAAGTACTTGATTTCCAATTGGAACTATGGGAAGAGGTATAGAAATGGATGCCTCTTCATCTTCAAATTCAAAACTATTCCTAATTTCCCCTCTAAATTCAACATCCTCAAAGAACCTAGCATTTCCCGTTTCAAAATTAGGTTCTAGTTTTCGGGTTGTAAAATTTATAGCCCTAGATCTCTTGGCATACCCAACAAATAGCTACTAATAGTCTTAGTGTCCAGTTTTGCCCTTATTAGGCCTAGCTTCTGCTGGACAACCCTATTCATGAAATGATTTAAGGACGATTTCTTATTCGTCCATAATTCATAAAGGGTTTTATTAGTATCTTTAGAGGGAGCTCTATTGAGAATATAAGCTGCGGTTTTAATGTATCGCCGATAATGAGTGAGGTAAGGAAGTATAAGAAATCATACTTCTTACTATATCTTTAAGGATCTTATTACGTCTCTCAGCTACACCATTCATGCAAGGCGTACCCGGCATAGTGTAGTGAGGGACAATCCCACACTCCTCAAAATAGTGAGCAAAATGACCCGGACGTTGTTCCCTTGAACCGTCATTCTGACCATAGTATTTACTATCATGATCGGACCTAACGTTCTTAATAGTCTTCCTAAGTTGACTTTCAACTTCGGCCTTATAAGACTTGAAAACGTCTAAAACTTGAGACTTTTATGAAGTAAATAAATGTACCCATAAATGAGAGTGTCGTCCATGAATGTAATAAATATGGTTGACCATTCCATGAAGGGGTAGTGAATGGCCCACAAAATTTCGTATTTATTAATTCTAGGACACTTGATGCTCTCGAGGATACTTCTTTGTTTGTAAATTTTCCTTTAAGGCTTTTAATGCAAAAGTCTTTTCCGGAATATCAAGCTTGTTTAAAAGATTCCTTCTGACACAAGCTTGTCAATTCTCCTTTAGAGATATGACCTAAATGCTTATAAGGTATAAGAATTTTCACTTGATGACTTTTGCTTTCTATTTTGGTTTCATTGTTATGGGACTTATTTATTGTTTGAATAATGTCAAGAAAATAAAGATTACTTGACAAAGTACTAGCACCAACAACCTTGGAATAAAATAAAGATCACATCTATTATTACCAAATGAACAAGAGTAACTTTCCTTGTCTAATATTGTGATAGATATCATAATTCCGTTCAAATGACGGTACAATAAATGTATTATTTAATACAAAATAATACCTAGTACTTAACAATAACTGAAAAAATCCTTATGCCTACAACTTCAACCGAATTTTCAGCTCTCATATAGATGAATCACTTCATCTTTACTGGGTCTTCGGTAATTCAGGCAACCCTACATAGACACACTTATGTGAGTTGTTGCACCAAAATCCAACCACCATGTATATGTAGGAATTGAAACCAATTTAGCCTTAATACAAACAAGACCAAATGACATACCTTTCTTAGTACGCCAAGCGTGATACTTAGGGCAGTCGTACTTCATGTGAGTGAGGTCCTTGCAAAAGAAGCATTTCTTTTCCTTATGACCATTAGATGATCCCTTAGGCTTCTTATTATTTGCAACCGCAATTTCCTTCCCTCTTCTCTTTGTCCCATGAGAAGAGGTATATGCCAAATGTTCCTCAAGGATATCAAGGAATGTTTTAGCATCAACATCCTTGGAGACGCCTTTCAAAATGGTCTCCGGGACAACAATATTCATGATCATTAGGCTCACGCGATTGGAGCGTTTCCACTTCTCAACATTTAAGCAATCTTCTTGAGTACTTTCATTAGAGAGAGGAAGAGGAAACGATTCCCTTAATGCGAGATCTATGTCCATATATCCTAAGATCATTGTCATTTATTTTTCCGAGTTTTAAAATTAGTCCCATTTAGCATCGGTACGGTACTCATAGCAGCGATTACGGACGAATCAATAAGTAAATCTGTTGGAATTTCGAGAACAAGAATGAATACAAAACATAATAAGAAACTTCACAATGAATAAATGATTAATTATATCAATAAAACCCATCAACAAGACAATCAACATGACATCAAAACTAATCTTTGGATTGCGAGTTGAATCATAAATGATTGCCTTAGGTAATAAGTAATTTGAACCACATCTTAATCAAATATTTAATCTTCCTTTGGGCCGACTTAAGTATCTAACAAGACAACTTAATGTTCATTTTATTTGTTACCACATGAATGCTCAAGTTTAGTCAAATGTCAAGATCTTCTTTGGAAAATTCAAGTCATTCACATATTAACTTAAACATTCAACACCTTAACAATTTTGGATTTAAATAACGTTAATCACTTTGGCGATAATATTATTTAAACAATGAATAAAATTGTTTAAACATACAATTAATCAAAACTTTAAGGTTTGAAAAAAATGTATGTTTTGTTCAAAAGGGAAAACAAAATCGTGCAGAAACTTGAAAAAAATTCCAAAACTGTGAATAGTGTTTGCTCGGCTGAGCATAGGAAATAGCATGGCCGAGCACCACTTTTACAGAAACACTGTTTTTTCAACATATTGTGCACGGCCGCGCAGAAAAAAGAACACTACCGTGTAGTCCTATGAGGTCCGACCGGACTGGTCCAAATTCCCGGCCAGACCAAGCCATAAGGTCCGACCGGACTCCTCCTTATACCCGCCCGGACCAGACCCTTTTTAAAGCCACTGTTTCAAAACCCTAGGGGGTCCGACCGGACCAAGCCAAATACCTGGCCGGACCACCCTACCACAGTAGCACCGGTTCAAGAAAATCAAGGTGCACGGCCGAGCAGATCAAAAGACTCAGCCGTGCAGAAGCTATTTCTGCATTTCTGAATTTTTGTCCAAATTTTCCCAAAATCATGAATAACAAGTAGATCCACGTGGGTATACATTATTCAATGTATAACCACGCTATATAGGGATAATCTTGTTGTTTAAAAAATAATGAAAACAAGTAGATCCACATAATCATGCATTACACATAATTACGTTATGAAGGGATAATCTTGTTTTCAATGGAATCAAGCGAGTAGATCCATATAATTATGCATTACACATAACTACGCTATATCGGGATAGTCACACTTGATCCATTGGGTTTATTTAACAAAACTTTTCAAACCTTTTAAAGAAAACTTTATGGATGATGAATATAAACACTCTTGAAATGAATAGAGCCTCTAAACAACATCAAAACTTTATGATTCAACAGGAAAAATGAATCAAAATTAAAGCGTTTTAAGGCTTTCAAAAGAACTCAAACATAAACCAAAATATGAGCGAGCTCTGATACCAATTGTTGGAACAATTTTAATCCTGAATGCCATACTCATTTCTGGGATAAGTTTGAGAGAGGAGATGAAGGCGGAAGCATAAATACTTGTTGAATCCATTATGGATGTTGTAGGGAGAAATAAGATGAAGAAGAAGAAGATGTAGGTAGAGGATCTTCTAAATGATGAGTGCCCTTTAATTTCTCAAGAACTTCTTAGACAATAATGAAGACAATTTAGATGAGAAAGTAAAGAATGTAGTAGTCTTTAAGGGTTGATGGAAATCCCTTTATATACAAGACAAAGAGGCACTTCATTTAGGGACCACACCTATTCAATCTTTAGCAATGTTAATTTACCATTTTGCCCATCATAAATAGATAAATTACATTTCAGGAATTCTACACATTTTATTATTTACTACACTTTATATTAACATTATAGGTATGATTTCATATATGGAAAAGCTAAATGACTTGTGATGCAAGCCATGTTCTAACATTATCTTTTATTTTTATTGTCTTTAAAATAGTTAAATAACTTAGAATTAATCCAAGTCTCTGTGGTTCGACCCTTGTCTTTTGCATATTGCTATGACGATAGCTCATGCACTTGCGAGGTATTATAATTTTGTCTATCACTGAACAACTGATAATTTTTCAGAGTTGTAGTTCCATGAAGTGACCACAATCCACTTACCCTTTATTCTCTTGAAGAAACCTTCTGGCAGAAACTCACCCACCTCTAAATTCCTTACAACTCACCGAAAACTTTATTTAATATTCTCAAACTCAAATGTTGTTTCCCGAAATTGTTGTTTTCCAAACAAACCCCTACCTCCAACACACAACTACACAACACTTTGCTTGACATTTTCATGTTGAAAGTGATTAAAACGATGTATAAAATTTGAATAAAATGAAGAAGGGAAAATGATTCTAGGTTCGGGTTGTGGAGATTGAGATGCATATGTGAGAAAGGAGGGAGGGAATCTTGTCTCGAGAAGAGGAAGATGTCAGAGGTGACTTTGCATCTGAAGAGAGACAACCGGAGTTAATGAATAGGAGCTAGGGCTTTGGTCGAAGAAGTGTAGCACAAGGATGATTTGGACGGTGCTAGAGAAAAAAGGGAGAGATTGCCTAAGCTGTTCTTTGTGAATCCTCACCAACGTCCGCTATAAAAGATAAAGTATTGAGTTGTGCATGCATATGTGATTCCGCCGGAGCTGTTGCGGAATAGAGTCGGCGTGTTGGGAAGGAAAGGGGTGCGACGCTGTAAGGAGCGGAGAGATGGAGAGAGATGGAATGGGTAGTTTGGGGGAGTGGAGGGGATGAGTGGCTGGAAGAGGAGGGGATGAGAGTGACCTGAGGGGGAGGAAGGTAGATAGAGATAGGGGTGGCAAATTTGGTATTTTGGATCTACTTATCTAAGTTAAAAACACCCAGGTATCCAATAGATTTTTAACTTTAATGGGTAAACCCAAAATACCCAATTTGTCACCCCTAGATAGAGAGATAGAGTTACGTTCTAGGGCTTTGGTGAAGTTTTGATTAGAGTTACAAGGGTAGTTTTGGTATTTAGAAAAGTTATAAAAGGGTTCATGGATCATGTGATAATAATATTTCTAACATAGGACTTGATGGTTAATTTCTAAAGTTCATGTCTTAAATGGTAATTTTATTTAGCATGGAGTAGTAGTGTTGATAACCTCTTTTCTTAATAATATGTCCATTTTTGTTATGTGTCAACAAAAAAGAAAAACTACATTTTTGACACAGTATTATTATTATTACTCCCTCTATCCTTGTCCTAAAATGTGTGTGTTTTTTTAACATAACTTTGTCTTTAAATGTTTTTTTTCGATTTTTTTTTCACCGGTCTTTTTATACATGCAAAACTAAATGTTTGAAAAGGAGATTACAAGATTATATACTCCCTCCGTCCCAAAATGATCTTTACATTTGGCATTTTTCATTGTCCCAAAAAATTCTTCACATTTCAACAACCTAGGCTTAAAAGTGCTGATGAGTGAGTTTTTACTCATTTTATTAGATACTTTTAAGCTTAATTATTGCTTTGTTCTCAAGCTTTTGTTATTTGATTTGTCTATTTTTGTGTCTTTGTTGTGTAGGGTGATTATGTGCTTAAGTTACAGGAAAACGGAGAAAAAGAGGTTAAAGGAGCAATTTTATGAAGGCCAGGGGCTGCTGTGAAAAATCTGTTGAAATCTAAGGACCAAACTGCAATTTATGATACACAGGGACTGTTCTGGAATTTCTGAAATACTGAGGACCAAACTGGAAATTATCAAAATATGAGGGACCTTAGAGGAATTTCGGAATTCAGCCCAAAAATTACCCCAAGTTGGAGAAGGAATTTAATTTCCTAATTCATTATGATATCTTTTGACTATTCTTTTTAGTTAGGATTTCTTTTTAGTTTCCTTTTCTTTTTACAATTCTTTTCCTTTTAGATTTAGGTTAGTTTTCTTCCTATAAATACTAGATTAGTTTTCTTATATTTTTATCAAACAATGTAGCTAGTAAATATTTGTAAGGTTTGCAAGGTTGGAGGTAACTTTTATCTTTTTAATCCGATATCGCAGGCCCCTCTTCTGCGATTATGTCGTCACCAACGCCTCCGGCTAAATTCTTCACCCGACCACACATGTCGGCGCCCATATCTTCAACCTCCGGCCATTTGCAGCGAAATCCGGCATCCCTCCTAGTCACCAATCTCTCCGGCGAGGCTGTTCGCAGGTAAGTTTTTCTCACTCACTAGCCATCAAATCTGAGGTAATTTTCTCAATTTCTATGGTTTTGAAGTCAAATGCTAAGTAGAAATTTTCAATAAGTCTGTGAGTTGTGAGAATTATCTATTTGGGGCCACTTTCATGGGTGTTTGTTTGTGAATGTGTTAAAAGCAACCAATAACCATTACTCACATTCATAATTTCACTTGCTGTTTAGCTTTCTATGGGGCTGAGGTTATAAATTGTGGGTCTATTGTTATTGGGAATTTTGTTCTCTATTGATAACAGATGGTCATGCGCCCCATGCTAGATTGTATGATAAAATTCCCAAGTTGGTTGGTAATGGTGCTATAATACTTGAGAAGCCATAATCACCCTGTCATTGCTCTTGCCCTTCAAATCTTTGTTTCGCATGTGGAAATTGCTACGTTTGAGTTTGGGGGTGGGAATGCATTTTTAATTTATTTGTTTTTCGTTTTTTTTTTAGTTATATTTTTTGTCTTCTTCTTTGGTTCGAACTACGGTGACCTGAGCCCCTTATAGTCCTAAGGGGAACGTAGGCAGCTATGCGCGGTCAATTTTTTTTTATTTATTTCTAAAAAAAAAAAAAAAAATTGTTTGAGTCTAGTTGTGTAATTTGACCTTTGTCTATGATAGTAAAAAATGATTATGCATGCTTAAGTTGAGTTCTTTAATGCTATACTTGTCCGGATGTGTGACTTTATTAATATGGTTGATCTTTGATTTCTCCACCCTTTTGAGCACTTCATGTTAATTGCTTTGATCACCGGAAGACTTAGATGACCATTATTTAGTTGACTTTTTCACTACATTCTCGGGAACTATAGAACTTGCTTGATTGACTTTCGAGGCGAAATTTTTGGGATTATGATTGACTAGAGAGACGACGTAGGCATTCTTTGTTAGTCATATATTAAGCCTTAAACTACCCATTATAAATTTATCCCTAGTTACCCCGTTTGAGCTTAAAGTAAAAAGAATGGAGTGCAAATGCACACAACGACCCCCATTCGACATCGTTTCTCGTACCCACATTTACTCACCCCTTAGCCTATACACTTTTCCTTACCCGTCAAGAGAGTGTAATTAAAGAATGAAAGACAAGGTAAAGTGAGATTATTGAAGATATTTGAAATGGGCAAAAGTGAGTGGAAGTTTGAGAAATCCCACGAGGTAACTTCGGAAAGAAAAGTGAGACAAGAGGCTTAAAAACCGTTGATTAAAAAAAAAAAGTGAGAAAAAAAAAAAAAAAGGTTCAAAGAGCCCTCACTTATGTGCAAGTATTGAAGGAAAAGGGGAGGTAGAAAAAGGAATGCATTCAACCCAAAGTCAAAAGTAATATATGTTAAAGTTCAAGTTTGGGGGTTGATGCATTGGTGAAACGAAAGAGGCCCAAAAGTTGTGTGAAATTGTGTTATTATTTGAAGACTCTTTGGTTATTCTCTCTTGAATTTGAATTCTTTACCTTTCGTTTGTAACCCTTAACCAAACCTAAACATTACAAGCTAATAAAGTCCTAACTGATCTTTGGTTGATTGTAGTCCCCATTAGTGGAGATAGTCATGAAAAGCAAGCTATTTGGTTCTTGATCTTCACACTTCATGTTCCATTGAATCTTCAACCTATATATCATATCTATTAGAGAATGAGTGGATTCTTGACTTTATAATGTATTCCGGGTTTGACGGTGATCTAGTTATTGCATTGCACACACACACGGAGAATCATGGTGATATTTTAGTGATTGCGTTGCATATTTTTGAATTGCATGATATTCTTTGATTTCATCTTGAGTATGTATATTTGATTATGAGACTTTTATGGGCCGATGATCATGACTTGACAAGAACAATTAAAAAAAAAATGTGTTTTGTTCGTTTTGTTTTATTTTTAGTAAATCAGTTTTATTGTTTGTAGTTTAGTTTTTAGTTTTATTTTTATTTCTTTTCATTTTTACTTGAGGACAAGTAAATGATTAAGTTTGGGGGTATTTGATGAGTGAGTTTTACTCATTTTATTAGATACTTTTAAGCTTAATTATTGCTTTGTTCTCAAGCTTTTGTTATTTGATTTGTCTATTTTTGTGTCTTTGTTGTGTAGGGTGATTATGTGCTTAAGTTACAGGAAAACGGAGAAAAAGAGGTTAAAGGAGCAATTTTATGAAGGCCAGGGGCTGCTGTGAAAAATCTGCTGAAATCTAAGGACCAAACTGCAATTTATGATACACAGGGACTGTTCTGGAATTTCTGAAATACTGAGGACCAAACTGGAAATTATCAAAATATGAGGGACCTTAGAGGAATTTCGGAATTCAGCCCAAAAATTACCCCAAGTTGGAGAAGGAATTTAATTTCCTAATTCATTATGATATCTTTTGACTATTCTTTTTAGTTTAGGATTTCTTTTTAGTTTCCTTTTTTTTTACAATTCTTTTTCCTTTTAGATTTAGGTTAGTTTTCTTCCTATAAATACTAGATTAGTTTTCTTATATTTTTTATCAACAATGTAGCTAGTAAATATTTGTAAGTTTGCAAGGTTGGAGGTAACTTTTATCTTTTATTTTAATTGAGGTATTTCGTGAGGCGTTAGAATTGCCTGGCAGATCATCCTCCCTTTTATTTTATTTCTTTTTCCTTTTTATTGTCTATTATTTTATTCTTTCCTTATCCCTCTTTAGTGGAGGTTTTTATATTGTTTTTTTTTTATTCGGGACACTTCAACATTAATTGGGGATCTAGGGTTTTTATTTTTTTTCCGATGGAGATTTCAAAGCTCCATATGAGGAACTAAACCCAAGCTTTGGGTTGAATCTTGAACCATCTTTTGTCAATTTGAGGTATTTTTCTTTCACAATTTGATTTCTATTCATAATTTTACTTGTTCTTAATTCTAGATCTGTTGCTAGGGTTTATAAACCTGATCAATTTATTTATCTTTGTGATTGGATCTTTGCTAGAATTCTCTGTTCTGTGCTAGAATTAGGGTTTTCACTGTAGCAATTTCATGATTTATGCATGTGCCATGGTAAATTGTGATTAGGTAAAATTAAGCAATTATCTATTTTAATAAATAGAAAGTGTTCTTGATCTTAGTTTCTTAAATCTTGAATCAATTAATTTTGCGATCTAGACTGTGCCAGTTAGATTAATTTATTAATTAGGGTTTCTAGTGAGTGTTGCCACTGCTAGTAACTATTCTGAAAGAAGAAACAGAGATTGAAATAAATCTCGGATCAAGTGAATAGAGTTAAAAGTGAATTGATGTATCGATGATAATTGATTAAAAAGGTGGGGACGGAAACAAATCTGAAGTATTCTTTAATTATTGTTTTTGCTCATATTTAGTTTAATTTATGTTCTTAGGATTTAATAATTATAATTTTCCCCCAATCTGGTCAAGTGACTGTTCGTAATAAATAACCGTTCTTCGTGGATCGATTCTGGACTTGCCCTAGCTATATTTTTAGAACCTAGTCCAGGTTTAATTTGTAGGTGTGCGATCAAGCCTATCAAATTTTGGCGCCGTTGCCGGGGAACGGTGTTTATTTGTTTACGTTCTTATTTTAATTCTTGTTCTTGTTCTTTTTATTTTCTTTGTATTTATTTTTTTTAGTTGGTTTAGTTTAGTTAATTTAATTTCTTTTTAGTTATTTTTAATTTTGTTATTTGTTTTTAGTGTGGAACCTTGTAAGGTCCACACCGTTTTTACTGACAATCTGCTTGGAAGTCTTGAATTAGTAAACAGATGGCAGATCAGACATTGAGGCAGAAAACTGCCCCGAATTGGAGCGAGGAACCTCATGCAGTTCAGTTCCCCACTCTGCCTACTGGGGTTACATTTGAGTTGAAGCTGGGTTTGTTGAGCCAGTTACCGCACTTTACTGGGATGCCCGTGAGAATCCGAATCAACATATATCCCAGTTTGTGCAGATTTGTCAGAGCATGAAGCCAGCAGCACTTCCGATTGAGCATCTTCTCCTTAGAGCGTTTTCTTTCACTCTGAAAGATGATGCTAGTGCATGGTATTACCATCTGCCGCCTAACAGCATTACCACATGGCAGCAGATGAAGGAGGTGTTTCTTGATGAGTTTTTCCCACCGGATCAGATCAATGTCATGAAGCGGAACATTAGCAACATGGAGCAGAAGGTAGATGAGACTCTATACGAGTATTATAACAGGTTCCATAAGTTGTGCAGGAGTTGCCCGTATCATGGGTTTGATGATAATCACTGATAGTATATTTCTATGGAGGGTTGACAGTCATGGATAAGCGGTTGGTGGATTCTTGCTGCGGGGGCAGTATACTCAACAAGACTACTGAGGAGGCTAATGAGATAATTGATGAGTTGGCTAAGAGCACTCGGACACATGGCCGGAGATCGAGCTTCAGACAGGTCAGTGCTGTGAATTCTAGTAGTGGTGTGACAAATAAGCTTGAGACTGATGTTGAGGACCTTAAGGGGATGATGAGACAATTGTTGATGGGTCCACCACAGAGTCAGCAGTATCAGACTAATCAGTATAATCAGTACAGACCACCATATGGGCAGCAGCAGCAGTATCAGAGTACCCCTCCGAGACAGTCTACAGATGACATGATTCACTCCTTAGCACAATCAGTGAGCATGATGAATAGCAATTTCCAGCAGTATCAACAGAAAACCGATACGAGTATCGGTAATCTAGAGAGACAGATTGGTCAGATAGTTGATGCAGTTGGGAGATTAGAGATTAGAGAGGCAGAGAAGGTACAGTCTAGAACAGAACCGAACCCTAAACAGAGTGCATGTGCCATGACTTTGCGTAGCGGTAAGGAGATTGGGAGGGAAGTTGTATCGGATGAACCAGTGCCAGAGGTTGAGCAGGTTGTGACTGAGAAGAAGAGCCCGGAGGAGGAGAAGAATGATACACCAGAGCCCACAGTTTTTGAGCCGGATGTTCCATTTCCTGAGGCCTTGAGAGAGCATCGCAAACCGGAGCCTGACAAGGCGATATATGACACTTTCAAGAGGCTTGAGGTAAACATTCCATTTTTGGACTTGCTGCAGACAGTCCCGAGATATGCCAAATTCCTTAAGGCGTTGTGTACGTTGAAGAGAGATCAGAAGGCGAGGAGTCAGAAAAAGGTGAAGATGAAAGAGCATGTGTCTGCAGTCTATCATAAAAAGATGCCCAAGAAGTGTAGTGATCCGGGTATGTTTGTGATACCGGTGTCTTTGGGTGATAATTCTGAGCATATGGCCATGCTTGACTTGGGTGCTTCAATCAATGTCATGCCTTATGCATTGTTTGAAAAACTCAAGTTGGGACCGTTACAGGATACACGGGTTGTTATTCAGTTGGCGGATAGGTCGAATGCATACCCTAAGGGGAAGGTTGAGGATGTGCTTGTCCGCGTTGGTAAATTCATCTTTCCCGCTGATTTTTATGTGTTGGAGATGGATACGGATCCTAAGGCTCCCATTCTGTTGGGAAGACCATTTATGTCTACGGCTCATACTAAGTTGGATGTTTCCAACGGTTCTTTGACCATGGAGTTTGATGGGGATTTGATGGAGTTCAATATATTTGACTCCAAGAAAGACCTTGAGGATGTTCGTGGTTTATGTTTCATGGGTGTAGTTGAGCCAAAGGTAGAGGATGTGTCCAATATTTGTAGTGGGGAGGATGATGTAAAGATTGATTTGAAAATACCGGCAGTAAAACATGGACCAAGAAAGGTGAAGAATCTTCCTGAGCACCGAAAGCATGCATTTAGAGGTGAGGAAGAAGTGATGATGGCTAGTGGTCCGATGATGGTAGAGAAGTATGGAGGTTTGAGAACGGTGACTAAAAAGAAGAAGGGATTCATGCAGACGATTCGAGCTCAAACGGGGTGGAGTGTGCACTAATGAGGTACCATTTACTCCCTTACGTTTAAACTGTCCTTAATTTTTATTCACTTTTACACACTGAAGACACTGTGTAGTTTAAGCGTGGGGGATGATTTGTAGTTGTATAGTAAGCATTTTATTTCTATTTAGTTAGTTTTTTCTTTCACAAATTTCTATTTAGTTAGTTTTTTCTTTCACAAAAAACAAAAAAAAAAAAAAAATTGAAAAAAAAAAAAAATGAGTGGCTAAGTGAAAACCCGAAAGGGCGCTTAGGCAAAAGGTGAGGTTTAAATAATAAAATATTTTACATCCACCGGAGAGAAGACATAAGGGGGGTTTGGAGTTTTTGGGTAGGATATACACTATTGGAGTAGGAGGTCCGATTAGTGGAGTTTAGGTTAGAAATCCTCGTTCTTTTCTTGGAGATATAAGGGGGTGTTGGTGTTTTGTTACGAGGTAAGTTTTGTGCATATTTATTAATCATACACTAACTTTTGTTTTTATGAGGGAGATTGTAGTGTGAGATAAGCGTGGGGGAAATTTAGGACATTTTTAGTTCCCCTTGGCTTTTGAGTGGGCATTTAGTTTGGATACCGTTTATTATGGTGTTGGTATCGAGCTAATGTTATTTTATTATTTCTTTGAGGAGTTATAAGGAGACGGGGTTTCTACACTTCGATTTTATTTATTGATGATGTTTGATTGGTGGTTTAGAGGAGACTAGGAATCAAATTTCTCCATGCTACGCTATATAGACCGGTGTTTAGAGGGAAGTTAGGATTTTACTCAGGGACGAGTAAAGGTCTAAGCGTGGGGGAATTTGATGAGACGGATTTTACATATCTAATTCCTAGTTTTATATGAGCTTAAATGGTAATTTTTTATGTATTTAGAATAGTTTCTATGTAATTTTGGGCAAATATATATTTTTGGGGGTTATTTGTAATTCGGGAGTATTTTAGTATTTTTATATTTTTACCTGAATGTAATTTATTTATGAGTTAAAAAGAGAGCCCAAAAATATGCAAAAGAAAGTCAATTGAGACGGAGATTTAATTGTTGATGTTGAACAAAAAGAAGAAATGGCTAAGAACTAATAAAGCAGCAAGGGTATAGTCACAACAACCATTATGCAAAAAAAAAAAAAAAAAGAGGAAGCAAATTAATCAGCACGTGTGAGGAGTTTTGGCTCGAGTCGGGAGTACGGGTGGAAAGATCAGCCGGGTGCGTGGACGGAACCGAAAGGAGTGAAGGCGCGTGAGGCGTTAGAATTGCCTGGCAGATCATCCCCCTTTTATTTTATTTCTTTTTCCTTTTTATTGTCTATTATTTTATTCTTTCCTTATCCCTCTTTAGTGGAGGTTTTTATTATTGTTTTTTTTTATTCGGGACACTTCAACATTAATTGGGGATCTAGGGTTTTTATTTTTTTTTCCGATGGAGATTTCAAAGCTCCATATGAGGAACTAAACCCAAGCTTTGGGTTTGAATCTTGAACCATCTTTTGTCAATTTGAGGTATTTTTCTTTCACAATTTGATTTCTATTCATAATTTTACTTGTTCTTAATTCTAGATCTGTTGCTAGGGTTTATAAACCTGATCAATTTATTTATCTTTGTGATTGGATCTTTGCTAGAATTCTCTGTTCTGTGCTAGAATTAGGGTTTTCACTGTAGCAATTCATGATTTATGCATGTGCCATGGTAAATTGTGATTAGGGTAAAATTAAGCAATTATCTATTTTAATAAATAGAAAGTGTTCTTGATCTTAGTTTCTTAAATCTTGAATCAATTAATTTTGCGATCTAGACTGTGCCAGTTAGATTAATTTATTAATTAGGGTTTCTAGTGAGTGTGCCACTGCTAGTAACTATTCTGAAAGAAGAAACAGAGATTGAAATAAATCTCGGATCAAGTGAATAGAGTTAAAAGTGAATTGATGTATCGATGATAATTGATTAAAAAGGTGGGGACGGAAACAAATCTGAAGTATTCTTTAATTATTGTTTTTGCTCATATTTAGTTTAATTTGTTCTTAGGATTTAATAATTATAATTTTCCCCAATCTGGTCAAGTGACTTTCGTAAATAAATAACCGTTCTTCGTGGATCGATTCTGGACTTGCCCTAGCTATATTTTTAGAACCTAGTCCAGGTTTAATTTGTAGGTGTGCGATCAAGCCTATCAAGTGCCCAAACAAAATATGATTAGTGAATAAAGTACTCATATCCTTAAAAAGTTTGAATAGTCAAATGAGAAGATCATTTTGGGACGGAGGGAGTATGAATCTTTGCCACCAAATTGTACAAAGAATTGAGATTTTCAAATATCCCCTAAAATGAAATTTAGACACTCATGTAGGGACATTATTTTGAACACGTTAAAGCATTATTATTAGTGATTGATATTTTCGGGCAAAAGGAAATATCATTAAGCAATGCTATAGTGAACAAAATTCAGCGCACGTTTTATGTTGGAGTTGTCCAAACAGAGCCCATACCCATGCCCAAGCAGCCCGCGCAAAAGCTCACCTAACCAAGCTCGTTTGTGAACCGGGCCAGTCGGAGCCTGCAGGCTATGAGTCGGTCCAGGCCTAGGATTCTCCTATTCGAGCGCGTGCCCTTCCTTCCGTCTATTAAACCCGTCTTTAAGCCCGTATTATCCCTGATAGTGCCATTGCAACCCTATTTCTAAGTGTTTTTTTTTTTTTTTTTGTTATGTCAAATATAAAATCTATCGAGAGAAACGGTTCAAGTTAGGCACGCCTCATTGTGATAGCGGGTAGAGGCTAAGCGCGATATAAACTAATAAGTGAAGGAGTTGGGTGTAGGGGTGTAAATGATTCGGTTTGGACAAATTTAGAGATCAAATCGCTAGTACTCGGTTTGGAGAAATTTCAAACCGAACCCAACCATGAAATTTTTCAAACCGAACCAAACCACCTCGGTTTGGTTCGGTTTAGTCTCAAACCGCGGTTTCATAAACGGTTCAGACCGCGGTCCGAACTACAGTCTAGATCGCGGTTCAAACCACAAACTTGTCCAAACTCCAAAAGTACAACTAAACAAACCACTTTAAAACTTAAAAGTACAACTAAACAAACCATAAAATCAAATTACAAGTCCGTCTAAAACAATCATACAAAATTACAAAGTCAAGCTACAACCATTAAATAAAAGCCATTTATCTTAAGTTAATAGCCACTGCAAGGTCAAGGTGCCAAAATTAAAGTGTATCAAAGTAGGGCAAATAGCACATTAGTGCTCCAAAGTTTCATATGAGTTGCAATTTAGGTCCTAATGTTTCAATTTTGGCAATTTGGTGCCTAATGTTCACATTTTGTGGCGAAATAAGTCTTTTTTGGATGGAAGCTAACAGAATTAACGAAAAATCTAACGAGCTTATTTGAAACTTGCATTTCTTACCCATAAAGTTCAATAATTATTTATGTTGACCCCATTTTGTTAAAAACTTTACAACTCTTAAATTATATATATATATATATATATATATATATATATATATATATACCAAAAAAACATAATAAATATCAAAGTAAAATATTGTTTATCATTTAAAATAATAAGTTTTTTATATAGCAGTGAAAATTTAAAATAAAAATTCCTTACACTAAAGTCATTTATAATTCTAATTCCTTAAGTAAATGGCTAAAATTATGTTTTAAAAAAAGTACAGGGCTAAATTTAGATATTAGTCCATAGATAATAGCCTTAAAAAGCTTATTTTAACCTGAATTTGCTTGAAAAGGGAAAGTAAAAAATAAAACCTAAACTTCTACCTTCACATCTCTTCTTCTCCCATGCGTTCTCTTACTCTCACAACGCTAACTTGCCTTTCTGGGTAAGAAATGCAAATTTTAAAGAAGCTCGTTAAATTTTTCGTTAATTTCATTAGCTTCCATCCATGACCATCCAAAAAAGACCAATTTCGCCACAAAAAGGTGATCATTAGGCACCAAATTGCCAAAATTGGAACATTAGGACTTAAATTGCAACTCATATGAAACTATTTGCCCATCAAAGTACCAAACCAAACAAAAGTTACAAAATCAGAGTAGTACAACCCAGCAACAACATTCTTCACGAGTTCACATGATTGCATTTCCTCCTTCCATGTTCCAAGAGAAACTAACAGACTGCATGGAAAAAAAAACAACATTTAGTTAATCCAGTAGGGTAGTAGTAGGTAGTACAACAACATTTAGATAGAACTTGTAAATCTATTTGAAACTAACAGACTGCAAGAAAAAGGTGGAAACCAACAAGCCATGTATCCAGCAACACAGGACACAAAACTCATCTTTCCCATTTAATGCAGCAAGCCTTAGAGGACTGTTATTCCTCAGTAATATCTCTGGGCACTAGAACTGTGAAATCAGTGACATAATAATCTATCTGAACAAAGGAAAAAACAAGTAATCTTCTATAGACCTTCGAAGTCCTATCCAACTGAATGAAAAAGTAGCAGTATCCACATTAATCCATGACAAAAAAAGAAGAGTAGAAAACACAATTTTTTTTTAAGGTACAACAACATTGGCACACACACACATTAATCCATAACAGAATGAAAAAGTATTAAAGTAGCAGTATCCACCATTGGCATTAATTCTAATTTTCAGAGGGTAAAAAAAAAGCTGATAACAAGAGGAAAAATAATCATCACCAGACAGCAGTAACCCCAGCATAAATTGTTTAAAACCACATCTATCTATAAAAATTAGAAAGAAAAAAAAAATCTGATTTAAACACAAAAGACAACAAGAAGTAATCATAGTTTAATGAAGAACATGAAACGCCCATCCTTAATCTCGTTAAATATTTGACTTGTTTGTTAAATTCTTGAACTTGCATATTATGTGCTAGTTTTACTTGGGTTAATTTATTAACTGCTTTAGAATATTAAGGTGTTTAAATGTCTAGTTTTGACTTTAGGGTCATTTGTGAAAATTTGACTTTAGGGGTCTTTTTGTTAAAAGTGGAACTTGAGGGGCCTAGGTGTTATTCTTGGAAAGTTGAAAGATAAACTTGTTCTTGGTTTGCTTCTCTGGGTCATTTTACCTAAATCAAAGTTTACGTTCTCTCTGAAGCAAAAGCTAGGGTTAAGCTTTTACCCTATTTTCGACTCCTCGAGCTTAATTATCCCTCTGTTCTTGATTTGATCCCGGATAAATATTCGTGGCGTTGAATAGAGCGTTCCAGGCCGATCAGAAATTAATTTGGGTAACTTTGATTTCGGACTAGGTAAGTTATTAGCTCCCCCTTGCTTGTAATAACATGCATATATGTTATTCCTGATACTTTTGTTTGTCAATTTCGTGTTTGGGGTGATTTTTGTGGTACTTGTAATTTTGGGACAAGGGGAGTATAAACCTACTGTGTAAATAATGAAAGAAAATGAAAGTATTGGTTTTGAACTTGTTAATGCACTTTTGGGTTTGTTAAAATGTTAATAGAAAGTTACTCCTACGCTTGGAATGGAGAATTCTTAAGTCTGGAAAGAAATTGAGTGTTGCTGAAAATCGCACCAGGCGCCCGCCTGGTTATCCTTCGAGCGCCCGCCGATTTCATCAGAAGTTTTGGTTTCAAAGTGCAATAATGAGCGGCCGCCCGGTCCATTGTAGGCGCCCGTCCGGTCCCCTGTTTCAACAAAAGTGTTTTAAATCTAAATTGAAATGAAAGCTTACCCCTCCTAAGGCATATAGCCTTAGTATAAGATGTCCTAGCAAGTGTATATGTACCTTTTGGGGCATTAGAACTTGGCCTTGAACATGAGTGCTTATTGAATTAAAATGAGAACTTAAGTATAAGAGTAGTAACTCTTCTTTATTCTTGAAAGTGCTATGAACAAGCACTATGTGTTATACTTGTCTTGAAACCAATGATTGTGCACCTTAGGGCATTAGAACAAATTTTTAGACTTGAACATCCTAAGAGTAGGATTAGGATTTTGTAAGAGTAAATGTATAACTCTTATACATGCTTGAATGTCCAAATATTGTAGTTATAACTTGAAGTATAAGACAATAAAATCTTGTACATGACTTGAACATCCAAAGAATTGGATTAAGACTTGAATATAAGATAATAAAATCTTGTATATGACTTGACGCCAATACATATGTATGGTAATGAACTAGAAAGTGCTATGAACAAGCACTAACTTGTATTAGACATGTTCTTGTTGTGTGTGTGCAAACATTGCATATAGTTGCTTGATAACAAGTGACTTCTTGATTACTTGAAGCATGTTCCTTGTTTAGATAGTCCACTACTTTTGGATTAGTTCTTCTCCCGTAGTTCAAGTAAATACCTACTTGTACATTCTTGTGTGAGTCCAGCTGGTTCTCCTTGCTTGTTCGGAAATATATAGGTTCACGTTTATCGCGAGAGCTGGGGCTTAAGTGATAATCGGGTCCCTATGTATTTGCGCTTGACCCCTTACTACCGGCCATAGTAAGGGCACAGCTTCCTTGGTTGGAGCAATACGCCTGACTTAAGTGAATGCTAAACTCTTGAACACCTCGTGAGTCTTGATCTTGGGAATGACACTAGTTACCGGGTCTTCTTATAAGAACTGCTTATTCAGTTTCTCGCCAGTTTCTTGATATTGATCGTGATTTGTCAAAGTAATAAAAGCTACGACAACAATGGTATTATTGGGAGGAATAAGTAAGGAAGCAATATCCTTTATAACTTGCTTGTTTAGCCTTATGTGCTACTTGATGAGTGGCTTAGCCTCTCATATACTTGTTACTTGATGATACTTGATATATGATTACTTGAGTATCTACTTGAATTGCATGATAACATGTCATGTAGTTGCATCTAATAGCTTACTGAGATTTATCTCACCCCGTTTCTTGTTTAATTGTTTTCCTTAGATCAAAGGAAGGCTAGTGATAGTGCGCAGTGAGGCTCGGCATAGCAGGGATCTTGCTACGCAAGTGGTTATTCTTTTGGGGATTGTGGTCCTTTTACACTTTGGTGAGGACGATGTATTATGGGTTTTGTAACTCAGTATTTTTGGTAGACTTGTTTTCTCTAGACATCTTGTAATGCCAGCTTATGTGCTAGGCATATCTTCCGCTGTACCTAAATAAGTTTGGTTTAAATTTCTTGTCTAGAACTCGTGTTGTGAGCTAGTTTAGCTCCTTACTCTAGAGTATATATATCATGAGTTTGTTATAAACAGTTGTCATCCAGTTTTTGTTAGTGTTCTTGATTCTCGTTAGTCACGCGCATCCAGGTTCGAGGTTCTATTAGGGGATCCCGGGACCTGGGGGCGTGTCAGACTTCGTTCTAGTTCCACATCCTGAGCTATAGTTACCAAAGTAGGTACGGTATCGCTAGATCTACCTAGTCTCATTTCAAGTTATTTCAAAATATTATAATGTCAAATCTCACAAAACTTGACTTGTAGCTCTTGATATTACGGGTAAGAACTACTTATCATGGATCTTAGATGCAGAAATTCATCTAGATGCCAAGGGTCTGGGAGAAACCATCAAAAACGGAAATAATGCCTCTATGCAAGAACGTGCTAAGGCAATGATTTTTCTCCGACACCATGTCCATGAAGAATTAAAAACAGAATACCTCACCGTGAAAGTTCCACTTGTATTTTGGGACAATTTGAAAGAAACGTATGATCATCAAAGATTTTTTGTTCTCCCAAAAGCACACTACGAGTGGATTCATTTACGTTTGCAGGATTTTAAAACCGTAAGTGAATATAATTCTGCGGTGTTTAGAATTACATCACAGTTAAAACTATGTGGGGAAGGAATTACTTATAATGATATGCTAGAAAAAACGTTCTCCACATTTCATGCCTCGAATATGCTCCTGCAGCAGCAATATCGAGAGAAAGGTTTTAGAAGGTATCTGAATTAATCTCATGCCTTCTTGTGGCTGAGAAAAATAATGAGATCTTGTTGAAAAATCATGAAGCTCGCCCTACTGGCTCTACTCCGTTCCCTGAAGTGAACGCGAGTATATATGATAATAATGGGCGAGGCCGAGGACGGGGACGTGGACGTGGTCGCGGCCGTGGCCGGGGAAGATTTTATAATCAGTATTAATAATAATCACCCCAATAATGATGGAAATATATCTCGCCACCTGAAGTGGAATAGAGAAGATAATAAAGAAAAATCATCAGCTAGACAAACTGAGCAACCGATAAAAGTTGAGAATTTATGTTATCGGTGTGGAATGAAAGGTCATTGGGCCCGTACCTGTCGTACGCCAAAACATCTTGTTAAACTGTATCAAGCATCAATGCTGAATAAAGGGAAATATGTCGAAAACAAATTTTGTCTGTGAAAATGATGATGTGAATCAAGACCCATCTACAAGTACACATCTGGATATATCAGGTTTTCTCAATCCAGAGGGGGATGATTACATGCTTGATGGTGGAGAGACCAAATAAATTAAATATCTAGCTTGTAATATTTTACTTAAGTGTGTTTATTTCAGTATGTTTTGTAACATATTTAACTTTTGTTTGTAATATAAGTATTGTCTTATATTTTATTCCTCTTATTTTTCTTGAAGAAAATGGCTAGCAGAGATGATGATGTGTGTCTTGCAGACAGTGCATCAACACATACTATACTCAAAAATAAAAAGTACTTCTCTCAAGTGATAGTGAATGATGCTAATGTTAGTACAATATGTGGTAGTACAAAGATAATTGATGGCTCCGGAAGAGCTAACATAGTACTACCAAGAGGAACAAAATCAGTATCAAAAATGCATTACTCTCAACTAAGTCTCAAAGAAATTTACTATGCTTTAAAGATATTCGTGAAAATGGATATCATATTGAGACTGCTAATGATGGGGAGATGGAATATTTATACATTATAAAGACTGAATCAGGTAACAAAAGTGTGGTAGAAAAGTTACCTGTAGTTTCCTCTGGACTGTACTATACAAAGATTAGCACCGTTGAAGTACATATGACAGTACACCAGAAATTTACTGATATGAATGTTTTATTATATGGCATGACCGGTTGGGGCATCCCGGTTCTAATATGATGCGAAGAATTATGGAAAATTCACATGGGCATCCATTGAAAAACCAGAAGATTTTTCAATCTAAAGAATTCTCATGTGCTGCTTGCTCTCAAGAAAAATTGATAATTAAGCCATCACCAGCAAAAGTTGGAGTTGAATCTCCAAATTTTTAGAGCGAATTCAAGGTGATATATGTGGACCAATTGATCCACAGTGTGGACCATTTAGATATTTTATGGTTTTAGTAGATGCATCTACTATATGGTCACACGTAAGTTTATTATCAACTCGCAACCTGGCGTTTGCGAGATTACTCGCTCAAATAATTCGATTACGATCACAATTTCCAGATTATGTGATCAAGACAATTCGCCTTGATAATGCTGGTGAATTTACATCAGAGACTTTTAATAACTATTGTACATCTATTGGAATAGATGTTGAACATCCAGTTGCTTATGTTCACACACAAAATGGTTTAGCTGAAGCATTTATTAAACGAGTTCAGTTAATAGCTAGACCATTGCTTATGAGAGCAAATCTATCTGTCGTAGCTTGGGGACATGCTGTGTTACATGCAGAAGCACTTATACGCATCATGCCATCGAGTTATCATAAGTTCTCCCCATTACAATTGGCTTATGGTCAGGAGCCAAATATTTCCCATCTAAGAATTTTTAAGTGTGCGGTATATGTTCCAATTGCTCCACCACAACGCACCAAGATGGGACCCCAACGAAGATTGGGGATATATGTTGGGTATGATTCTCCTTCAATTATAAGATATCTTGAACCATTAACAGGAGATCTATTTACGGCACGTTTTGCCGACTGTCATTTTGATGAAAAAATATTCCCAACATTAGGGGGAGAAAATAATAAGATGGAAAAGGAAATCAAGTGGAATACGTTGCAATATCATCTTGATCCTCGTACAAAGCAATGTGAACTAGAAGTTCGAAAAATAATCCACTTGCAAGAAATAGCGAATCAATTGCCAGACGCATTTACTGACCTAAAAAGAGTGACAAAGTCACATGTTTCAGCTGTAAATGCTCCAATACGGATTGACGTCCCGATTGGACAATCTGTTCATGAATCTAAACCATGCCTGAAGCGTGGAAGGCCTATCTGTTCCAAAGACAAAATTCCTCGAAAGAAAAAATGAGCAAATTGTGAGAAAAACCCCGTCGAGGTAAACGAATCTCCTGAAGAGATACATGACAAATCTGATCAAATACTTCTAGAAGAAGTTCAGGTACCTGAAATCATTGAGAATGATGAGATCTCGATCAGTTATGTCAATACTGGAAAAAGATGGAACCGAGAGGAAACAATTGTCGACAATATTTTTGCATATAATATAGCGCTTAATGTTATGGAAAATAACGAGGATCATGAACCAAAGTGTATCGACGAGTGTCGATACAGAAATGATTGGCCAAAATGGAAAGACGCAATTCAAGCAGAATTAAACTCACTTGAGAAGCGTGAGGTTTTCGCGCCTGTAGTCCATACACCTGAAGGTGTAAAACCAGTAGGGTACAAATGGGTCTTTGTGCGAAAACGAAATGAAGAAGGCAAAGTAATAAGATATAAATCACGTCTTGTTGCACAAGGATTTTCGCAAAGACCTGGAATTGATTATGAGGAGACATATTCTCCTGTGGTGGATGCAATTACATTTCGCTATCTCATTAGTTTGGCAATACATAAAAAGCTTGATATGCGTTTAATGGATGTTGTCACTGCATATTTGTATGGCAGACTTGACAATGATATTTATATGAGAATCTCAGAAGGATTCAAGATGTCTGATGCATGCAATTTAAACTCCCGGGAAGTTTGTTCTATTAAATTACAAAGATCTTTGTATGGTTTAAAACAATCAGGACGGATGTGGTATAACCGTCTTAGTGAATACTTGGCAAACGAAGGATACATGAATGATCCTATTTGTCCATGTATTTTCATTAGAAAGTCGGCTTCAGGATTTGTAATAATTACTGTTTATGTTGATGATCTCAATATTATTGAAAGTCCAGAAGAACTTTCAATAGCTGTTAATTACTTGAAAAAAGAATTTGAGATGAAAGATCTGGGAAAGACAAAGTTTTGTCTTGGCCTACAAATCGAGAACCTTAAACAAGGTATACTTGTCCATCAATCAACTTATACATAAAAAGTCCTGAAACGTTTCTATATGGACAAAGCACATCTATTGAGTACCCCAATAATTGTTCGATCACTTGATGTGAAAAAGGACGTGTTTCGGCCTCGAGAAAATAATGAAAAGTCATTGGTCCAGAAGTACCATATCTTAGTGCAATTGGTGCATTAATGTACCTCGCTAATAATACAAGACCTGATATTGCCTTCTCGGTAAATTTATTAGCAAGATATAGTTCCAATCCAACCCGAAGACATTGGAATGGAATAAAGCACATATTTCGTTATCTCCGAGGAACTACTGAGATGAGCTTATTTTATTCATATAATTGTGGATCACAGCTTATTGGCTATGCAAATGCAGGTTATTTATCTGATCCCCATAAGACTCGATCTCAGACAGGTTATTTATTTACAACTGGATCTACAGCTATATCATGGTGTTCCACGAAACAGACGTTAGTCGCCACTTCATCAAATCATGCTGAAATTATAGCAATCCACGAAGCAAGCCGCGAATGTGTTTGGCTAAGATCAATGATTAAACACATACGAGGGACGTGTGGATTGGCTTTGGATGCGAAAAGTTCAACAACACTATTTGAAGACAATACATCATGTATAACTCAACTCAAGGGTGGATATATCAAAGGAGACAGAACAAAGCACATATCACCAAAGTTTTTCTTCACTCATGATCTTCAGAAAAATGGTGAAATTGATATTCAACAAGTTTGTTCAAATGACAATCTTGCGGACTTGCTTACGAAGTCATTACCAACTCCAAGATTTGAGAAATTAGTGCATGATATTGGAATGAGGCAACTAAGAGATCTTGAATAATGTTTTATTCAGGGGGAGTATCCAGAAGATACTAAGATTACATTGTACTCTTTTTCCTTCGTGCGGGGTTATTTTCCCACTGGGTTTTGTTACCCGCCAAGGTTTTAACGAGGCAATGAGTGTTGATTGAAAAGATTTTGCGTTGTACTCTTTTCATTCGAGATTATTTTTCCCACATGGTTTTTGCTCGGAAGGTTTTTAATGAGGCAACACGTGCAACACTGATATCTTAGCAGCGGACATCTAAGGGGGAGTGTTATAATATATTATTGTCTGGATGTCCTTTGAACCGGAAGTTTACAAGATAATATTTCGCGAAGCTTACTAGGGAAGCTTTGTAAATATCTTCAGCGAAACTTACTAGAGAAGCTTTGTAAATATCTTTAGTGAAGCTTATTAGGGAAGCTTTGTAAATATCTTCAGTGAAGCTTATTAGGGAAGCTTTGTAAATATCTTTAGAGAAGCTTACAGAGGAAGCCTATTTCCTCCTATAAATAGTAGGCTCTAGTTTTCATTTCAATACACCTCAGAAGTTCTTAATTTCTATCTTTCTCTCTTGTATACTTTCTATAATAGTCTTGAAATAAAATATTCTCTATTAAGATTTTACTCTTAATTCTCTAGTTTTATAACAGTACAATCATTTTGGATGGGAGTATAAGGTAGATAGATAGTGAGCTTAGTTATGCATATTTGATTCTAAATTCAATTATATGGAATTTTCAGAGTGTGTTTTAAAGTGAGACAATGCATACTATTGTTTTTTATAAGACTTTTTCGTACTTTGACGAGTCGAAAAGGTTACTAAACGAATAAATTACTGAAAAAGTGAGTCAACTAATTCACAAAATTGCACTGAAAATGTAAAATATTTTGAAATAATCTAAAAACACATTTTATACTAAATGTCATGTAAAATATTTAGTAGTGCATGTACAATTGTACTATGTAATGTAAAAAGTATTTAATTTTTACATTGTTTCAAAATGTTTTACATTGCGTACAAGATTTATTTTATTTTATTTTTGTTCGAGTTTTAGCATAGCAGCGCTGAAGCGAAAAATTGCTGAGCGGTTTGAAGTACTTGAAAAATGTCAAGTATTATACTTCTATTAAAATACAAAATATATTTCATTCAAGTACAAATGAACAAGAAACTCTTTCTGTCCCGAACTGGTCTTTCAAGTTTTGTTTTGCTTTCGATAAGAAGGTTACTTGAGCAATAATTTTAAATTAATGTTATTATTCGAATGGAAATTTGTAACTTGTTATTCATACATCATTGAAAATATTATCGATAACATTTTTTAAATGTTTATATAATTATATTAACCGCAGATTATTGCTCAAAGTACTTTCGTATTAACAAGAAAAAAAACTAGGAACATCATTATGGGGTGGGGAGTATAAAAGAATTCTTTCATTAGTAATTAACAAACAAAAAATAGAAAAGTACTTTCATTAATGTATTTGAAAAAGTAGAAAAAGACATTCAAAAGTTGATTGCTACTGCCCAGGATCGAACTGGGGACCTTTTGCGTGTAAAGCAAACGTGATAACCACTACACCACAGCAGCTGATGAAAGCAAAGTTCATGAAATACGTATATACTTTCTTCGTCCCATTTTAAGAGTCAAAAAATAGATGGGTTCAAGAATTAAGGAAAAGGTGATGTGTTGTGAGTGTTGATAGTTTGATAGGAGAGAGAAAGTGGGGTAGAATAGAGTTAGTGGATAATTGTTGTGAGTATGACATGTAGGACCCACTTTCTATTTTAGGATTTTGACTCTTAAAATTGGACGCACTTTTAAAAAAATTTTGACTCTTAAAATGAGACGGAGGGAGTATACAATAAATATTTATATAGGTAATCGACACATTATATTCAAAGATAAAAAGGGATACAATCTTCCGTCCCAAAATGATCTATGAATTTGCCCATTCAAATTTTTTAAAGATATGAACGCTTACTTCACTATTTGTGTTGTATTTATGCACATTTAAGTCTAAATTGTAGAAAATTGAAGAACATTCTGAAATATTGAAAAATAACAAACGAAAAGATCATTCCAACGAGTAGGAAAATAGAAATCAACTTCGCCAAATTATTTGATTATTATAGAGTATTGTAATTAAAATAATTTTAAATATTTAATTTGAAATAAACATTCAATTGGAAACTGGAGAAAGACAAGTAATAAAATACTCCTTTTGCTACTAGTCACACTCCGATTTTTATAGTCTAACTCAATTAATTTTGACTATTATTGTATAATCTCTCCGTCCCAGCACAAGTGAGACTTCTTTCTCTTTTGGGACGTCCCACTAAAAGTGAGACTGCCCAAAATGGAAATGTTTCAACAACACTCATTTTCTATCTTTATTTTCCACCACTCAATCAACACTAATATTTATCCCACTCATTCTCTCTCTTCATTTTTCATCACTCAATTTATCCAATTACACTATTATTTACTCCACTCATTATCTCTCTTCATTTTCTACCACACATTTATTAGTTTTTCTTAATTAGTGTGCAAACTCCTCTAGTCCTACTTGTCCTTGGACGAAAGGAGTATATATTTAGTCATTTAGATATTCTTATGATAATAAAAAAATGTTATTAATCACTATTACAAATATTATTAATATTTATTATGAAATTGTATAAAGATAATTGAGTTATTTATTATTACCTCCGTCCCAGAGTAAGTATCCACTCATCTATTTGCACAGATATCAATATATAAATAAAGGCTCAAGTAGATAATGATATAGCCCCTCCTCTATCCGTTTCCCGCTCAAACTGTGAATGTTCTGGAACATCTTGGCTGCAGCACAATGTACCTGTTTGTTGACCTTGTTGACCTTGGTAACTCTAACAGCCGCTCTAATTAATTGTTTCTTTGGGAAATCTAAAAACGGAAACTTGGGAAAATGTAATTCTAGGTATTTGGACATGCGCTCTTCTAAATCTCTCACTCCCTCTCCAGCGATGCCGTCCTCGCCCTGCCATTTTCTACCATTGTCGCTTCCCCTCTCTCTTATCTCTTCTGCCATGGCTACAACGATTTTACAGTCGCCTTGTCTATCTCCCCAAATATAAGCATCCAGTTACTCTCAACTTTGAATCCGTTTTCCTCTAGGGTATCAGCGTTCGTCTTCAAATCGATAGATCGGCTCAGTAAAAAAAGGTTTGCAATTGAATTTTGGCCCAGTTTCATTTTACATCGGCTGATTTATTCACACACAAAATTGATCCATTCATACAGGTTCTCACGCATTTATATATACAATCGTGTGTTTGTGTCTTCTCTTCAATTCTCTCTCCCTCTCTCGCTCTCTCCCAATCTACCAGACAACTCCCCTCCCTCACCGGAATTTCACCATGGTCAAACCCCTAACCGAAACCCTAAACGCCTCCTTCATCTTTTCGAACTGTCCATGAAATCGGAAAACTCAGAACAGACGCCCTCTCTTCGAATCGTCAGAAACCGTCTTCGTTCTCAAACCCATCCGCTGATCTTCATCCACAGTTTCTTGATCGCTGTGTAAATGGACGCAACCGGCAAGGAGTTGATTGGTTTGTGAATGCTAATCTGTTCTTCATTGTTTTCCATTCAATTATTTTGTGATTTTGTTCAGAACTCCTGTTTGATTTTGTGATTTCAGATTGTTTCTTTGGGAAATTTTGGTGACTGCTGAAGTCTCTATCGATAAATACTATATTTGTAAAGCAGTGGTCTTTCATGGAAACAACCAACGAAAGCATTCAGTTTCGATCTTAGCATATTGACACATGCTATCGATGGAGCACTTGGAGTATGTAGATTTAGTTGTTTTCCCTGTGTATAATTTTGGATATTTCCGTGAAAAAGGATTATAATCCTAACTAATTTCAGGAGGGTTCTGATGCATTGACTTTGATCCTTGGTGCTGCTGCAGCAACTTCTGGATCAGGTTTATTACCATTTACTGAGGTTCAGGTATAAGATCTTTTGTTATTAAATTTACTTTGATTGTTTTGGAGAAAGGTTGGTGCCAATGTGAAATCATATTATCATAATCCAATGAAAAATATTAACAAATTGGCAGCTTTCCGGATGTGGAGGGCAAACCAGATTTTTTGTTCCTTAATTCTCCCAACTTGGTATATAGATTTGAAACTGTTGCGCCTGAATTAATTTGCTACTCTTTTGTAATATGCGGTCTGAGTACGGTGGTCACGGTTCCTTATCCTAACAGCGACTTATTTGTCCCAGGAAAGACGTAATAACCTCAATTATATGTTGGACCCAATGACTGCTTTACTTCTTGGGCTTTCCTCTATAGTTGGTGTGATTTAAATGCGTAAGCTTTATTGATTTTGTTGTTGTTCAGTTTTCTTGATTTTGTTATTGTTCAATTATATATATTTTTTTGTTATTGAGGTTTTTAGTTTCTGATCAGAGTAGATTTTTTTTATATATATTTCATGTGTTTGAATTCGTTGTTTTACCTGTGTTTTATTTCCTGTGTTTGATTTATGGGGTGTTTATAGATGGAGTTTGATGGTGGTGATTGGTGGTAGCTTTGAGATATGAACTAATTATAAATTTGTATGGAAATCATGTGTTTATATACATGACCTCCCTCTCCCCGAGTAACTCTCTTTTGTACCTCTTATTCATATGTGGTTTATTGCAGTTGGTAGCTATGGAGTTCATCTATGGAGAAATCTTATCCATCCTTGACAAACAAAATGGCCTACGATCATTTCAGGTTACGTATGGATCTTACTCCCTCAATCAAGAGCAAATTTGAATTTCTTTGGACATTCATTTGGGACGGAGGGAGTATAATATTTTTAAGTTTGTAGAGAAGCAAGGACTGAACATCCTATGTGTTCTGTTTCAGATTCATGTGCACGTTGAAGCCCCAAGTGAACTCACAGTCGCCACAGAGCTAAACTTATCGGAAGATTTTGAGACATGAGGATTTTCGCAAAAACTTGCATGAATATTGCATCTGCTTCACTGAATATGCCGGTAAATTGGTGTGATTTTGTTAGGTTTTTCCTTCAAAGAAAAAAAATCATGTGATTAATTATTAATGATCAATGATTTGGTTATGAGTTTCAGGGGACTTGCTGCGTCATTAAAATGTCCCTGATATCAGTTTCAGAACAAATAATGCACCTTTCCGAAGAGGGTGAACTCTTTGCTGTTGAGGCTGTTAATAGTAACATTGAAATGATTACTCCACCATTGTCCCAATGTAATCAAACTCTCCCTCTCTTTCTTATCAGCTAATTAATCTACTGTCATAAGTTTTGATTGTTCAAGAGGTTTTACAATAGTGGAATTGACACTTCATATTAGTGCCTGATTCGGTTTAAAGAATGGCGAGCAAAAATTATGCTCACATTCTAAAGATGAACTTTGATTCTTGAAATCACCTGTTGGAAATAGAGGGACCCTTTGCATTCTCTATCAACATAATAGTTTGATCAGAGTATTTGCTGTGATTTATTGAAACCACTTCTATGTTCAGTGTTCAAAGAGTTGAAAAAGGAAATACGGATGATAACATGTTTTGATGTTTGTCTTAGAGACCTACTCCCTCCGTCCAAAAATGATCTTCGCGTAACTATTCAAGCTTTTTAAGGATATGAACACTTGCTTCACTAGCCATGCTTTGTTTAAGCCTAAAATGTAGCAATGTGAAGAACTTTTTGGGACAATGAGAAATGGCAAATGAGAAGATCATTTTGGGACAGAGGGAGTATATTAAAGAAAGTTTTGGAAAGGGTATGTTTGGAGAGCATATATCAACGTAATAAGTTGATTGAGAGCACTATTTTAATTTTCTCCAACGAAAAAATCATAGGCATGGGGAAATCATTGCTTATGTAGTTCATTACCTAATGAAATTGATTGATGATATAAACTTTCCGGTGACTTTGGGTCATCATTGGTACAACAAAATTTAAACCTAATTGGTTGATGATATAAACATGTTGTGTAAGTTTTTCTCCCCCTTTTTCACTTTTTAGATTTTGATAGCTGGACTACTGAATCTCTTTGGCCAACTATAGAGATCTTCTAGTGTTTCTATCTCATTTATTTTTGTTTACTGAAGATGATACTTGCATGAATTAGGCTGCAATCAAAGAATTTTATTGGTGTTATGTACAAATGCTCTTTATATATTGCTATTATTTGTTCATCTTGCTAGCATAAATACATGTATATCCCATACTTATTCGATACTGCAACTGGAAATTTCACCAAATACAATACAAGGCTAAGTTACTCTAACACCAATCTCATTGCTTCTTTAGCACTGCAAGTATTTACTCCATCCGTCCCATAATAAATGTTGTCATTTCCTTTTGGTCAGTCCCAAAATGAAAGCCGCGTTTCAAATAGACTTGATGCCACTTTGGTAGCAGTAGGTACAAACAACGAGAGCACATTCCCTAAAAACACTTACAAGTCAAATGCGACACTTATTATGGACGGAGGGAGTAGCTTGTTAGGGACAGTATGTCGCATAACTATCAGTGACTATCATTAACAAAGATTAATGATTGGAGCAATGTGCACGGGAACAAGTAGCAATGTGCACGCTTATAAGTTAGATGGAGCTGTTTTTAATCGCCCCTTATGTACTCTATGCAGATTACTGAAAAAATCAAGATGTTCAACACTTCATGGTTTCATTCTATCAGTGGGTTCCCTTGATTTAGCGTTGGTGTGATCCCCTGCGTTGGTGCATCTAAATATACAATGCGAAGGCCAAATTTATATGTTTGTAGACCGGACAAATAGTTTTGAGATGGTATAGATTACTTGTATTTTGCAGAAATTACCTTTTGTATTTCTGTTGTGCATGTAACAACATTTAATTACTGCTCATTGTTGGCTTAAGTCTTCGGTTTGCTACACCCCCACCCTAAACTCTTTTGGTGAGTGTTTTTTACCATGCGTTTGTCAAAGTGTTTTTGGCCGTGCGTTTAACGCACGGGTGCTATACTAGTTAAGAAATAAAGGAAGTGATGTAAATGTTGTGAGTATGAAAAGTGAAATAGGAGAAAGAGAGTGGGGTATGAAACAGTAAGTTTATTAGTGTTTTGAGGGCATTCCCAATGGTGGAGGCAAATGGCAAATTTGCCTCATTTTTGACACTATTCACACCCCCAATGGAGGAGGCAAAGTGGTGGCAAATTTGCCACACATGAATAGTAAGTGGCAAATTTGTCGGTTCACTATTCATGGGAGGCAAATCCATTATGTTTTTTTTAATGTATTTTTTTTTGAAACAATGTATTTATTTTTTGTTAATGTAATAATAAATTATTTTAGTGATATATTATGTGATATATTTTTATGTGATATATTTTTTTGTGATATATTTTTTTTATGAGATACTTTTTTGTGATATATTTTTTAGTTATTACGAATTTTAATACAAAATGCAAAATACAAAAATATAAATTGAACATTAATACTACAATTTTAATACAAAACGACATATTGCATAATACAAAATACAAATTAAAAAATACAAGAAATTTCAATTTATTTAATTTTTAAATATTTAAATAAAATATCAATTATAATTTTAATTATATACAAATATAAGAAAATCAAATGATTATGTGATTAAATTGAGAATATTCTTTTTGAGTAAGGATTTGAGTTTGATGGTTAGGGATGGTTTTATTATGAGAGGCAAATTTGGGGGTGGCAAATTTGCCTCCCCACCGTTGGGAATGCTCTGAGTGTAAAAGTAAAGTATGAAAAAGAATAGGTGGAATGAATAGTAAAGTTTTTTTTGTAGAACTGGATTACTTCTTGGAACAAACTAAAAATGAAAAGTGAACACTTATTTTGAGGACAAAATAAAAAAGAAAAGTGAACGATTATTTTGGGACGGATGAGTTTGAGAGAGAGTATAATTTAACTCTATTTGTGGAAGGAGGAAAAAAGAGGCCTCATAAAATTGCATCTTAAATCTTGTGCTCTTTAATCCTTATCTAAAATTTTCTCCACCGTTGGTATGGATAGGCCGGCCTATTTATTGCAGATTCCTAGTAAACTCCGGTAACTTCTCGTTCATCGTTAAATCGTTAATAATGGAGGAAACAAGCAACCTAATGTCAACCATGGCCTCTCAAATATGCAATCAGCTTAGCTCCGTATTTGCCAAACCCACTTCCTTCCCCTCCCCGCTCGACCTCATGGTCAAGGAAATATCAGCCACCGCGGGCAAAGTATTTGTGTACGGAGTCGGCCGAGAGGGTTTGATGATGAAAGCCCTTTGTATGAGACTATCTCACTTGGGTCTCTCCGCCCACTGTGTCTTCGACATGACCACACCTCCGATCTCTTCATCCGACCTCCTCATCGCTTCCGCCGGGCCCGGCGGGTTCTCCACCGTTGACGCTATCTGCGGGGTCGCTAAATCGAACGGCGGTCGAGTTCTGGTGTTGACGGCTCAGCCGGAGACGGGGTCGTCCGTGAAGTACGCGGATGTTGTGGCGCATATACCGGCGCAGACGATGGCGGATGACGGGGCGGCGGCGTTGTTGCCGATGGGGAGCGTGTATGAAGGGGCGATGTTTGTGTTGTTTGAAATGGTTGTTTATAATTTGGGTCAGGTTTTGGGTGAGAGTCCCGAAGCCATTCGATCAAGACACACCAATTTAGAGTAGTAGTAGCTTAATTTTTGTTTAGCTTAAAAAAAATGTACACCCTCTGTCCCTAAATCCCTAAATGAGGGTCCATTTTCAAGAAATCTTTGTCCTTAAGTGACTGTCTTTTTTTAACATAAGTTTCTCCCTAAACATTTTTTTTCGAAATTTTTTTCACCGGTTTCTTTATACGTGCAAAACTAAAGGTTTGGAAAGGAGATTACAAGATTATATATGAATCGTTGTTACCAAATTGTTCAAAAAGTTGAGATTTTCAGTGTCCCTTAAAATGAAATTTGGACACTCATTTAGAGACAGAGGTAGTACTATTTTATTTAAATGATGAGTCTAAGTTACTTGCAATTTCATCTGTTCAAATTTTACTCTGTGCTGTGCCCAATAAATTAACGGTATTTAGTTACAGTAAATTTTGGGGGAAACTAAGTTATAAAAAGTCTTGTTTTTATAGGGCTTAAGTTTTAGGGTTAAAAAGTGGATTTTTTATGACATATAGAAGAATTAGTTTCCCCCAACACCTACCAGTTTAGTTATGGTGCTACCATAACATTAGATTTAACCAAAAGAGTAAGCACATACAACTACTTCGTTCTACTTACGAGCGAAATAACGGTTTTAGGCAACTTGATTCGCAACACTAAGAAAGGATATACAAAAGAAGGGGGTTAACACTAACTTGATCCAAAGACATAGTAGATGCTGCTACCTTCGCCAAACAGTTAGCGACATTATTGGCTTCTCGGTACGCAAAAGAGATCCTATGCAAGTCTTGGCTTGTTGAAGCGCCTCTGATTCCCTGAAGAGCACATAGCATTGCGTTGCAGTGTTAGGAGTACCCTTTTTGTATTGGGCTATAGAAATTGATTGAAATGAGCAATCTGTTTTTAGTGTTTCACATATTCTCCACTAAATTTTGGTGCAATTGTAAAAAAACGAACTTGATCAAATAATACCACATTGATGACGCCCTAGATTTCTGGGGTCATGGAGACTAGATCTCCGATTTGCTGTCTCTTGATCCTGATCACAACACAGACAAGAACACCGTTAAGACCAGAGCCGGGGTTTGAATCCGGCTTAGGCCCTCGGGTGTGAGAGTAAGATCTCTGAGGAAAACCTAAGAAGAAGATCAATGAGGATATTGTGTGTGTTAGTTGGATAGAGCACGTACCTTGCTCATGGGAGCGAAAAGAAGTATATATATGACCAAGGGAAAGAAACCTGCACAAGGTACTAACCACCCTGGTACTGGGGGGACACGTGGCGAGTCCCCAGTGGATCGGTCAGGAGAGTGGCTGGGAAGGTGGCGTGTCTGTCAGGGAAGCATGGTTCCATCACCAACCGTTATGGTGTGTCAGGTACGGATAGGTGATGTCTTGTGTACGTTTGTGCCAGCTGGGCACTACCGGCTCCTCAGGATAGCGGGAGGCAGAGCCATCTCGGTAATATATATCAGGGAGATCGGTCCCATCGGGCTTACTTGCCCGCGTTCCTCGCCGGTTCGGCCCCAAGAGTTCAGGTCCGGTTCGGGCGCATTAGGTCGCATCGATTTGGACCGTAGAACATCCGGCCTAGAAGGCTCGGTCTCATCAGTGGCCCCTAACTCCGAGGGTCAGCTCATTCATGTGCGGCGCGAGGAGTTATACTTCCTAGGCTCGATTCGGGCAAATCGCAATAAATGCGGGCACGGATTGCAATGGGACGAGAGTCTTAGAATAGTGGTTGACGAAAGGACAGGTGGGCCCCTTGTGTCAGGCTAGTGGCGTAGCCGTCTGCCTTTTGACATGACCAGGAACACGTTCATTAAATGCGAACCGTCATCGGTATTCGAAAAAGCAATTCCCGCCTCTTCACTTTTCGGGTTTCGATCGGGTTACCAGATATTTCGGGTCGATCCGACCCATTTCTGGCGCTATAAATATCACGGGTACTGAATCATTCCAAATGTTGGTCCCAAAGACACAACAAGGGTATGAAAGGAGGCTAGAGAAGGGGTGAATAGCCTACTAAAATTTCAACCCTTTTTCAAAATTCAACCAAGTGCTTACAATCTTGAGTTTGCGGTCGAGTAATAAACCGTGCGGTCAAGATGTAATATGCACAGCGGAAGTTTTCGATGGAAATAAGGTAGAGTTGGTTTTGATTAAAATCTCTGAATAGGAATACCAGAACTCACGGTCAACCAAGTTGCGGTCAAATGAGTCCGGTCAAGGGTAAGTGCGGTCAAGAGATTTGCGGTCAAGATATGGTTGAGAGTTTGAAAGTTGTTGTCTTAGAAGTTTTGGAAAAAGATAAGTTAGTCATATTTTAGATAAGGCAATGTGGAGAACAGACAAACACAATTCACACCAAGTTATTAAATCTGAAAGATCAAAACACTAAACGACAAACAAAGTTAATATGAACAATAAAGAACAAGATGAACAATACTTGAAAGTAAATTTGCAGAAAGTAAAATGACACAAGTATTTGGAAAGGTTCGATCTGTTAAAAGATCTACGTCCTTTACCAAGATGGTCAGTCTTGGATTTTGAATGGAGGTATATATTGATTCGCAGCAGTTCTATCAGAATCTTCCTTTCTTCTGCGGGGATTTCCAGCCCGACCTTGACCGTTTGTTCGGGGTAAGCGGGATTTATGACTACATCCTCTAGAGCATCGTTGGGGCGGATGTCCCTTATTTCTCTGTCGTGCAGCGAATCAATCACGATGTCTATGTGCTCGGTCTCTGCGGCAATACGACGGGCTCTCCTACTCCGCTTAAATTCTGCCCGTGTTGAGTGGAATGACAAAGTTCCAATCATGGCCGCGTCCTCGGTCCCATTGCTATTGGTTTTGACCTTTTTTGCCTCCCTCGGGCTCACCAATCTTGGCCCCATCGCGCTCTCCCTTCTTTTCTTCTCTATTATTTTGAGGAAAAGCTCGGGCTTGTTTTTGATGCATGCTATCCCTGCGGGGGTGCTGAACTTGATTTTCTGGTGAGGGATTGATGCAACGATTCCAAGGGCAGCCTGAGCGGTCACTCCCAAGATTGCGTTGTATTGGGATTTCAGATCGATCACCATGAACGTGACACGGGCTGTTTTCTGGAACGGCCTCTCTCCAATGGTCACTTCGAAGTCAATGGTCCCTTTTGCGTAGACCGTATGATTCGTGAACCCTTCCAACAAGCCTGCATATGGGGTTAAGTGCGCCTCGGACATCCCCATTTCTTCTAAACAATGGAAGTAAAGTATGTCCCGTGAAGCCCCGGTATCAATGAGGACCCTCCCAATGTCCGCTCTACCAATATCCATCTTGATTGTCAATGGCTGTGTTGAATGGAAAAGGGTGGAGGCCAGCTCGCTCCTCTTGAACCCGATCATTTCCTCTTGCTCGGGTGGGTATGCAGGTATCAGGAACACCTTTTCCAATTTCTTGATCTGAATAGAGAGCTGGGTGTTGCTCGGGGCTTCTTCCCCGATATACTGGATGTCATAGCGTTTTTCCCCGTCGGCATCGCTATCCCTAACATATTGGACATGTCCCCGTGGGGCTTCTCCTTTACTGATGGGTCCCTCGATCCATTTTTTCAATTCTCCAGCCTCGACTTTCTGTTGTATTATCTTTTTCATCTGAAAACACTCATCCGTGTTATGCCCGTGGATTTTATGGTAGCCGCACCACTTCTTTTTGTTCGCCTCATAAGGCTTTCTTTCTAGGGGAGGGGGAGGAGGCAGGGCTTCTGCCCGCAGAATCTCAGTCCTTGGGGCTATCAAAGGAGTGAAGGTGTTGTCAGTTCTTTTGAAATTAGTCGTGCCCCTCGGTCTGCCTCTATTTCGGCCACCACTACCCCCGAATAGCCTGCGTGGTACCTTGAGTCATGAGCGGGCTCGAGCCTATCCCTTATGCTCCTGCGGGCATCATCCATGAATGAGGGCTCTACCCCGGCCATGGCAATGGCTCGATTGTACATTTCCTCCGTTCCCTCGGGCTTTCGACAAGCGAACTCTTGCCTCAAGGTATAGGATGTTAATCCTCCTAAGAAGCACAGCTCGATGTCATTCCTCGTTAGGTCCACGATTTGTTCGGTCATTTTTCGAAACCGAGTAATGTACGCCTTCGTACTTTCCCCGGGATATTGCTTCACACCGCATAGGTCCGATTTTGGCCTTGAGACCTCCCCAGCGCCCGCGAACGAATTCAGGAACGATGTCCGTAGTTTCTCGTAGCTGCAAATGGAGCGGGGTTTATGGGCCAACAACCATCCCAGCGCCTTCCCCTTGAAGGTGGATGCTAGAGCTTTGCATTTTACGGCTTCATCTGTTGAGAATAGAGCCATCTGCCCTTCAAACCGCCCAACATGGCTTTTTGAGTTAGACGAGCCGTCATAAGCGTCTAGCGTGGGGACTTTTCCCCGTTGGATTGGTGAATTAGCTATCCAGGAGGCAAAAGCATCTATGGGTCCAATGCACTTTGCCACACTTTGCTTAGACTCCCATAGGTCCCTGATCATTCCCTGGACCTTGTAGTCAGTCTCTCCCCCGGTTTTCACCTTTTTTGCCGTCCTCGCAAATTGCTCTCCGGTTCTAACAGTTGCTTTTCCCTTGTAGTGGCCTTTGGACTTTCTAGGTTGTGACTCTCCTTCTTCACTCTTTCTCCCTTCCTCTCCTTCTTCATCGTCGTCCTCCACAACGATCGTTCTCTTCTTCTTTCCCTCCACCCTGCTGGCTCCGCTTTTAGAACCATGAGTTTTCGATCTTTCAAGAGGGGTTCCCGTGTCAGCCTCGGCATTGAATAGATCTTCTAGGGCCAGGTTTAACCGAAGCCCTTCCGCTACTAGATTCTGCCTGTCTTTCAGGAGCTGGATTTTCTTTCGAATCTGCTCAGGGGTGAGGGGAGTGACGGGGATTTTCTGTGCCTTGCGTGCTTTTGAAGTTTCGATATGATCTCTCAGATCCGCCTCTCTTCTAGCTTTCTGAGAGGGAGTGCCCGAGCTGCCACTAGGCGCCTTGTCTCCCAATCTGGCAAAGATGGATCCTTGAGGCACTTGTTTCGAAGGGCTAGCATTTGGGTTCAAGATTTCTTTCCCAGTCATTGCAAATATTTGGAATGTCGAGGGTCAGCAGGACGGTCGAATGTATTTTTAGAACCGTAAAAACAAAAGAATGGCTTTGAACGGTGGAAACTCAAGATGAGATGACTGGAACTTGAACTGACGACTTGCAATAAAGGGTATTGAGTCAAAATAGACTGGGAATTCGAAAGAACTCAGAAGATTGCGCTAGGAAGATTATCGTTTCCCGGCAATGGAACCACTGATGACGCCCTAGATTTCTGGGGTCATGGAGACTAGATCTCCGATTTGCTGTCTCTTGATCCTGATCACAACACATACAAGAACACCGTTAAGACCAGAGCCGGGGTATGAATCCGGCTTAGGCCATCGGGTGTGAGAGTAAGATCCCTGAGGAAAACCTAAGAAGAAGATCAATGAGGATTTTGTGTGTGTGAGTTGGATAGAGCACGTACCTTGCTCATGGGAGCGAAAAGAAGTATATATATGACCAAGGGAAAGAAACCTGCACAAGGTACTAACCACCCTGGTACTGGGGGGGACACGTGGCGAGTCCCCAATGGATCGGTCAGGAGAGTGGCTGGGAAGGTGACGTGTCTGTCAGGGAAGCATGGTTCCATCACCAACCGCTATGGTGTGTCAGGTACGGATAGGTGACGTCTTGTGTACGTTTGTGCCAGCTGGGCACTACGGGCTCCTCAGGATAGCGGGAGGCAGAGCCATCTCGGGCATATATATCAGGGAGATCGGTCCCCTCGGGCTTACTTGCCCGCGTTCCTCGCCGGTTCGGCCCCAAGAGCTCAGGTCCGGTTCGGGCGCATTAGGTCGCATCGATTTGGACCGTAGAACATCCGGCCTAGAAGGCTCGGTCTCATCACACATTAATAAGTAGTAATATGGCCGGCCATTTGTACCAAACTAAACCAACCAACCGAGTACCAACCGAACCAAAGGGTTTGGTATACCGAACTTCGGTATACCGAAAGTTTGGTACGGTACTACCGTACCGAGTATGCATTTTTGGTTGGTACACGGTACACAAATATGAGTTGGTTGGTATACCGAATACCGAGTATATTTTTATAAAAATAATTTTTATTATATATTTAATAGAAAATATATAAAATATTACTAAAATCTAAAAATCTAATCTAATCTTAACCCCTAATAGTATATTTGTTGATTTTGTGTGATTGGTGGAATTGTAATGAAGGAGGAATTTCAGGAATTTGATGTTGAGGAAGTTATGTTCTGTATATATGTTTACCAGGCAACTTACTTTGGATTAGAATGAAAATTGTACTGAAATGTATATAGGAAAAACAGACTATATTTATGTTTTGTACTTTTCTATAACTTAATGAAACGTCTTTTATGTAACTTATTAAGTTAATGTAGTGAAGTTGTTGGATTATCTTGATATAAACTTAGTAGTATAGTAATTTGTCTTCCACTTTTCCTTCTTGTGTTTGGAACAACTCTACAAAAAATTTCTTTGGTAGAGGTGTAGTACCAACCGTACCAACCGAGTACCAACCGTACCAAGAAGTTGGTATACCAAGTTTGACGGTTGGGTACTGGTACTCATTTTCATGTACCAACTTTATCTTGGTCGGTACCGGTACAAGGAAAAAATAGTCGGTATACCTACCATACATAATAGTAAGTGTGCCTTTGCAGCGGTTGCAAGTCCCATTATTCATTGAAGCTGAATTTGGAACTGTTGTTCCAGAATCTGAATTTTTGAACCCTACAAACCAAATTAAACTAGCTCTCAATTGTATATCAATGATTGGGGTTTATGTGAAATCCATCTCAAATCAAATTAATCTCAATCATTAATTTAGTAAAATGAATAACCATTCATACACCGTGTAAATTGTAATGAAACGCTATATCTTCTACTAATGCATACGTTGCAGTTAATCTTGTCCACACAAAAGAAGACTAATAAATCATAACACACTAAAATCATTAATTTAGTAAAATGAATAACCATTCATACACTACGTGTAAACTGTAATAATGCATACACCACAGTTAATCTTGTCCACAGAAAAAAATTAATAAATTATAACACCCTGAATTAAATATTCACATGAAAATAGACAAAATCAAAGGGTAGCAAACCAAGGCAAACTCATCACACATTTCTAAAAGACTTGGGTGAGACCGTCTCACCCCGTGAGACGGATCTCCCCATGGGCCAACCTGCTTACCCACGACCCTGCTCCCGCTCCCCCCGCCCAACCCTTCCTTCCTCTCAGCTTGTGCCATGTTGTAACAGATGAGATCTAATCACAAATGTGAAAATGGAAATTGAAACCAAATTCGATTAACCAAGCAACAATAACAGAGTAATCAATTAGGAATTGATGATTAAACTAAAACTAAACTAGAACACTATCACTGAGCTATAGCTAGACGTGTCCATCCGGTTATAACCGGCGGTTGACGGTTATAACCGCCGGTTATGTTTTTCGTTAAATGCTAACCGTAACCTAACCGTCTAACCGTTATGTCCGGTTACGGTTAACCGGTTAACCGGTTAATGCGGTTAAACCGGTTAAACCGGTTACCTTTTTTTTTTTTTTTTTTTTTTTCAAAACAGTTTTATTAACAGTTTTTTGTTAAAAAAAAAAGATAAAATAAAAAAACACTTCATTTTTTTAAAGGGTTTTTTTTTTCAAGTAAAGTTTTTTTTTTTCAAGTAAAAAAAAAAATTTAACTGTTTTTTTAAACAGTTTTCTTAACAGATTTTTTTAACAGTTTTATTAACAGATTTTTTAACTTTTTTTTTTTTTTAAACAGTTTTTATAAAAAAAAAAAAAACGGGAGTATATGTATGAGTCATACATATATTAAACAGTTTTCTTTTGTTTTTTTTGTTTTTAAGTTAAAAACTTAAAATGTATAAGTGTATAACTATAATGTATAACACAAATTTTTTAAGTAAAAAAGGGACGGTACCCTTAAATTTTATTAATTAAAATTAAAATTACAAAGAGGGGGACAACCAATCCTTGCCCTTTTATAATTAAGGGAGGAAAAAATGGAGCCTTATTACCTCAACTAAACTATTACAATGAAATAAAAATAAACCTATTCTAAAAATTAAAATAAAAACTATCTACATTCCGTCCCCTTCCGAACTTCCCGTAGAATCTTCCAAGTCGTATTGATATTGTGGATCTACATTTACTAAATCCTCTTCATAAGGCATATCTTGCTCCCTCTTTTCCGCTCTAACCCAATCACCAAGCAAGAGTTGATTTTCCAAATTTTCACAAGTTAGTTGGGAACGTCTTGCATCCAAAACATTTCCTCCCACACTAAATGCCGATTCGACGGCCACGGTTGAAGCGGGAGAAGCTAAGACTTCTTTTGCAATTAAAGAGAGTATGGGATAAGTTTCTTGCCTTTGTGACCACCACCTCAAAATATCAAAAGAAATTGGATTTGAAGTGTTTTGTACAACTTCATGTCTAGTAGAGAAATATGCTTCCAACTCGTACGGAATGCTAGAGGTAGAAGAAGAAGAAGGAGACGTTCTAGGACGTTTTGAAAAATAAATATCATTAACAAAACTATATGGATCGTTATTCACATCATATTGTGTATCAATATCTTCTTCATTAGGACTTGAGCCATATTGAGAAACATTTCCATGAATTGCATTATACTCATTATAAAGAGTCACCAAATCTTTTTTTGTATTTTCAACAATAATCGCCGGGTTTTCGTGTAATCCGTCCCCATTGGGGTATAAATTTGCATAATAAAACGTTATTATGCGGACTAGATCTTTCAATTTAATACGGGGATCCAACATCTTTGCAAGCAAAAATAGAGACGGAATGTTATCAAAATATTTGACCCACTTTTGCCTCATGGAAGCAATGCTTTCGTTTAAAATGGTGCAATTTTGCAAATTTTTAAAACTTAGAACTATTGCAATACATTGATCAAGTACCAAAACGGAAGTTGGATAATAAACTCCCGACAAAGCCAAAGTAGCGGTATTGAAAATCTTTAATAATTGACATAAATTAGTGCAAGCGTTCCATTGATACGCAAATAAAGGAATTTCATAGCCCATACTAATAAAAAAATCCATGATATGCTCTTTATACTCAAAACCATCAATTAACATTTTGTAGGTAGAATTCCACCTAGTCGGAACATCCATAGAAAAATATTTTTCGGGAAGACCCTTATTTAGTAAATATTTTATCCATTTTCTTGTAATTTTATTTTTTTTTGCAATAAAATAAAGAGCCTCTCTAATGGGTTTAACATATTGATCTAAAGCATCCAAACCATCTTTAACACATAAATTTATGATATGACATAAACATCTAATATGAAAATACTTACCCCCAAGTGACGGTTGACAAATGAGCATCAATTCCGGTATACTAGCGGTATTAGCACTAGCATTGTCGAATGAAATAGAAAATATTTTTTGCAAAAGACCATATTTTGCCAAAATGGCGTGCAACTTTCTACAAATATTTTCCGCGGAATGAGGTGGTTCAAAACTATCATATGCAAGTAGTCTTTTTTGTAAAGTCCACGAATTATCGATCCAATGGCATGTAACACCCAAATAACTATTTCTTTGCCAATGATCACTCCAACCATCGGCACAAATTGAAACTCTTTGATCTAATTTTGATAAAACATCAATTAAAAAATGTTTATATTCCAAAACCACTTTTTTAATATCGCGTACGAGAGTCGTACGTGGTACTTTGGAGGCGGCCGGATTTAAAGAAAGTCTAATAAACCGTTCATAAAAGTCATCATCCGCAAAGTTAAAAGCAAGCCCTTTAACACACACAAATTTGCACAATTCTTTCCTATAAACGACATTATTAAACTTAAATAAGACCGAAGACGTACCTTGGGTGTTAGGTTGAGCAAATTGTAATTGAGCTTGATCACTATCAATCCCAAGTTTTTCAGGATGTGTTGATCTCAAGTGATGGTTCAATGTTCCATGCCCATTACCTTTTGCGAACGGGTAAGATTTGGTGCAATAGTTGCAACACGCTCGAAAATGTACAAAGTCGTTGGGGTCAATTTGTACTTTTCGGAAATGGATCGTGAAAGTGTCGGATTTGGATTCTCGTGCTTGACGTTGCCCCCGACCACCTCTTCCCACGCCTCGAGCTCGGCCGGCCCCGGCCCTACCACTTTGAGGAACATTTTCTTCAACATTTTGCTCACTTTCCTCAAAATGTGACTCAATTTCCGGGTTAAGTGAGGAAGAACCAACATGTTCCTTGCCGCTCCTTCGAGATGAGGCCATTTTGTTAACAAACTAACTGAAACTGTTTAGAAACTGACTGAAACTCGCTAAAAAACTGACTGAAAATGATGAAAAACACAGATTTTGTTAAAAAACTGACTGAAACTGTCAAAAAACTGACTGAAACTCTCAAAAACTGACTGGAATTCTGAAAACTAACTGGAAAATGATTTGAAACTGACTGGAAATGGTTAACAAAGTGACTGGAATTTTCTAAATAAATTAAAAAAGTGATTTCGTTAAAAAACTAACTGGAAAGCGTTAAAAAACTGACTGGAATTATGCAATCTAACTGGAAATATGAGAGAGTGTGAGAATTAGTAGAGAGAGAAAGAGTATAGAGAAGATGTGGAACTAAAATGGTAGGAGGGAGGGGGTATTTATATGTAAGCAATTTTTGGTTTTTTTTTTTTTTTTTTTTTTCATTTAAGGCCGAAAGTTAACTGAACTAACGGCTAGTTGGAAAACTAGCCGTTTTTGGACAGTGGTGGTCAGTCAGACATGGGGAAATGGGGGGGGCCCGGTGCAAATTTTTGAAAAGTAGCCGTTAGGCGGTTAACCTCCGGTTTTATAACCGGTTTAACCGCCGGTTATCCGGTTGGCGGTTATCCGGTTATAACCGGCGGTTTACCGGTTTTGAGAAAGGCCTAACCGAAACCGAACCGGGGAATTACGGTTGACGGTTGAGCCGGTTTCCGGTTAACCGGTTTCCCGGTTTTGACCGGTTATCAACCGGCGGTTAGCCGGTTGCCGGTTTTTTTTGGTCACGTCTAGCTATAGCTAAACTATGAAGAAGAAGAACTACCACTAAGCTATAGCTAAGAACAAACAAAGAATATTAAAATAGTCAAATCATCCACACTTGGATCACGCCTCTAGTGCCGCTTTTATAGGAAAATCCATGTGCAAGTTGTTGGAGGTAACGGCCTCACGAGTTCGACACGTGGTCACGTGCTCTCAACAAACTCACGAGCTCTTCAGATGATTCCAACAACCTCACGAGCCTTCCGCGTGGTCTCTTAACGAATTTACCGCTAAGACCTTCCGTTTTGACCTTACCCCTAGTCGACCGCAAATAACCCTTTCGACCGCACCTCCTTCACTCTACCGACCGCACCCCTTATTGACCGCGTCTTAGCATGATCTTGACCGCACCATATTAACATGACCGCTACCCTCCTTCAACTGACCGCAAAAGCACTCTCTTCTACTTGCCACACTTTGCCAACCTGCCACACTTTCAACTTGACCACACCTTCCAAACTTACCACACAATTACCTACCATACCTTTCCCTCTCCAACCTACCTTACCCATCTTCAACCTACCGCACCTTACTCCCATAGTATAATGTTGCATCCGTTACACATGTGTCTTATTTGAAAAAAAAAAATCTCCAATAACTTTAAAATGCAATATCATGAGATTTTGAAGTTGAAGAAAAAAATCTGAAAATACTGTTGCGTTCATCTCGAAGAGACGAATCAAACTAGATAAGTCATGATATGGTTTGAATTTATTTTTAAATATATTTTTTAACAAACAAAAAAATTTCTCCGTTCATCGTCTAAAATATAACACTTTTTATGAAAAAGTAACGGTTTAGTCTGTAAAAAGTAACACTTTTATTGTAAAATGTAACACCAGTTTTGCAGAAAAATTTAATAGTTTGATAATTTTGTGGTTAGAAAAAGTAATAATCAAAGTGTAACAGAATGCATATATTATTATAATTTGCTTTATAGATGAATATAGATAAATGTAACAGTTTTATAGAGGCACGTGTAAGTCACATGGCCAGTTTAACGGCTAAAAACAAACAGTGTTAGTGGGAGTGACTTCCGATGCAACAGAAAAATAATATAGTGCAAAAGGTGCAACGAAAAATAGTTTAGGTATGAAAACCACTATTGTAATAATATTAAAAATTGTTATTGATTCATCTTTAATAATATACTCATTAATAGTTTTAATTTTTCAAAAAGATAATCATATTTTATGATTTTTTTGCCAAATTGCGATGATATTGATAACTTGTAGATTAAAGTGGGACGGAATAAGTATTTCTTTAGCTCGTTTTTCATTAAATCAGAACGGAATGGGCCAGTCGGTCCAATTCCCATAAATACTTTTCATCCTAATTAGAACATCCAACGTAAGACCCATCTGCTCAAGATGGCATATTCTTTCTCAATTGTCTCAAATCCAAAGCCACCAACTTTGAAAATTTGGTCAGTACACAGTATGAATATTTGACTTTGGTTGGTATACCAAGTACCAACATTATTTGAAAAATGTGTTGAAATATTAATTATATACCTAGATGACCTTTGATTTGTTGAAATTTTATATTTAGTTTTTTATTTAAAGACAATAACTATTCTAATTACATGTATTTCTATGTGAATGTTCCTCACAGGTCATGTTGAAAAAATTCCATTAAATTGATTTAATTTTTATCGTATAATAAAATTGTAATGCATGTTTGTTTTAACTATTTTTAAATGCATGGTTCACTTTTTGTTCTTTATATTGTTCACTTCTTTTATAATTGATGGAAAATAAAAAAAAAATCAAATAACATTTGATGTTTTAGAAGATATTCTATTGTGTTAACCGTCTCCTCTCCTCTCCGTTTCTTTTCTTCTCCGTCCCGTCTCCGATCGCACACTCTAATTTTCTTCGTCTTTCTCCTATTGTTCTAATCTTGTTTCACTCCATTTGTATATCCCAAATTTTGTATTTCTTAATTGTCAATTTGACATTTAAGAAATGTAAAATTAGGGTTTTTTTTTTTTTAAAAAAAAAAAATTCTTTGAATTAGGTTTAGAATTAGTGTAATGGTTTTCTCTCCATACGTGAGAGCCTGTGATTTCCCTCATTCGTTGAGGGCTTGTGATTTCCCTCCTTCGTTGAGGGTTTTGTGTTTTACTTTTGTTGTTATTTTGAAATCGTTGTTGGCTAATCTCAATCAATTACCCGGTGAGGATGATGAATTGGTTGTTAATTTGGTTGCTTCTCCTATGAACTACAACGCATCGTATTTTTGTTTGGAAAGAAGAGTTTCAACAGATCTTTCGATCAATTTCGGGTTCATGGTGAATCTTATGTTATCTACTTGTAAGCCTCGTTGGAGTGTATTCATGAAGGCGGTCTATGATGGAGTGATTTCTAACGAAAGATGTTTAATTGAATTAGGCGGCCTCTTTCAAACATGTCGAGTTGTACTCTGGGTTCATACTCGTTTGTTGGTATGTTTAGTTGTTCGTCGAGCCAATGATTTGGCCGATTGTATTTCTAGGGATTCTTTTACGTATGTAAGCCACACTATTTGGGTTGAGCATCCAGTGTTTGTGGATAGCCAATTCCTTGCTATTTGCAGTTGTTAATAAAATTTCGTCTGCTTCAAAAAATAACATTTGTTGTTTTTTTATTTTGTACATCAATTCATACTTGGTAGTAGGGGTGGAAATGGTTCGGCTCAAACCGCGGTTCGGAACCGAGCCGAGCCAAACCGTGCTGTTTAGCTCGGTTTTTAAACTTATGCGGTTCAGCTCGGTTTCGAAAATTGATAAACCACAGGGTTCGGTTCGGCTCACGGACTACCTGTCGCGCCCCGTACCCGTGGTCCTACATGGCCCCACGCTCGGGACGCGCACGGAAGACGTCATAAATCACATTTAACAAAAACTTTTCGAAAACTATCACAAAGATAAACGAAATCCACTTTCGAGTGCAAAACCTCCACTTTACTTTCAAATAACTTTCACAACTAAATTACTTGGCACGAAGGCCTACAATAACTTATACAAAAGAATGAACACCAACATTATCCAAAATAGGTGTTACAAGATCAAGTCACGGAAACACTACCCATTAAGGTTATACATTTACATAATGTAGCCTTTACAAACATACCCCAAAAGAATTTACCACCTCGACGCCTTCCTTGTGATAAGTGACCTATCCCGGATGCACGCCCTTATCTAAAACAGTAAACAAATAAGGGGTGAGATAAAATCTCAGTAAGCTACTAATATGCAACTACATTTCATGCCAACATGATAATCACAAAGGAACAATCAATAGGCATTCACATATGCATATAACACAAAAGATATAGTCCACTCATCACATAACACATAATGCGGAAATAAACACTCATAAGTGGATACTGAGCCAAGGTTCTATAAACGGAACACCATCCTTTGAGAAGAGTCCGTTTAGCAGCATGAACGAGCTGAAGCCGGTTCCGGAACCAAGTAACAATAACAACCAGTAATGGGGGAAATAACACATAGTCATACCCCCAAGCCAATAGCTAGAATACTCACCATAGGAGCTAGCTCATCCCAACCACGATCACGGGAAGGGGCATCCCACTCAAGGCCACTGAACATGGGGAAACTGGGTTACCAGTGAAGTACATTATACTGGACTCGGCTCGTGTCATTATAATATACATCACTGCCCAAAACAAACACACAATGCCAGCTGGACTCTATACAAGCACATAGTAATAAATACTCGCTTGAAACAACAACGGGGCATTGATTCCAAAGTAGGGAACCAAGCCAAATTCATCACAAAGGATGCAAACTAATTCTCATGAAGAGATCAATCAACAACAACATCACACATGAAGTTACTCAAAAAGAGCACAATGGTCACCCATCTTAACACGTCACAAATATGATCACAATTGGACCAAAGCCAACACTTAGACATTTCGTGGGGAATCATTCCAATTAATCATCATAAAGATGTACCGATTAAACATACATCATAAAAGTGCTTCAACGTTTCCAGATAATAGTAAGTCAAACCCCATATATATTTATTCACAAGGAAACCAAATTCATCGTTAGAGTAATCCAAATTGACCATTTAATTCTAAGGGAACAAGGCCCAAAACATGGATTAAAGTTATGGCCAAGACCGAAAACAAGCAAAGAATATGTGCTAGGAAAAGGGGGCGGGCGGGCGCTCAGGCTGGGGCGGGCGGTCGCCCGGGTGCAAGCGGGCGCGCGGGTCGGAGCGAGCGGGCGCTTAATTGGACAGAAGAAATGGGAGAGAAACCAAGCGGGTGAAAATGGGAAAAGAAGGCGAGCGCGCGCAGGCGGGCGGTCGCCCGGGCTGGAGCGGGCGGGCGCCCGGTCTGCCTTCTGGCCGAGAACTCAACTGGGTAAACACCATTTTCGACCAAAAATTCAACCAAACACAAAATGCTCAAAATCAACTCTTCCCAAATCATGTCCAAGGTACCCAAACCATAACCAAACATAAAGGGGACCTAAACAACATCATTTAACACCCCAAACTCAAGATTAAATTTCAACATTTCCCAAAAATCACCGAAGATGAACAAAAGTGCAAATTCATCATTTCTTTCACAACCAGCATTCAATCATCATTTCAAGTTCATATAAAACATAGATGACCAATTTTTAAGCTAAAGGGGGGCTTAGTAGCTTACCTCAAAGGAATCCAAACTCAACCAAATCAACTTCTATTGAGCTTCCCACGAACCTAGCGACGATCTAGACATTTGATATAACATGAACAATGAGAGAAAATGGGGGGGGGGGGAAGATAGGTAAAATGAAGAGAGAAGGAAGAGGAGAAATTTACCTTCTTGGCTAAGGAGAGAGAGAGAGAGAGAGAGAGAGAGAAAGAAACTGGGTAAGAGGAGTGAGTGAGGGAGGGAGGTAAGGTGAGGTGAGGGAGAAGGTGTAATAATTCAAAAAAACTTACATTCAGCCCCCTCCACTACTACTTACACAAAATTAATACTTCCCACTATCAACTAAGACCCAAATATAATACACTACCACAAAATCAATTAAATGCTAGGCATAAATATTATAACACACAAAATGCACACGTAATTTATCAATTAAATAAATAATTAAGCAAGTCAATAAATAAATAATTATTTAATACTAAGAAAATAGAGACGGGGTTTCGGGTCGTGACAATCACTCCCTAAGAGAAAAGTGGGTAGAGAATAGTTAGTGGGTAATTGTTGTGAGTATGACATAATATTACAATAATACCAATCCTAATAACTGTGAGCCATTAGATCAATTGTGGCACATGAAGTGGTACACAAAGTGGCACAGATGATTTGGACTCGGCATGTATGACTCACAATTAAAGAAAAATAAAAAACTTTTCTTTTTAGGTTTTGAAGTTTAAAATGAGACACCTAAAATAAAAAAAAATAAAATTTAAAATGAGACGGAAACAATATTCATTAATTTTACGGGTGTGTATAACAACACCAAATAAATACTCCATCTGTCCCAGAATGATAGTCTCCCTATTTTCATGAGTTTTACGAAGGAACTTTGAGTAATAGTTAAGACTACTTTTAATTATTCTAATAAAATTTTTGAAATTGTTCTTGATACATCATTATAAATACTATTAATATCAATTTTTAGATTTATATTAACATAATTATAAATAGCATTTATAATTGCTTAAAGTTTCATTATAGTAATAATGAAAAAAATGTGTACTATCTTTCTGGAGGGAGGAAGTACCAATGAAAATCAAGAAGACACATTTGCAGGCGAAGCAACGCATCCAAATCTAACCAAAACAGAAAACTTCACCTGCATATCATCAATGGCGTCAACCTAAACCTTCTTCAAATCTCCTTCATTCTCACACACACAAAACACAATGCCATCTTCAATATTAAGTGTTTCAAACAACAAACTAATCATCCACGCATCACTCTCTCTCTTTCTCACTCTAACCTTCTCTTTTCTCAAGATTCCAATTCTCTTTCTTCAAGGTCTTCACACTTACATCCACCCAGACGATGTCAATCCCCCCAATCAATCCAACTCCCAATCGGGTCTCCGTGCGGCGATCCGAAGACCCGGCAGCACCGACCAACCTGAAATCAAACCCAGAAAGAGATCTAAAGACAAGTTCGAGTTCGATGAGAACAAAGCTCAGATCTTTCGGCTGAAGCTCAATGACGCTCATCTACAGTCCAGACTCTATTTTGACCAATTTAGCGGGGTTTTCAATTTCACAATTGTCGCTTCATCCTGCTTGTTGGTCAACAAGTTCTTGGCACATTCGAACGGTTCTGGGGTTTTGAAGAACGGTACGTTGATTCCTATTTTATTAGGGTTTGTGGGTGTTTGTAGAATTTTTCTATTGATTGCTAGGGTTTCGTTTGAGAGGTCTGCTTCTAAGCGATCGGAGAAGCAGTTGAGTTTCTTAATCGGGATTCTTGGATTTGCTATTGGGATTTTGATTGTTTTCGATATTGTTCCGAATTGGCTACTTGATTTTGGGTTTGAGTCATTGGATGGGTATGGGAAGTTCTCTGTTGCTCTTTTCATGGGCTGCATTGCTGGATTCTTGTATATTCCAGCTTTGAGGAATGCCCGAGCTTTTTGGCTTGGCACGGATCAGATTCGTTGCAATTTGTCGATAATATATTGCGGGTGGTTTGGGAGAATGCTTCTTTGTGTTAATTATTTGTTGATTGTGTTTACCTCATTGTTGTGGATCAGCCCCTTTGCTGTACTACTTGTTAACAAGAACATTGGTAGTAAGAAAGGGTTGAAATTGAATGGTACTTTCGGAGAAGCAGAGGAATTAGTTGGCCATATGGGCATGTCAAAATCCGACTTTGATAAGTTTCGATTATATTGTATGTTGGCTTCGGGAATTTTGCAAATGGTGGCTTTGAGAGCAAATTTGCAAATATTTTTGAATGAAGCAGTGTTGTCTTGGTACCAAAGATTGCATGGTAGCAAGGTCCCGGACTTGGAGTATAGTAGGGCAAAGGTTTTCCTGCACAACCACTACTTGTGCCTTGCAGCATTGCAGTTTCTTGGACCGCCCGCATTGGTACTTCTCTTTCTTGGCTTGTCTCAAATTGATGATAACTTGCTAGAACATTTTCCAGGGGTATGTAGTTTGCTGCCTTGTTCTGCTTTGGTTAAAGAAGTTGCATTGTTTATGGCTTGGTGGGTCAGTTTAATATGGACCTTATTTACTTCAGCAAGCCTTGCTCTATATCGACGAGGCTTGTTATATGTTTCATGATGAATTTTGCTTTGCTATGTTGTGGAACACGCTAAGTTGTTCAGCAAGTAGGAGTTTTGTCTAGATTTCAGTCTGATACGTGTAACAAATTTTTCCTTGTAGAAGAGTTGCATTTTTTGAGTTAGAATCTTATTTTCCCCTTGATTTAGTATCGGGTTAAAAGTTCCCTTTTTAAATTCTTTTGATGGATTTTGTCTTCCACTTTGTTGCAGACATTTGAGTTATACATTATTACCTCTGTCCCAAAATGAATGTATGAAATTGCTCTTGATCAAGACCAATTTCGGACATTCATTTTGGAACGGAGGGAGTATGTTTTATCTTGTAACTTGGTTTATTTTGTTTAGATTATCCGTTCAATAGAGATATCAACAGTTTGTGGCCCGAGTGTAACGATACAACCTGAACACGTCAAACTTCAGAACTAACAAAATTAAACTAACTAATCAAATGGGAAGTGAACTTAATCTACTGTAGATATGTCTGCTAGTCCTAACTTTTGGCTAGGGTATCAAAGATAACAATTCTAATCCAGATAAGAAATTTATATTGCTGTTGAAATAATAATAATACCTTTAAAATTGAGGATGTTTCATGCTCCATGACTCTTGACTTGCATATGTGTATGCTGTGGATATTGCAGGTTGTGCACGTGAAATATATAGACAATTAAGCTACTCCTAGTTTCACTTTATTAAATTAGACAACCGAAGGGAAATTGAGAACACAGGGGGGCCACGTAGGGAAAGTAATTGTTATGATATGTTTTGTAGTAGTAATTTTAGGTTGTCGGTCTTCCCTGGTCATCCTTATTTTACTCCCAACGTATACATGACGTTTTAGGAGTTAAATTTTGTTTCAAAATATTTGACGTTTTACTAATTTCAAGACATTTTTGCTCTTCTATGCCAAAAGTACCCTCATTCATTAATTGCAACCTATTTCTTGTTTAAGCATTTAATTGCATAGGTAATTGGATTCTTTTAAGGGTAGACAACTCATTTTTATATGTATTCATTGCATTTCTTAATATGTGTGAAAAACTCTAAAACGACATGTATTTTAAAACAGAGGGAGTACTTCATTTTGAGGTAATTGTTATTGGGTATGAGGCTCTCTTCCTTAATAGCTCGCGGATGGTTATAAATAGGTGTTGATATGATACAGCTGCCAATGCATTGTTAAAATACCAAACAGACACTCTTAACAGTTAATGGCTAATGGTATATTGATTTCTAGTAACATAAAGTTGTAAAGTGAATGGTCTTTCTACCTTGTTAGTTGTGAGGTTTTAAGGTTTATTACTTCCAAAGTTTAATGTATTACTCCATTTGTCCTGAAAAGTTTGTCACATTTTGACTTTTTATGGTCAACATAAATGAATTTTGACCGAGCATTAGTGTCAATCTAATGATCACAACGAAATTCTAAAAATTGTTATTGATAAATCACTTAATTGATTTGTCAATTGAAGTTTTTAGAATTTCACTAGAATGATTAGATAGACATCAATGTTTGGTCAAAGCTCATTTATGTTGACCATAAAAAGCTAAAATGGGACAAACTTTTCTGGAGTAATAGGTAGGCCAAAATATGTTTAGCCCCCCAAAGTATCCACCCATTCCCACTTTGCACCCCAAACCCAATTTTGTCCCAAAGTAACCCTCTAATTTGCCATTTGTCCCACTATGACCCCCTATGACCCCTAACAGCGTTAGAAAATTAACGAGAAATGGTCATGTACATGTCACATGAGGGATATTTTTATCATTTCTTTGAAAAGAGAAGGACAAAAATGTCAATTTGTTATTATGGTGGCATTTTCTTTGTCCACCCAACCCCACCAGTCAACAACCAACACTACCACCATCTTTTCCAAAATCCAGCTGCCACCTTCACCACCACCCAAATCCGACACTCACCACCATCAATATTCCTCCAAAATCACCAATTTCACAACTTCACCAAAGTGAAAGCGCAGATCTGGTTATAAATTGAAATTAAAAACAATCAAAAACATTTCTAAACTCCAGATCTGGGCAGAAATCGAACAAAAGAAAAAACTTTAAATTACATTAACAAAAAATCAAAATCCCATGTTTATTTTTCCAGATTAGCAGAGTGGGAAGAATGGGAATGGGAATGGGAATGGGGGAAGAGATGAGAAAGAGGAGGGTGGGGTGTAGATTCAGAAACTAGTCGAAAATGGCCTAGCTCCAGCACTACTTGCGGCGGCGGTGGCAGGGGAGAAGGTGGATCGAGAGAGTAGATGGGTGTAGCGTAACAAAGTATGGTGGTTGGGTTAGGATCGCTCGACCCACAAGATCGGGGATCTGGAAATTAGGGGGAAAGGGCCGTCGAGATCTGGGTGTGTGAGGGTGGAGAGGGGCGGTGGGGATGGATGGGGAAGAAGGGAGGAACTGGGTTTCTCTTTTCTTTTTGTTTTTGCTTTCTTTTTGTTTTAGTTTTTTAATTTGTTTTTGGTTAGTTTACATTTTTTTTTATTTATGATTTTTACTATCCCATATTATTTTTATTCTTTATGTTGTCAATGTATTTTTAATAAAATGAATTTATTATTTTGATAATAATTTATAGTTTTATTATTTGATGTAAATAAGAAAATCTAATATTGAAGAGAATAATAAAATAAAGGTTAACTAAAAATTAGAAAGAAAATGTCCAAAATACCCCTCATGTGACATGCACATGACCATTTCTCGTTAATTTTCTAACGCCGTTAGGGGTCATAGGGGGTCATAGGATAAACTGGGACAAATGGCAAATTAGAGGGTTACTTTGGGACAAAATTGGGTTTGGGGTGCAATGTGGGAATGGGTGGATACTTTCGGGGGCTAAACATATTTTAGCCTAATAGGTAACACATCATTTGTCCATCCTTGGTGATGGGAGCCTTGAATGCATTCAAGCAAAAGCAATACAGCCATGGACACTATGAAATTGCAAGTTTGGTTCACTGAAACTTTAAACTCATTTATTTGACTAGCTTAGCTCGGGTCGAATAGACCTAAATGACCAGAAGTCAAGCCAAACTTGAGCCACTTCCGTTTTATTTGAGCCCAGAAATAGTGCCTCGTCCCTATACTGGAGATCTAGGACCGGACATTAACTTCTGTCAACGTTTTCTTACCAAACTTAATTCTTTTTTGAACATTTTAAACCCGGGTTATTATTTTGCTTTCAGTAAAGTTTGTAAACCATGGATCTTGTTGATTTTGTTATGATGTTAGAATCTCATTGCTTTCTCTTTTCTATGATTTATGCTTATACATATCATCCTTATGTTGTATGGCTTTGGGGATGATTTTGAAAGAAAAAATTGGTAAGGGTAGAAAAGAAAGAGAGGAAATGGTTGCTGGATGTTGCATAAATATTTTTGACTAGGCAGTCAAGCAAGCAACAGCATGTGGTGGTTAGTAGACGTGTCCAATCCGGTTAACCGGTTATAACCGGCGGTTAGAAATTTCACATGGAACCAACCGGAACCGGCCCAGCTAACCGGCTATAACGGTTAAGGTTAGGCGGTTAACCGGTTAACCCGGTTAAACCGCCTAATTTTTAACCTTTTTTTAAAAAAAAAAAAAACTGAAAATGTCAAAAAAGTGACTTGAAATCTGGAAATTTAACTGAAAATGTCAAAAAAAACTAACGGAAAATTTGAATAAACTGGCTGAAGTCCTTACAAAGTAACTGGAATCGTTAAAAATCTGATTGGAAATATGAAAATAAGTTAAATAACTGACTAAATTCTGGAAATTTAACTGAAAATCTTCTATTCTTGTCTTTCGGGATGCTTTGTTGTAATAAGCCTCTTGAATGTACCGTACCCACCACCTTTTCTAAAGATGTACGTCATTCCACAATACTTGCAAGTGAATTTGTGTGTGGGCGTAGTGGGCGCCATGTACAAGCCATCTTCGTTGAGTGGTGTGATTGTAAAATGCCTCCCCTTAATAGTAAATTGTCCCACCCTCTCATTGTTTGAATTGGAAGCCATTTCGTTAGAAAGTTAACACTTCGAACAATTGCAACACATTGCTTAAGTACCAAAAAAGAAGTTGGATAATAAACTCCCGACAAAGCCTCGGTAGCGGTAAAGAAAATCTTTAATAATTGACATAAATTAATGCAAGCGTTCCAATGATAAGCAAATAAAGGGATGTCCGTACCCAAATGAAGAAAAAATTCCATGAGAAGCTCTTTATACTCAAAACCATCCTTTAACATTGTATAGGTGGAATTTCACCTAGTCGGAACATCCATAGAAAAATATTTTTCATTTAAACCCTTACTTTTAAAAAAATTGATCCATTTTCTTGTAACTCTATTTTTTTTTGCAATAAAAAAGAGAGCATCTCTAATGGGTTTAACATATGTCTCCAACGCATCCAAACCGTCTTTAACACATAAATTAATTATATGACATAAACATCTTATATGAAAAAACTTACCCCCAAGTGACGGTTGACAAATAAGCTTCAACTCCGGTATACTAGCGGTATTAGCAATAGCGTTGTCGAATGAAATAGTGAATATTTTTTGAATAAGACCATACTTTGCCAAAACGCCGTGCAACTTTCTACAAATATTTTCCGCAGAATGGGGTGGTTCAAAAGTATCATATGCAATTAATCTTTTTTTGATAGTCCATGAATTATCTATCCAATGGCATGTAACACCCAAATAACTATTTCTAAGCCAATGATCACTCCAACCATCGGCACAAATTGAAACTCTATGATTTAATTTTGCTAAATCCTCAATTAATTTTAATTTATATTCCGACACCACCATTTTAATATCGCGTACTAGAGTCGACCGTGGCACTTTATGACCGGATGGATTTAAAGAAAGTGTAATAAAATTTTGAAAAAAATCATCATCCGAAAAATTAAAAGGAAGCCCTTTAACACACACAAATTTGGCCAACTCTTTCCTATAAAAGATATTATTAAATTTAAATAATATCGAAGACGTACCTTGGCCTTGAGTAATTGGATTGAATTGTAATTGAGATTGATCGCCCTCAATCCCATGTTTGTCGGGATGTTTTGATGACATATGCGCGTTCATTGACCCATACCCTCCACCTTTTTTAAAGCCATACCATTTTGGACAATAGTTGCATTGCGCTTTGAAATGGATATGGTCATTGGGGTCAATTTGTATTTTTTGGAAATGGATCGCAAAAATGTCGGATCTAGATTCTCGTGGTTGACGTTGTTGTGCTTGTCCTTGTCCGCGCTCCGACCACCTCGACCTCGGCCGCCTCTACCACTTTGACTTTCAACAACATTTTCTTCCGTCCCTTGCTCATTTTGATTTTCAACAAAGGGTTCCTCAAAAAATTGATCAAAATCTTGGTTTTGGGAGGCAGAATCAACATGAGACTTGCCAAGATTTCGAGATGAAGACATTTTTTTTAACTGAAATCTGGAAAACTAACTGAAATCTTGAAATTTAACTGGAAAATGTCAAAAAACTGACTGGAACCGTTAAAAAATTGACTGGAACCGTTAAAAACTGACTGGAAAACTGGAAAAAATTAACTAAAAACTGACAAACTAACTGGAACCTTAAAAAACTGACTGGAAATCTGAAAAAAATTAACTGAAAACTGATAAAACTAACTGGAACCGTTAAAAATGACTGGAACCTGCAAAAATTAACTGAAAACTGATAAACTAACTGGAACCATTAAAAAACTGACTGGAAATCTGAAAAAAAATTAACTGAAAACTGACAACCTAACTGGAACCGTTAAAAAACTGACTGAAAATCTGAAAAAAACTAACTGAAAACTGATAAACTAACTGGAACCGTTAAAACTGACTGGAATTCATTAAATAACTGACAGGAATCTGGAAACTAACTGGAATCTGTTAAATAACTGACTGGAAACTAACTGAAATTTGAAAATTAACTGGAGTCTTTGAAGAGTAGAGAGAGAAATATGGAGAGAAGTAGGTAGGGTAGAATTGTGGGAAAAGATTGGGAGGAGGGAGGGGATATTAATATTTTCAAAAAACTGGATTTTTTTTTTTTTTCTGCATTATAGCCGTTTTTGGTCAGAAAATTAACGGCCAAAAACTAACAAACTAGCCGTTTTGGACCTTTCTGGTCAACTAGCCGTTGGGAGGGGCCACACTGTCATTTCTGGAAAAATCAGGTGCATAATGCATTTAGCCGGTTTAACTGCCGGTCCAACCGGCGGTTATAACCGCCCGTCCAACCGGTTACTTAACCGACGGTTATAACCGCCGGTTGACCGGTTGGTGGAATCTCTAACCTTAACCGGACCGGCCCCATCCGGTTAACATCCGAAACGGTTGGCCGATTAACCGGTTGGCCGGTTTTGACCGATCGGTTAACCGCCGGTTAGCCGGTTCCGGTGGAGTTTTGGACACCTCTAGTGGTTAGGTTTATCTATTAGTATAACATCTGAGGGACCCCTTTTGGATATTTTTTCAAATTTATCCTTTATTCTATAATAAAAATGCAAGTGCACAATACTAACCATCAACCAAGTAACACCTAACACCCAACACCCAACCATTTGTTCTTGCTATTATGTTGCTCCAGTAATCTCTCATAGAGTCATCTGGGTAGTCTTGTTGCCATAGACGTCTTGCGCCTATTGGTAGTCCTACGCCATCTGAATGATCATTAAGGGAACTTCACTTCTCCTCAAAATGAGTCGAACCCAAGACCTCCCTTAAGAAAAGCCTTCACACACCCATTTGATACCACTAGATCTAAAGGTCTTGAGTATTGGACCTTCACTAAGAACACCCTTTTACTCCATATGTTAAATTTTTTTTCTTTACTACTTTCGCATAATAATTATAGTTTCAAACTTTTAAACCCAAGACCACGCATAAAGGAGAAACCTTTCACACCCACCCACCGCGTACCACTAGACAAGAAGGTCTTTAGTAGTATTCTCCTAGTTAATAAGTCATTTTAATGAAACTTTCCACTTCTCCTATCGGCCAAGTAAAATCTCCATAATATCATCTGACAACCAACTTTCATAAAAGCAAATTAAATATGCTAGCAAAAATAAAATGTCGTGTGTTATGGATGGTGTGTCTAATAAATTTTAAATTATTATGGTAATTAATATTTTTAAAGTTTGGCTTGAACATATTTTAATCAAATTGACCATCAATAATATGCAACACGATCTTTTTAAGATGTGATGGAGGGTGTATAGATTAGCACATTCGTTGCTTTAATCACGAGTTATAATAGTATTAAAGTTGGTATAAAAAGTTCTTGAATTTATAGAAGATAGTATTAATAGTACTCTTTTGTCCCAAATCAATAGTTTAATTCCCTTCCTATTGTCTTAAAAAAGTTGATTTTATTTTCAAATGAAAACTTTTAAAATTATTGAACTTTCAGAATTCAATGTAATATTTAAAAAGTAAAGTAAAACTATCATTTTAAAACTCAGTGATTCATTTATAAAGTTCCTCATATAGGTAAATAAAGTAATTGTAAATATTGTTAGTTTTCTAAGTCAATTACTCCATCTGTCGCATACTAAGATTCTTACTTTCATTTTTAGCTTGTTTTAGACTAAAGTTTTTAGTTGCTTTATTACCTAAAATGGACGGCGGGACCCACTTATTATTCTCACAACAAAAACTTTCTACCCACTTTCTTTCTCCTACTTTCTCCTATTCTACTTTTTATACTCACAACATTTGCTTTTCTTAGTCTCCGTGTAAAATCAAATTAAAAACTTTACTTCGAGACGGAAGGAGTATCATAAAAAAAAAGTAAATTTGATTTTTTTTAATATACTCCCTTCGTCCCGTAACAATGTGGATAAAATGAGTTTTGCACGGGAATTAAGGGATGAATAGTAGTGGGTAGTTGTTGTGAGCGTGAAAAGTGAAATATGAGAGAGAAAGTGGTGTAGAGAATAGTAGGTTGATTGGTGTTGTGACTATAAAAGTAAAGTATGAGAGAAAATGAGTGGGATAGATAGTAAAGATTGTTTGTCATTTTAGAAAAGTGTAACTTATCAACGGGACACCTAAAATGGTGTTAGGACCAATCTAATATCTTATTTAATACAAAATAATATAACAACAAATACAAATATTATTAAATTTGAAATCAAAATAAACCTGGAGATACAACAAAAATTGATTGAACAGATGGTTGAATAGAGGCCTGCTATGCAGTGTCCTAAGACAAAATTTCGTCTCCGCTTGTGTTGTAGATTCAGGCGTTTGTCTTGAGGATGCAACTATTCGGAACAAGTTCTTACACAAGAACTTGTTCCCTGGCAAATCTACTTTATGCTTTCAGACTAGATAGAAGGAGGAAGAAGGTGTTGGAATTTTTCTTTGTATTCAATACACAATCTGATGTTGATGTTGATTATATAGGTAGTCAAAGTTTGAATTTGAACAAACATGATTTTTCAGACAAAACTGCATAAGCAGTTGTCGCAACTGAAAAACAGTCATTTCAAAAATCTGTGTCTGAAAAGGTATTATCTGTTTATCTCTTCATTTCTATCTTTGACTATTAATATATACTCCCCCGTCTCACTCGAATTAGGACAACCCTTCCATTTTTTGTGTCCGAATTAGGACAACCCTTCCATTTTTTGTGTCCGAATTAGGACAACCCAAAAATGGAAGTACTTTATTTAATGAGACACACATTCACTTTTCATACTCACAACACCTACTCCACTAACACGAATATTAATTACTCAATAGAAAGTCCACTAAACCCAATCATTTGGTCCACCATCAATCTAATGAGCCCAATAACCTTACACTTATAAAGATTCTTTATTTTTCATTTTTTCCATGTGAGATAAGTTTTCACATACAAATTCCAACGAATGGTAATTTGTCAACATAATTATGAGACGGAGGTTAGTAAGAGCAAGATTCGAAAATCATCCAGTTTCGGAAAATACTCCTCTTTTAGATCCATAACGACGAGTCCAGTAAATTCTTTCCCCTCCGTTTTTCATTGCTGTAGAAAGGAATCCTCTTATCCACTGACACGTGCTCCAAACAATCCAAGAAACTTCTCGAAATGTTTCCCAAACCAAACCTACCTTCTTCTTTTTCTATCCTTTTACCTTTCTTTACTCTGAATTTTCTTTACCTTTCTCTCTCCTCCTCCCTCCCTCCATTATCACTTTCATTTCTATACATGTTACTTTGTTCCACACGAACCTTCTAGAACTCTTAAAAGCCAATTCCACACGCTCATCCCTCTTCCCCTTTCCCCAATCTCTTCTCCTCCTCCTCCTCCTCTTCCTCAATCGGATCTGCTTCTAAAGTTCCATTTCTCCAAGGTATGGCGCTTTTTGTCCTTTTTGGTTTGGAATTTTATTTGGATTGATTTGTTTTATATGTTTTTCTCTTACTGAATTTGATGTTTTTGGTGTGTTTTTAGGTGCGGCCATGGCTCCGCCGCCGGTTGAAAGGAGCGGTGGTGAATCAACAGCTGCAGATGCGGCCAGATCTCTGCCGACTCCGTTCTTGACCAAGACTTACCAGCTTGTTGATGATAAGCCGATTGACGATATCATCTCCTGGAACGATGATGGATCTACCTTCATCGTTTGGAATCCTACCGAATTTGCTAAGGATTTGCTTCCTAAGTATTTTAAGCACAATAACTTCTCCAGTTTCGTTCGTCAGCTCAATACCTATGTAAGCCACACTTTTATTCAATTCATCAATAATTAATCACAACAATCAAATCTTCTGTTCGATTTTACTGACTTTTTGAATTTTACTTTTAACTGTAATTCGCAGGGATTCAGGAAAGTTGTGCCAGATCGATGGGAATTCTCAAACGATTGCTTCCGGAGAGGAGAAAAACGACTTTTATGCGATATACAGCGTCGGAAAATTTCTACGCCGGCCACTCCTACCGGAGCCGCTCCCATTGCAGCAGCTCCGTTGGTTACGGTCGCAGCAATTCCATCTCCGCCACTGAGGATGGTGTCTCCAACCGATTCAGGCGAGGAACAAGTAATTTCATCAAACTCTTCTCGAGAGGCCGCACCAGTTTTCTTCCGAGAAACAATCTCCGGCAGCAACGAGGAGCTGATTGACGAAAACGACAGGCTGAGGAGAGAGAATGTTCAGCTCAATAAAGAACTAACTCAAATGAAGAGCCTCTGCGGCAATATCTACTCTATGATGTCTAATTACGCAACTAATCCGCTGGAAAGCAGTTCGCCGGCGGCTGCGGCAGGTTCAAACACCGGCAATAATCAGGCCGGAGCTGTACAACGGCGGTGGTAAAACCGCTAGAATCTATTGCCGTTAAAACGGTTATGCGACGATATTGCAACGGCTAATCGGACAGCGGCGGAAATGGAGGAAGAGCTTAGCCCGAGATTATTCGGTGTAACATTAGGGCTCAAGAGATCGAGAGAATGTGAAGGTGTGACGACGGAGCAGTATCAAGAGCTGCTGCAGTTGCAACAACCGGGGATTGACGTTAAATCAGAGACGTTGGATCGGGAGAGCAGTGGTGATCATCAAGGATCTTCGTGGGTAAAGCATTATCGACGGCCCGATGTGAACGGATGTAGCAGTAGGGATTAGATTTATGTTGTACTAGATATGTGTAAAAAAAAAAGGTAGCAGGAGCTGGAGGAGAGGCACGTGGCTAATGAGTGACGTGCCGAGCTAACCTTTGAAGATCATGTTGGGGAACAAATACAAGAAGTTTCTTGGACTTGTTGAACTTTTCTTGTTTATTACATTAAAAATAAATAATTTATTTGGTGGATAATATTTACTGGCAATTTTTTTATTATATTTATTCTAAGGATGTGAATACACACATGTTCTGCGTACCATCAGACTGGTTGCAACAAAACTTGAAATTAGCATGAGAAAGTGTGCATTGGATTATCTTGGATGAGTCACTTTTGCCCTTTTCCTCACCGGTGGTCCTAGTCTTGACTACTTGTGATTGGAGTTGTAGCAATTATTGATGTGATTTTTAGGGAAACTAGTTTGTAAGTTATACTAATAAAAAGTTAAGCAACGTAACTGGCATAAAATAAAGTCATAAAATTTTACTCACAAAATGAAGTGACGATATTTTATTGGTTGTTTTTTTTAAAGAAAATGCACTAGATATGATCATCAGAAAATTGTTTCACTAAGAGATGTGTAAAACTTATTTTTACATTATAAAATTGAGTTGGTTTTGGGGGAAACTAGTTCCTCCATAAGTTATAAAAAGTTTATTTTTTAACCCATTAAACCCTAGACAAATTCTTAGGTACGGCGGGTGTACGCCGTGCGGCGGGTGCGACCCACCCGACCCGCTATCCGCCTCTCCTCCACTCGCCAGGCGACACGTGGCGCGCTGTGAGCCACATCTGGTTCGCCCAACCGCGCGCTGCCACGTGTCGTCTCAAAAAAAAAAACAAAAAATCTTTAAAATGCTATATCTTGAGATTTATAAGTCAAAAAAAAAAATTAAAAATGCCGTTGTGTTCGTCTCGAAGAGACGAATAAAACTACATAGGTAATGATATGGTTTGTTTTTTTTTAAAAAAAAAACATACTTTTTAAGACACAAAAAAAATTGATCTGCTTGTCAGCTCAAATGTAACACTCTTTTCTAATAAAAGTAACACTTTCAGCTTCAAAAAGTAACACTTTTCTCCTGTTAAATGTAACAGCAATTTTTACAAAAAAAAAAAAAAAAATAGGTTTGCATTTCAATTGTTACTTTCTCAATAAAAAATTGTTACATTTCATATATAATGTTACATTTAGGAATATAAACTCTTACAATTAAGAAAAAAAAATGTTACATTCATTTTTTATAAAATGTAACATTAGTTTTTAGTTGTCAATCCTATGTTAATTTTGGGAGAAAAAAAGTGTTACATTTGAAATAATGAGTGTTACATTCCTTTATAAAAAGTGTTACATTAATTTAGTTGTGAATCTTTATGTTATCTTTAATATATTGCATCAAAATTGTGGTACATTTGTTTTGGAAAAAAAGTGTTACATTTGAAGAAAAAAAGTGTTACATTTCGGTATAAAAAGTGTTACTTTTGTTGGAGGAAAAAAAGTTGGGGTGACGAAAAAAAAAAAATTAATAAAAAAATTATATATATGGCTCGGCGCTGCCGCACGGCGTGCGGCCGTTGTACGTGAGACAAGCTCTAAACCCTAAGCCTTAATCCCTAAAGGGTCTAAACCCTAAACCTTAAGAGAAAATATTGGGGGAAACTAGTTCCTCCATAAGTTATAAAAAGTCCTGTTTTGATAGGGTTTAAGGTTTAGGGTTTTGGGTTTCAGGTTTGGGTTTTAGGGTTTCATGTTTAGGGTATAAGGGTAAAAAATAGGACTTTTTATAACTTATGGAGGAACTAGTTTCCCCCAAAACACACTCAAACCTTAAATCCTAAACCCTAAACTTTAACCCCTATAAAAACAGGACTTTTTATAACTTATGGAGAAAGTAGTTTCCCCCAAAATTTTCTCTAAAAAATTTTGTTTTACATTAATGGATGAAAATAAGTTTTACACTAAAGCGAGTGTAAAACAAGTTTTTTTTTCTTCGAGATTTTCACTTTTTTATAAGTTATGGAAGAACTAGTTTTTCCCGAATTTTTCTGTTTTGCATTTGTGGATTCAGATAAGACAAAAACTTGTGTGAGAACACTCCAACCCGTCTCATGGGTGAGACGGGTCATTTTTTTACCCATTACCCGACCCACAACCTTGCTCCAGGACCCATGGGGGACCCTGCCACGTGGCAGCCCCTCATTGGCCGTTTTTTTTTTTTTTAAAAATTTTTTATATTTTTATTTTGGTTTTTTTTCGGTTTGTGAAAAGTAATAGTTACCATCTCTTAAAGTAATAGTTACCATCTCTTAAAGTAATAGTGTTTTTCCTATATTTTCTTCGTTTGCCAAGTAATACTTATTATAACTAAAATGTAACAAACGTGTTATTTATATGTAATAGTATTTGTACATAATTGTAATACATATGTATAGATATCTATATGTTTTCAAAAAATAAGTTACAATGGGGTCAAATTTATCATGATACATGTAAAAGTATTACATTATCTATAGAAATCTGTTACAATTTCGTCAATCAAAGTGTTACATTTACTTGTATAAACTTACTATTACATTCATATACATAAGTTATTACTTTTCAAATGTTATTTTCTTTTAAAAAATAAAATTTAAAATACACATTATATTACATTTTAGCTAAAGCACTATTATATTTCAGCATAGATGATTATTACATTTAGATATTGTTTCGGTTACATGTAATTATATTTAGTATTACATTTGGAAAAATGATTAAAAACGAGCTTTTGTTTTTTTAAAACAAGTATTACGTTTACTTATGAACAATGTTACTTTAAGAGACGGTAACTATTATTTTTTGCTAAACCACTGAAAAGCCGAGAAAAAAAAATAAAAAAATCGGCCAATGGTGGGTTGCCACGTGGCGGGTTCGGCCCATGGGTCATGGGGCGACCCGTCTTATACATGAGACGGATCCTCTTGTTCTCATGGGAGACCACCTCTTCAGATAAATAGATATCTAACTCGATGACTCTATTGTATTTATACATAACTTTTTTAAAAAAAAAAAAACCTTATCCAGAATTAATATCTAGTCACACGGAGGAGTGGAGCTTGGTAAACATGTGGGGGAAAATGTTTTGATGAAATAGTTAGAGTCTCATAATACTGTCAAACTCAGAATACATACCGGGTGGAAGGTGCGAGGAATAATACTCTCTTTTAAAATAACGGTGTCTTTTGGCATTTGCATAATTCTAAGGAAAAGCAATATTATCATGATTTAGTGACCAAATTGTCCAATTTATCCCCATTAAGTGTGATCTTTCTCACATCAATGTTTCATACTAAGACAATTAATAAAATAGATAAATTTTCATACAAAGATAAGAGTAACATTTAGCTCAAAAATGACATTTATTTTTGAACTAAAATTTTGGTATAAAAATGATAGTTATTTTAAGACAAATTCTTGGGTGCGGCATGCCGCACGGTGCGGCAACCTTGGTTTGTTCCAGTGCTTCGCGCGGCTGGCTGGTACGCTACAACCGGCGGTCAGATCCAACCCTCCCTCTTCCCAGATCTTGCCACGTGTCGACTTTAAAAAAAAAAAACTTTAAAATGCTATATCTTGAGATTTATAAGTCGGAAAAAATATTTAAAAATACCGTTTTGTTCGTCTCGACGAGACGAACAAAAAAATACATTTTTTTACAAAAAAAAAAGTTTGAACTGCTCACCAGCTAAGAAGTAACACACTGTTCTAATAAAAGTAACAAATTCGTTTTCAAAAAGTAACACTTTCTACTGTTAAAAGTAACAGCAGTTTTTTACAAAAAAAAAATGGTTTTGCATTTCAATTGTTACTTTCTCAATAAATAATTGTTACATTTCATATATAATGTTACATTTAAGAATATAAACTGTTACAATTGAGAAAAAAAATGTTACATTTGAAAAAAAAAGTGTTAAATTTGAAAAAAGAGTGTTACATTCCTTTATAAAAAGTGTTACATTAATGTAGTTGTCTATCTTTATGTTATCTTTAATCTATTGCATCAAATTTGTGGTACATTTTTGAAACAAAAAAAGTGTTACATTTCGTTATACTAAGTGTTACTTTTTTGTTGAAGAAAAAAATGTTGGGGTGGCAAAAAAAAAATAAAAAAAATGATCGGCTCGGCTCCGTTGTACGCCGTACAACGGATGTACAGGAGACCATCTCTTATTTTAAATAGGAAGAGGAGTACAAGTGTAACACCACGAATTTTCTTATAATATCTGAGCATTTAATGGCATTAAATATCCCTAAATAACAATAATAAATACTTCAATTTAGGGTTCACAACGGCCCCTTATTTAACCATAAATTCAAAACAATAGCGGAAGCGTAACTTAAACTTGTCTTGGTAGGTAAACAACCCTAACCATCAATGTACTTCGACTTACATCAAGATAAATAACGTACTTAAACTACTAAATTAAGAATCTTCAGTCCACCGTCTTCCTACGGCTGCTTTCCTTGTCTTGTCCTTCTACTTAAATCCTGAAAACAAAATTTATAGAGAAGGGATGAGCGAACGAATGCTCAGTAAGTTCATACGTGGCCTCTCCAGTTACTAAGGAGAGACGACCAGAACGAATACTATGAATAACTTTTACAAGGATAGGTTCAGTTACTTTTGGATTTAAGACTGCAGAACAATACAGTCGTATTACTTTTAAGATTTTACTTCCAAAGGATTATGGCACTACAATCCAAAGGGATTCATTCAAGTTCCGTCAATTCCTTGGTAACGTACATTATAACCTCAATGCCAAAGGTACAATTTGTACACCTAGCTTCTCCAGCCAATAGTGTGGGTCGTAACATATATGGTATCCACACACATATGCTCGGGGTCTAGAATCATCCTTGTAATCAGACAATTCCTGAGAGAAGGCATGTGATCACTCATGCAATCCCTAGTTTAAGGACGAGTCTTTTCTAACTGGACTGTCCGTCAATGTCTTTTCTAACTGGACATTGGATGCCTTAACGAGTAAGTGGTTAACTTACAAGTTAAAATGAGAACATACCATGGTACAAGTATGTGATACAAGTTTCAAACTTCGATACTTAGTAGATCGATGTGGGACATCACTAAGTATAGATTCTTTCAAGGAACGTTCAATAACGCAGAGTTCATTCAACTACTATCATGCCATACTGATAGCTAACTTTAGAAAGATACAGAATTCCAATAAACAGGAGTTCAAATACTGTAAGGAACGTAATCCCTTACCTGAATTGCTTTTCCTCGCAATCTCCTCTCTGTGCAAATCTACAAGGCACGGAGTAATTTACTTTAGTACTCTCAACATTGTTAACTATTTCTACTTAGTTAACTGAGAGATGCGTTTTAACTTCTTTACTTCGTTACTTCTTTTCTTACGTTTAAGTTTCTGACTTTGATTTACGAGTCAGTCCTTTAACTTTGATATAGTTGCAATTAAGTCCTCTGAATTTGGGTTAATTACAATTTGGTCTCTCAACTTTGAGTTAATTGCAAATTGGTCCTTCAACTCTGGATTAATTGCAATTTAGTCCTTCAACTTTAATTCAATTACAATTTAGTCCTTCAACTTTGGATTAATTGTAAATTAGTCCTTCAAGTTTAGTTTATTTGTAAATTGGTCCTTCACTTTGGATTAATTACAATTCAGTCTTTCAACTTTCCTTCAATTACAGGAAGGTCTTTTGACTTTGGTTTTGTTCATAAGGTCCCCTAAGTTTCTCTTTTTAATCACTTAGGCCCCTCTAACTTCAAAGTTTCCTTTTTATTTCTTACTTTAATTCTTTTCAGTTTAGTCATTTTCCGTTAGAAAACTAACTGAAACTTCTAATCTTTTCCTTTCTCGTTAACTTTTTTAACTTTCAAGGTCTTCCAAGTACTTATTCTATTTCCTCAAGTTAGTTTTCTAACTTTTTAACGATTCTTATAAAGATTTCGTTTTCTTTTCATTATAACTTAACGAAAATACTAACTTCCCGTTCCAATTCTTAACTTTCACAAACCAAATTCAACACCCATAATTCATCACCATGGCCGAAACATGTATGATCCAAAATCCATTGATTTGATCAATTTTTTTCTAATTCTTTAAATTTTTCTAAATCCCCAAACATCAATATTATTTACAATACACTTAACGAGGATCATTTAAATCAACAAAATCAATTTTCAATGGCCTAGGGCCATTCGGCCGAAGGTGTTCATGGGGAATCCATATTTTTTTTTCCTTCTTTTGATAAACCCAATTCAACCTCAATGATTTATATGTTCAATTCCCAAGCATTGAAAAATATAAATCGATTCAAATCATGATTATAAAATCAATCTTAAAAATAAAGTTAGACATGAAGATCATTATTTCACCATAGCAATTTGATTAAATCAATTTCCCTTTAGGATTTTATCAATAATTACTATCATGCAAAAACCCTAATATTTGTATTCTTAAACCATGCATAACTTAGGATTTATTAATCCGAATTCAATGAAACAAATTTTGGAGAGTAGGATTTAGCATTACCTTGAGAATGATCGGATTACTTCTTCCAAAACAATGGCGGAAATTCTCTCCTCCCTCCTCCTTGGTTCGGCGGCTGCTATGGGGTAGAACTAGGGTTTAGGTTTTTTTTTTGTTGTTTTTGTTATTTAAGAAGTAAGACCTAAATTTTTCACTAACCATAGTATTTATACTCTTGGGTAAAATTAATTGGGTTGGGTCTACTAATACAATTTCGGGCCAATCCAAATTCCTTGGGCCCACTTCTTTCAATTACTTTATAACTCTAATTATTGTTTAATTAAATTTGGAAAACCGAAAATAAAATAAATAATAAAAAAAAAATTCCGGTTATTACAACAAGATATTACGATAGAGAGAAGTAGAGATCCAAATAAATGAGGCATATGTAGGACAAGTAAAATGGAACAAGTGGTGCAAATTGATAAAATGAAACAGCTGGACTGTGGGGTGGGGTGGTGAAGACACGACGTCAGACAAGTAAGTTATCCAGCTAGCTAGTAGTCATAAGAACCAAAGAAAGTGGGGTTTTTTTTGGTCAATTCTACTGTACGCATAACAACTTTGGTTGCTTTTTAAAGAAAATGTAGTATTAATCTTGAAAAAGAGGGAGAGAGAGAATATGATACTCCCTCCGTCCCGAATTAAGGTTTTTAGTTTGATTTTACACGGAGATTAAAAAAAAAACAAATGCTGTGAGTATGAAAAGTAAAGTAGGAGAGGGAAAGTGGGTAGAAAGTTTTTGTTGTGAGAATGACAAGTGGGTCCTATTGTCAATTTTAAGTAATAAAGCAACTAAAAACTTTAATCTAAAACAAACCAAAAAAGAAAGTAAGAATTTTAGTCTGGAACAGAAGGAGTAATAATTGAAAATAGAGAGTATTAATAATTATAGTGGTTAGTGGTAGTGGAAGAATAGTTTGAACACTGTGAACATCTTGAAGAACTATTGTGGGTGGGGGAAGGGGTTGGAGATGGTGGGTGAGACTATTTTATTTAATGTTTCACCGTTTTTGGTGATTTCATATGTAACACATGTCATTTCCTAGTGAATGATCTTCTCAATTTTTTAATTTTAATTTTCAAGGGTTATTCTTTCTTTAGTATTGATTTTGTTTAAGTTTGATTTCTCTCCTAGTTTTCCTCTTTTGAGTTAACGTAAATTAAGATTTTACCTATACATGTCCACATGACGACTCTATAGGGGTCTTCCTCGACGTTTATATATATAAATTTACACCCGACATTAATAATGAATGTTCTTGCAGCGTCAAGTTGCCTGTTCAAATTTTATTTTATGAAATATTATGTTTTTTTATACTTTTTATACAATATTATAAAAATTTTGTTATTCACTTTCAAAATATTTAATTTTGTAAATACAAATAAATTAGTAAAAAGAATTTAAGAACAAAGTTTCCAAAAGAAAAAAAAACATTCATTTTAAATAAGAGGATGTCTCTTGTACAACCGTCGCACGGCGTGCGACGGCGCCGAGCCGAGCCAATTTTTATTTTATTTTTTTTATTTTTTTGATGAGATTTTTTTTTTTTTTGCCACCCCAACTTTTTTTCCTCCAACAAAAGTAACACTTATTATAACGAAATGTAACACTTTTTTTATTCAAATGTAACACTTTTTTAAAAAAAATGTACCACAATTTTGCTGCAATAGATAAAGATAACATAAAGATTGACAACTAAACTAATGTAACATTTTTTATAAAGGAATGTAACACTCATTTTTTCAAATGTAATACTTTTTTTTTCTCCGAAAATTAACATAGGATTGACAACTAAACTAATGTTACATTTTATAAAAAATGAATGTAACATTTTTTTTTCTCAATTGTAACAGTTTATATTCTTAAATGTAACATTATATATGAAATGTAACAATTTTTTTTATTGAGAAAGTAACAATTGAAATGCAAACCCAATTTTTTTTTTGTAAAACTGCTGTTACCTTAAACAGTAGAAAGTGTTACTTTTTGAAGATGAAAGTGTTACTTTTATCAGAACAGAGTGTTACATGTTAGCTGATGAGCAACTAAAACTTTTTGTGTGTAAAAAAATATGTTTTTTTTTTTTTTAAAAAATAAACCATATCATGACCTATGTAGTTTTATTCGTCTCGTCGAGACGAACAAAGCGGTATTTTAAAAAAAAAAAACTGAGTTATTCATCTCAAGATATAGCATTTTAAAATTATTGGGTTTTTTTTTTTAAAAAAAAAGTGGACACGTGGCAGCGATCTGAAAGAGGGAGGGGTAGATCTGGCCGTCGGCTGTAGCGGAATAGGCAGGCCCGCGAAGCAGCGGAGCGGACCACCTTGCCGCACGCGGTGCATCCGCCGCACGCGAGAATTTGTCAAATAAATTTTTCTTAAAAATAAACATTTGTTTAAGTACAAAAGGAAGTACAAAATTCAAGCAAGACATATAAACTTATTTCAAGTGCCTTCTGCCGGTTGAAATAATATTCAAATTGGGAATTGAAGATGATTATTCAACGGAAAAGGAGTATTAAAGTGTAGTTGAATATTCTGAGCTTGAGACTAGTCTAGACAATTATGTGAAAATTTGGTCTCTTCCAAAAGCATCTCTATCGACTCTAAGTTATCCCAAATGAAATGGGATGAAGAGTTGAAAAGTGAAAACAAAACGCTGACTTTATTAAACCCGGCCCGTTTAGTAGCCGGTGTCAATCATCCGGATTGGATAACTAATACTCCATCGGTTTCAAAATACATAAACGTTTTAGGAGTTCAATTTTGTTCTAAAATACTTGACGTTTTACTAGTTTCAAAACATTTTTGCTCTTGTATGCCAATTATACACTCATACATTAATTGCAACCTATTTCTTGTTTAAGCATTTAATTGCATAGGTAATTAGATTCTTCTTCTAGGGGTAGAAAAGTCTTTTTTATACTCCCTCTGTCCCAACACAAGTAGGACTAGAGAAGTGGGCACAATAATTAAGAGAAAGTAGTGAATGTGTGATAGAAAATGAAGAGAGAGAATGAGTATGGTAGATAGTAGTGTTGGTTGAATATAAATATATTAAAACATTTCCATTTTTTGCAGTCACAATTGTACTGGGACGGCCTAAAAGGGAAAGAAGTCCTACTTGTGCTGGAGGGAGTATGTATTAATTGCGTTTCTTAATATGTGTGAAGAAGTCTAAAACGACATGTATTTTGAAACAGAGAAAGTACTGATACCCAATAAAAAGACTGGTATAATAGAGATAATATAACTTTTTATTGGCCATTTATGCTTTTTAATAAATGGGCAATGATAGGGGAACAAAAGAAATTTACAAAATGATGGATGCAAAATGAGGTGACGATATTTTATTGGTCACATCGATTGTTGACCCGTTACACTCTAATTAAAAGCACTAATAAAAATCATGATACCTCATTTTATAAGCTAAATTTTATGAACTTTTTTGTGACTTTATATTTACCGTTAATAAAATGAGCAAAAGCAGCAAATAAGAAGAGTAGCTCAATAAAGAATCTTGTTTCATATGCACAGATGACTTGTGGTCAATGCAACCCCAATGAATATAAAAATGAAGCCCACTTCAATCGTATTTTCATATTCGGTCCGTATAAAAATTAGCATCACATATCCAAATAAGAAAAAACTATTTAGTGCAATTTTAGCTTATTACAATTTGTAATAAGCTAAAATTGCACTAAATAGTTTTTTTAATTATTTTAAGACTGAAATGAGAATAAACATTATGAAATGCAGAACTATATTAAAATTTATACTAGTCCTTTTTTTTTACGCGTGACCGACATAGATGATCATAAAAACTCTCTGTACGCCTAGTGAAGACGTGATGTAGCACGAATATTCGACCACGTCAAGTATATTAATTATATTTGTATTTTAATTAGTATTTTAGGATTTAGTTTACATTAGTTTATATTTTATTTAGTATTTTCGTCATTATTTTTTATAGGTCATTTAAATAGGGTTTTAGAGTAGGATTAGGAGTAATTTTTCTATTTTTGAGTCCTATTATATTACCATATAGGTTAGGGTTAATTTTAGAAGGTTTAGGATTCTTTTACAAGTTTTATGTGCACTATAAAATAGGCCTAATGGTGTTGTTGGTCCCTAAAGGGCAACAAGGGTGTGAAAATCGCTAGAGGGGGGGGGGGTGAATATCGTTTTAAAAAACTTTTCAAACCCTTTTGCAATTCAATGGCAGATGCGCACAACTCTTATTTTGGCTAAGTATAACGCGCGGTAAGAGTGTGAAATGTACATCGGAAATTTAAAGCAGCTCTGCGCAGGGTATACTGCGCAGAGATAAAAACGCACGCGCTAAGTATGAGGCTAAAGAGTGGCGCAAAAAGGGATTCTAAGGCAAATGAGCAATAACAATTACAACATCAAAGTGTAGCAATCTGAAAGATCAAACAAAGCAGTTCATAAAAAGTTAAGCGGGAAATAAGCAATAAGAAATGAACACGCTATTTGTAGAGGTTCGATCGATGAAAGATCTACATCCTCTACCAAGATGTTAGTATTGGATTTCTAATGGAGATCTTATTATAAGAGAGAGTATTACAAATTACAACATTTGAGCTCAATACTAACTCAAGATCTATTATCTATGAAGAACAAATCCTAGACTAATCCGGTGTATCTCAAGAAGTAAGATCTAAATGATCAAAGCTTCAAGAGGTGTGTGTGTGACAGAAATTCTGGGCTCTATGAAAATGAAAGATGAAGAGCACCAAGAATTCTGGTGATATAGGCTTTGTGATATGAGCAGGAGTTTTGAAGGTTTGAAGATCTTGAAGGCTGTTCTAAAGAATCTGGAAATACTAAGCAGCAGTCTTCAGATCTTCATGGTTTTTCAGTGAAGCATGAAACTCGAGCTCTGAAGCATAATGGCCAACAAGAGGGGCTTGATAAAAGGGCCGATAGAAGGGCGGATTTAAGGGCAGCTTGGAAATGAAGATGAGCAGGCTATTTATAGCTGAGAGCTTGAATATAGCCGTTGGAGCTCTGAGCTAGGACAATGAGCTGGCACAAGGTGATTGGCGCGCAGCTGTCCTTTATAGCCGTTGGGGCTCTGATCAAAGATGATGACCTGGCACAATATGATTGGTGCACAGGTGATTTTAGAGCCGTTTGGAGACTGAGCATGAAGACCAAATTCAAATGCTTCTTCTAGAAGGTTGACAGCTGTCTTCACTTGAGATATTTCTTTGAAGCGTGTCTCCACCAATGGTTTTGCTGAGTGTGCTTATTTTGTCGTTTGTGCACACCTCAGCATTTTAATAAGCGTGCATCTTCTAAGCGTTTTCCAAGCTTTCTATAATGTGAGATCAGGAGATGAGGAACTTGACCAAGGTTGAGTCCGCGCACAAAGGCATGCGCATTGACGGCGCGCATGGATTCAGCGCATTAGCAGCATGCGCACCATGCTTGGTCACAAAGAGATCTCTTGAGAGTTTAGGTAGATCTTGAAAATTGAGCAGGGTCAAGGGCTGCGCAAGATATCTATGCGCAGTGGCGACCTGCGCAGAGAACATTCTGCGTAGCGAAATGAATCCTTGCTTAGGTAATCTTCGATCTTTAAAGCTTCAAGTCCTATCATCTAAGCTTATACTTTAAAGAGGACTTAGCTAAAAATTGAAGTTATAAACTTCTTTACATGAGGTCCTAAAGTCCGTAAAAATGCTTATAGGTGATGGTATCAATCAATTCTAACAAATATAGGAGGGTTAAGTGATAAGCATACCCAACAATCTCCCCCTAAATGATTGATGCCATTACCTACTATAGCAAAGGCAATTCATTGTACTTGATAATAACATGTCCATAAAAATGTGAATGGTAAATCATGCCTCAAGTCAATGCACACACTAGCCAGTGCTATAGATTTCTAATCTATCCAAAAGATTAAAAACTTACAAGATAGAAAAGATAGAAATATCATTCAGAGCATACAAATAATGTAAGATGAAGTTTTAAGTATGCGTTTAAACTGAATGTTTAAACATCATGCGTAGAAACATGAGCAATAAAGATTATGCGCATGAATTTAAGTAGTAATGCATTCAATGTTCCACAAACGAATGGTTTGAATTGAACAAGGTTTTGTGAAAGCTTTATGATGCATTATTCTCATTAACACTTTGAAGGATTGACTGTTACAGAGTACAAGTTTTAAAGAGGAAAATCAAAAGAGGTGCGCACAAAAACAAAAGCGCACGAAATAAAAGCGCATAAACATATTGCGCAACGAGAATCAAAAAGGTTCCAAAAATAACAAAATACTTACAAAGGAAATCTAATCTATGTTGATCCGTTGCAGGGCTTCGCGCATCTCATTCTGAAGACCGTTGAACTTGTTCATGAGTTCCACCTTTAAATTTTGAAATTTGTCCTGGAACTCCACAGCTTTACCAACATAAGTGTTCATTCCTCTGCGCATGTCAGCATTGTCATCCACTAGCTCTCTGAATTTTGCTCTGCTGTCCGTCAGGATGGCAGTTTGCGTAGCTTCTAATCTTGAGTCGATATGGAGGCGCTGAGTGTTGACGCTTGCTTGAATATCTAGCATTGCGTAGTCCAATTTATCGTTGAACACAGAAGAAAAATCTGTCATGGACTTAGCAATGCATCAACGTACTTCTTCAATATTATGCACAGAGCCTCCTTGTTCAATCTTCTCCATCTGAGCATCCATCTGAGCTTGAAGATCATCAAATCCTTTAAGTAACCCATCTGCAAGGGTTTTCTTGAGTTTTTTCATAATGTCCCTGAGTCCACCATCAAGCGCTCCAAAGGTGCACACATTTTTGAGTTGTGCGCTGAAATTTTCGAGCTGGGCTCTGATGGTTCTCAGGGAGTCCAGGATAAGATGATCCAAAGTGATAGGAACTTTTTCTTGCGCAGACTCAGATGGACTTGCCTTTGCCTTAGCACTCTCCGTGCTTTCCTTTGCCTCCCTTGCCTTTGCTTCCTCCTTGGTAGCTTTCTCCCCCTTAATGGTATCAATCTCCAAACGCTGCATATCAAGACGATACAATAAAACAGTTTGAGCAGTAAGGAGTTGATTTAGCTGCAGCTGCGTAGCGACTTGATTCGCTTGAACAGAATGCAAGCTCTGCACGATCTGGCGCAGCTCAGCTGAAGAGGAAGGAGGAGTTTCAGGGGCTGAAGATGGTTGAACTGGAGAAAGATCACTGCTGTCGGTGGCTGCGGAACTAGTGCGGCGCTTCTTCAATCCTTTAGCGCTGCTGCGCACCTTCTGCTTGAGACGAGAAGAGATATGTGCGATATCAGCACTGGGGATGGCTTCTTGAGAGGCTTTGTGCATCTGCTCCCCCTCAACTGCAGCATCGTCTGAATCTCCACGAAAAGCAGCCTTGCGCTTCATTGTGGTTGGCTTTGAGGGAGCAGGAGCTGGATGGTTGGTAGGATCTGCCTCTTTGAAAGAAATCCCTTTGGTGGATTGAACCAAAGGAATGTCCTTGAGCTTTTTGCCACTCGGCGGAGCAATGCCCTTCCCCTTGCGATTATACGCTTCTTCTGCGGTCTCTTGCGCAGCATCAGTTGTAGATCGTCCTGCACTCATCTTGGACTTGGCCACAGGAATTGGGCCTATCCAGGGTTCCTTGTTGGGAGCGGCATCAAACAGCCAGATTTTATAGTAATCAGCGTTACCTATCTCACTCCGCAAATTCTGAAGGTGTACTCTAGAGTAGTACTTTGCGTCGCAAGACTGCTTCTTGATTGACTTTTCTTCAACATAGGTGGCCAGTTCACCATAACTCAATAGGAGTTTGGTTAGCAGTCTGCAGTGAGTTCGGTATTTGGTCTTCCCTGCGTTCAGCTTCTTCTCATAGCTGGTCATTCCCTTCACAATCTCATTGAAGATAATCTGCGGCCAGTCGAGTTGATCTTCGTTGAAGATGGCTGCGCAGTATTCCCACTGCTTAGAGATGAAATGTCCATTATTTCCATTCTTGCAGTTGAGGGAATCTCCAATTATGGTGCACAGGTGATACATCACCTCACCAAATTCCTTTCGGTTATACATTGGCCACTTCTTGTTGAGGGAAGGAATGCCAATGAGCTTCTGTGCAAGCGCATTTTGATGAGCCTCATCATAGTTTACTGAAGAACTATCAACATTAAAGTTTAGGAGGCTGCGAATGTGATTGGGGTGAACCACTACATCACTGCTCTGAACGGTGGCCATAATCATTTCTGTTGTCTTGCCTTCAAGTTGTGCAGGAACAACTCTTGCTGTCTTGAAGAATTCATCTAACAGCGCATGCACTATAAAGGATTGCTCAAGAGTGAATAAATGAAGAATGTCGGAGGTGCTGAGAAGATGAAGCAGATGACGACCAATCGCATCTAAAGAGAGATCTTCCTGAATAAGTTCCCAACCCAGAATGAAGTAAACGTGTCCATGCGTAAAACAATAGATAGAATTAGACAACCTATTACTTATGGAGCTGTGCGCATATGCAAGTAATGCAGATATACATAGGCACAAGTTCCATGATAAAAAAAATGCGCAAAAAATAGGAAGAGGGTGCGCATTAAATAAGAATGCATACGCAGAGGGATCGTGCGCACAAAAAATAAATACTAGTAAAGAAGTGTGCGCAGAGAAATAGATAAAACTATACGCTGAGAAAGCCATGCGCAGGAAACTATGCGCAGAACACAAAGATGGGGGGTGAGTAATAGACTAAATAAAATATATAAACAAAAATATTTAAGAACATGAAGAACACCCAAGAACACAGAAAAACAAAAGTTGACAAAATTCAACAAAAAGTACATCGAAATGATGGCATGAACAGGACGAAGTCAACTATGTAAAAAGTATGGTCAACGACATTAAAACAAACCCATAAATTCAGAAAAACGGTTCGTCTGCTAAGGAAGTTACGGAGCACAGAAATTGACGAAAAACACATGTAACGACCATTGATCATGAAATAAACTACATGAAAGAATAGATCAGGCAAATACGAACACAACACAACGATCGATTTCGAAAAATGATCAATAAATAAGGGAGAAATCGAAAAAGGGAGTCTTGAGACCTCCAAGAACAACAATGGCGGAAAAAAAATAAGGAGTAATAGAGAAACATACCATGTCTTTGACGGTGGGATGCCTTGATTGTCGTTCTACTTCTTCTTCGTGAGAGTTCCCAGGATTGGAGTGCGAAGAAGAGTCGGAGATGATGATTTCTGATTTAGTTTTGGTTTTCTTAGGCGCCATTGAAATGGTTTAGAAGGAAAGGTTGAGGTTGAAGATAAAGAACAGGAGATAAGAAATGAGGGTTTAGAGCAGAGGTTAGAAAGAGAGTGAGAGAGAATTTAGAGGGAAGGGAGAAGTAGAGAGAGAAATGGTTTAAGTAGGGAAGGAGAAGTTAGGCGCACGATAGCTAGGAAAAGTTTGAGAAAATGTGCAGTGGTGCAGGATAGCGATACCACGTGTCACAAAAGGGAACGCGCGTGCGCAGGCCTATGCGCGCGTGTGCGTGTGAAGTCCTAAGTCGCTCACTGTCAAGTCGACTTCCTCATAAATGGTGAGTCAGTGAAAGGACGGGCACACGTTAGCAGGGTGACGTGGCCGAATGGGGGACGCGTGTGCGCAGACTTTGCGCGCGCGTGTGTCAGCGAAAAGAGGCTGACGGCTGTCGCATCACCTTCCTCATTAAATGGTGAGCAGACATTCATGAGGTGCGCTGTCATTAGTTTCAGTTTGCATTAAATGACAATGGGACATGCGCAGGGGAAAAAGGTAATTTCCTAAGAAAATTCAAAAAATAAAAGCGCGGGAAAATTTGAATTACACAAGTACCCTTGTGACTCAGCGTTAACTTTTCAGTCAAGGACCTATGTGCAAAATCTAATGAATAGAACACTTACCTGCGATCCATGATGATTTGCGCATAGATAGTCATGCGCAGCGCATTGATAGCGCAGAGATTCCATAAATCTCAGAACTGTTGTTTCATGCGCAGACAGTTGTTTGCGCAGGTGTTGCGCAGGGTGCATGAAACTTAACCTATTTTGCACACTTGATATAGTCTGATCAACTTTACCTTTTAAGTCTGTTAAATTTGTTGCTTGTGGCCATTGGAGTGTCGTATGCTTTAGCACTCAAGTCCAAACTTCTTGATTAAGTCCCTTGTGTACTTGGCTTGATTTGCGAAGATGCCATCATTCAATTGATTGATTTTAAGCCCGAGGAAGAAAGTGATTTCTCCCATCATGCTTACCTCAAACTTGCTTTTCATTAGCTTTTCAAAGTGCTTACAAAGTGACTCATTAGTAGCACCAAATATAATATCATCGACATAAATTTGAACAAGTAAAGAGCGATCATTATACTTAGTAATAAATAGAGTTGTATCGATTTTACCGCGCTTGAAGCCTTTCTCTAGAAGGAATTTGGATAGCGTATCGTAACATGCTCTTGGAGCTTGCTTAAGTCCATACAGAGCTTTCTTGCTTTGATTCTGTGATGCTTCCATTCTCATCCATCTTGTTTCTGAATACCCTTTGAAGCGCTAAATATTGGATGATCTTTTCTTGCACTTCTTGCATAGCATCGATCCATCTTAAAATATGGAGCACTCTACTAATCTTCTTTGATCCGACAAGAGAGATAAACGAATGCTACACCGCAAAGTTTGATGCTCTCGATGTGCGAACCCCTACATTGAGATGATAGGAATACGAAGATCAATGGGTATTTCATTTGCTTCAGCATCACGATCATTAAAGGTGATTTGTTGAAGTGGAGAAACATCATGCGCAGGAGAAGGTGTTTGCGCATCAGGAGTTGTAACTTCAGGCGTAGCATTTGTAGTATGCGCATGAGATGGACTGATTCTGAATCTGCTTGATCTATATCATGCGCAGGAATAGAGTCAATGCGCACCTGTCTAAAAAACTCAGCAGAGACATCAGAATCATTTGGAGCCATATGTGGCTCAAGGAAAGAATGCTTATCAAAAGTAGCATGTACAGATACTAAAATGACTAGAGATTTATGTTATTAAGATCATGAAAAGCTTATAGAATGATTGTCATACCCAACGAGAATACCTTCATCTGCTTTGGCGTCGAATTTTACCTCAATAGCGTTTGCAGCCAAAGAACTTGAAGAAAGCAATGTTGGGCGCTTTCTTTTTCTCCATAGATCGTATGGAGTATAGATGTAGGCTTTGTTGATGAGGAATCTTATTCTTAGTAAAGCATGCACCGATGACAGCTTCTTCCCATAAATACATTTAGAAGTACTGCTTCTACTATCATTGTTTATCCATCCTCAAACAACAAGCGATTCTTTCCACAACGCCATTTTGTTGCGGAACTCCAGCAGCAGAAAAATTGTGAAGAATACCATTTGTTGGTTCTTGTTGGTTCTCACAATATTGAGCGACATCGTTGTTCATAAATTCTGTTCCATTGAAGTATCGGACTCTATTGATGTCTTCTATGTTTGGAGATTTAAGAAGGAGAGCATCCAGGATATCATTGAGATACCACAAGTTGGTCCAAAGCTTCGTGGTAGTGAGCGGTCCAAACATATGAGGTGAAGCGGATGTAAGCGTTTTGACATTGGAGCAATCTTGCTGGAGGAAAACTGCTCAGGCTGCTTACTAAGCTGGCATGGTGCTTATACCATTGCTAGCTGCATTCACTTAGGTTCATTGCTACAAAACAAGGATTAGTAAATAGAAATTATAGCGGTAAGATAAATAAAAAATTGGTCTTACGAGTCCTTGTGAGCAAAGTTAGTTCAGAAACGCCATTCTAGATGAAACAGTGCGTTGAAGTGATATGTCATTCCAGACCTTTATCTCATAATTGTGATATGGAGAGCAGGTTGCTTGAGACTATCTTTTATGATTAGTCCAGATCCAATTATGTGCCCTTTGTTGTTGTCACCATATATTACTGAGTGATCTCTTCCTTCGTGCGCACCTTTAAGAGTGTTGACATCTCCAGTAGTGTCTAGAATCCACTGTCGATATCAACTGAGCTTGAGAGAGCACAGTGAAGCAGATCTTTCCTGCTTTGTTGAAACATTGGCTTGCGCTATACAGCAGAGTTATCATTTAAGATCAACAGGCACTTTAAGAGATTCCTTGCGCGGCTGTGGAGTTGGTGATGACGCATCTTCTGACAGGTTAGCTTTGGAAGATAGGTGCTTGTCATTCTGTCTGCTTGGTGAAGGTGTCCCGTTTCCACTAGAGTGAAGGGATCTTTCTTTGATTGTCTTTGGCATATGCTCAGGTTCCATTTCAGAAACAACTTTTGAATCATAATCAGCAATTGCCACTAAGCAGAGTAGTCTATCCTCAGAGTCAGTATTGTTGTCTTCAGTGTCAAGTCTCCGAGTCCTTAGCTCCTTCTCTGCGCAGTTCTCTTCATCAACCATTCTGCACTGCTTTGATGCTTTGTGCGCAGGGTTGCTTTTCTTTGTACTCAAATTTTGGAGGGCATTGAAGCGTAATGTCCTGGCTTTCTGCAGTAAACCAAGTCATCTTTCTTTGAGTCTCTATGAGAGAGAATAGGAGGTTTGATTAAGGATCCACCAAGTTTGGAGAACTTTCTGAATTTGATATGAGGTTTGAGCAGGCGCAGGAATATGTGAAAAGTTAGCCATTGCCCTAGATTTTTGAAGTCATATGGAATCGGCACCCAAGCTGTTAAGCTTGAAAAACAGAAACATGTTTTATGAAGGTGTAAGCTCTGATACCGCTTGTTGGTCCCTAAAGGGCAACAAGGGTGTGAAAATCGCTAGAGGGGGGGTGAATAGCGTTTTAAAAAACTTTTTCAAACCCTTTTGCAATTCAATGGCAGATGCGCACAACTCTTATTTTGGCTAAGTATAACGCGCAGTAAGAGTGTGAAATGCACAGCGGAAATTTAAAGCAGCTCTGCGCAGGGTATACTGCGCAGAGATAAAAACGCACGCGCTAAGTATGAGGCTAAAGAGTGGCGCAAAAAGGGATTCTAAGGCAAATGAGCAATAATAATTACAACATCAAAGTGTAGCAATCTGAAAGATCAAACAAAGCAGTTCATAAAAAGTTAAGCGGGAAATAAGCAATAAGTAATGAACACGCTATTTGGAGAGGTTCGATCGATGAAAGATCTACATCCTCTACCAAGATGGCTAGTCTTGGATTTCTAATGGAGATCTTATTATAAGAGAGAGTATTACAAATTACAACATTTGAGCTCAATACTAACTCAAGATCTATTATCTATGAAGAACAAATCCTAGACTAAACCGGTGTATCTCAAGAAGTAAGATCTAAATGATCAAAGCTTCAAGAGGTGTGTGTGTGTATGAATACCCCTTTCCGATGAAGCGACGCATGGGAAGTATCTTGTGATTATTTTTATTTACAAAATGAATATTCTTAACGACATTAAAATTATGAGAGTCGCCACGCCGTTTTAATTAAAGCCAAAACATTGAAAAAAGCATTTTTAGTGGGTTCGGGGGTCAAATTACAACAAGAGAAGAATATTGAACGTTATCACTCCTATTGCCCGAATCGATCGGTCTTTCTATCATGATGAATGTGTTAGTAGTGTGTTAGTGATTTAGACCGGATCCGAAGATTGCCTACGTTCCTCTCAATGTGAGAAGCTCAGGTCAGCGTAGTTCGCAGAGAATTTAGAATAGGCAGAAGAATCGGGATCATGCGTAATGAAGGGGGAATTACCTAAAGATTAGGGTTTAGAAGTAGTTCCTAGATCATCCTCGGGTTGATGAACCCTCGATCATCATCGGCTACGAAATAACATGTAATTATGAAGATCGCAACCCTAAATATAGCATAAATAAGGTTTTAATCTATGAACACGAAGAACATGCGAAGAACATATTATGAACATATGAATGAGCATGCAAAGAATATGAAGAAACTATGAATAAACATGTACGAACATGAATATAAAAGATCTACATTAAAAATAATGCAAGAACAGGAAGAAAAAGTTAGAAAACTTACCTATGTTGGCAAGAAATAAACCTTTGATCTCCTTGAGTGTTTGAATGTTAATTAGAGAGCAAAATAGTGTTTAAGAACTCCAAAACTCGGACTTAGAGCTCTCAAAATCGGATCCCTAAACCAATGGAATGGAATGGTTTATATAGTAGGCTGATGGGAAGATCTGATGGCCCAGATCATCCGGGGCGGATGTGGCCGCGTGGCCAATATTGAGGGCGGCGGCGAAAGTGGCCGCGTGGCCATCGTTGCGCGCTGACTTGAAATTCAAGCTAGGTTTTTACTGTTCATACAAGGCAACCCTAAATGTCCATATTTAATGTTTTCTAGAACATTGAGCTATTTTTGGGAATCCGGGACAAGTCTTTGCAAGGTTTCTAATTCCTATAAAGTCCTTGTATATTTGGGAAAGCCCTAATAAACTCATTTTCAGATCGGGTACTAACAGTGTGACAGAAATTCTGGGCTCTATGAAAATGAAAGATGAAGAGCACCAAGAATTCTGGTGATATAGGCTTTGTGATATGAGCAGGAGTTTTGAAGGTTTGAAGATCTTGAAGGCTGTTCTAAAGAATCTGGAAATACTAAGCAGCAGTCTTCAGATCTTCATGGTTTTTCAGTGAAGCATGAAACTCGAGCTCTGAAGCATAATGGCCAACAAGAGGGGCTTGATAAAAGGGCCGATAGAAGGGCGGATTTAAGGGCAGCTTGGAAATGAAGATGAGCAGGCTATTTATAGCTGAGAGCTTGAATATAGCCGTTGGAGCTCTGAGCTAGGACAATGAGCTGGCACAAGGTGATTGGCGCGCAGCTGTCCTTTATAGCCGTTGGGGCTCTGATCAAAGATGATGACCTGGCACAATATGATTGGTGCACAGGTGATTTTAGAGCCGTTTGGAGACTGAGCATGAAGACCAAATTCAAATGCTTCTTCTAGAAGGTTGACAGCTGTCTTCACTTGAGATATTTCTTTGAAGCGTGTCTCCACCAATGGTTTTGCTGAGTGTGCTTATTTTGTCGTTTGTGCACACCTCAGCATTTTAATAAGCGTGCATCTTCTAAGCGTTTTCCAAGCTTTCTAGAATGTGAGATCAGGAGATGAGGAACTTGACCAAGGTTGAGTCCGCGCACAAAGGCATGCGCATTGACGGCGCGCATGGATTCAGCGCATTAGCAGCATGCGCACCATGCTTGGTCACAAAGAGATCTCTTGAGAGTTTAGGTAGATCTTGAAAATTGAGCAGGGTCAAGGGCTGCGCAAGATATCTATGCGCAGTGGCGACCTGCGCAGAGAACATTCTGCGTAGCGAAATGAATCCTTGCTTAGGTAATCTTCGATCTTTAAAGCTTCAAGTCCTATCATCTAAGCCTATACTTTAAAGAGGACTTAGCTAAAAATTGAAGTTATAAACTTCTTTACATGAGGTCCTAAAGTTCGTAAAAATGCTTATAGGTGATGGTATCAATCAATTCTAACAAATATAGGAGGGTTAAGTGATACGCATACCCAACAGGTGTAATCCGAAAATCAGACTTTGTTTAATAAAAATTTAATTGCTTTGCAATTGCTGGGTTTTACCCTTAAGCCTTTGTGCTTGCATAATAGTCTTTTCAGAGATTATTATAGAGGGTCTTTCATCCTATAGTTCTAAAGGGTTGATTTCGATCAATCCTTGTTTTAATTCCGCTGCATTTCACATCAATTGGTATCAGAAAATGATGATCCTTGGACGATGGCCAATGATGATATCAAGGACCTTATCGCCGCTTTGACAAACAGTGTGCAGGAAAGTATGGCGCAGCTAGTACATGTAACTATTACCGCGTCACAAGCAGAAGCAGCTCGTCATGCGAAACTTCTGACAGTGTTAGAGTGTGGTTTTGGTGGTCATGACAATAAAAACCCTAGAATTCGAGCAGATCTTCGTGGGGAACACCTCCACCGCGATGATCCGGTTCAGGGGGATTTTCGGATGGCGCATATAATGAGGCCAAGGCAGCGCCTCTTACAGAACAACGACCCAAGATGACGGCGGATATATCGTGGTGGAGATATTGCTCCAAAAGAAACAAGATTAGAGCCAATTAGTGTTATTCAGGATTCGGAGGGGACAGATATTATTTTTAAAGACCAAGCAAATTTGGTTGTTGATGATGGGAAGGAGGAAGTGCAAATTATTGAGGGAGACGGAATCAAGTTTGGGGATCAAAACCCGCCCGGACTAGCACTGATCCGACCGAGCATCAGCCAAGACCCGCCCGGACCAGCCCAGTTCCGGCCGAACCAAGTTAAAGACCCGCACGGACTGCGTAGCTGCTCGACCAAACACATGGACATCATTCCGGTTGGATTGCTTCAAATTGATCTTACAAAACATAAATATTCAAAATATTTATTCAAGTGGAACGACACTTTTCAATCCTCGGAAATGAACTCGGGGACGAGTTCTTTTGAAGAGGGGGTGTATGATGTAGCACGAATATTCGACCACGTCAAGTATATTAATTATATTTGTATTTTAATTAGTATTTTAGGATTTAGTTTACATTAGTTTATATTTTATTTAGTATTTTCGTCATTATTTTTTATAGGTCATTTAAATAGGGTTTTAGAGTAGGATTAGGAGTAATTTTTCTATTTTTCAGTCCTATTATGTTACCATATAGGTTAGGTTAATTTTAGAAGGTTTAGGATTCTTTTACAAGTTTTATGGGCACTATAAAATAGGTCTAATGGTGTAATCCGAAAATTAGACTTTGTTTAATAAAAATTTAATTGCTTTGCAATTGTTGGGTTTTACCCTTAAGCCTTTGTGCTTGCAGAATAGTCTTTTCGGAGATTATTATAGAGGGATCTTTCATCCTATTATTCTAAAGGGTTGATTTTGATCAATCCTTGTTTTAATTCCGCTGGGTTTCACATCAAGACGTCATTTCTACATGTTTTACATTCTTCATCGTCTTTCTCGTTTTCTGTTAAATTGATACATAATGTATCAGAGCGGTGTGTTTGTCTTTGTTTTGTGGGGGTGGAAACATTAGACAGACAGGGGTATGAATGATTTTTGTGATTTTTGTTTGGCGACCTGTTTGCATATTACATACTAGTGTAGAACGCAAACATAAGTGAAAGGAGCAAATAAATGAAAAGTGTGTGTGTGTGTATATATATATATATATATATATATATTTCTTCTAGGTTTAAAATAAGTATGATAGTTATCACTCATATGTCAAATTTGATCTAATAAGAAATAAGTAACCCGTCGAAAATCGACGGGAATAATAAGGCTAATTAATGGGAATAATAAGGCTAATTAATTAATAAAAACTGATGCAATGCTTTTCCATACTATGTAGAGCTGCTCCGAAGAGTTGCCCCTGACGAGCTTCCCATGATGACCTGCTGTCGCGACCCCGACCACGCGGGCCAAGGGCACGCGAACTGGACGTCGACTTAACATACAATTACCAAAATACTGAATATAAAAATTCCATTTTATACCAAAAGATGATAGTACAAGTTTTTTTTTTTTTAATCCAAGCTTGACCACAACAAAATATAACTAGCATAAGCTCCACAAGCTTGTACCCCAAAATACAAAATACACAATTCTTAATGACGTCAATGATTGGACACTATCCCAAAGGTTATACATTTAAATAATGTAAACCGAAACAACCTTCCCAAAAGTTACTTCCTCACTCGACGTCCTCCTCGTGATCAGCGAGTACTAATCCTTTCCTCCTGGGGGGGTTAAGGAAAAACAAAGATAAAAGAAAGGGGGCGAGATAAATCTTAATAAGTTACTAATGCAACTACATGACATGCTAAGATGCAATAAGCAATAATAAATCACAAATAGCACATAGCAATTAGCAGTTAACAAATACCAGCGGAATTAAACAAATAACAAATGATAATTAGCCAAGGTTTCCCAACTGATAGAACCAAATAAAGGATCGCTGCGCAGCTTCAACAATCAACCAATCAACATCTTCATAGTAGCATGAAAGCTGAAGAGAAAACCCCGGTACCGGAACCATAACCAATAGTAACATGTCACAAAGGACGGGGGAGATGACACAAAGTCAAAACCCAAAAAGTTAGCTAGACTACTTCCAAAGGAAGCTAGCTCATCCCAACCAAGGCCAATCTGGATGAGGAAATAAGGACCAATGGGCGATGCTATGGACTTGGCTTGAGCCATTATAGCATTATCCATTGCCTAACTCGAACACAAATAACCAGCTGGACTTTCAAATAAATGCTAAGTAATAAATACTAGCTTAAATAAACAGCTAATGATTCCAAAGTAGGGAACCATTCCAAATAAATCACCACAAAGGTAAACCAATCCAAACAACACATCAAGATGTCCAACATTCCAAAACGATACTTAATCAAATCTCATAACATTTTTATTCACAAAGGAACCAATTCCAATTAATAAAGTGTTCCACGATGTTAACTTAAGTTAATTAGAGTAATAAAACTTAAACTAGGGAAGCCACTTAGTTTTAAACAAGCAAAAAGGCAGATTTCCAGAACAGGGGGCGGGCGGGCGCGCGGAAGGGGGCAGGCGGGCGCTTATTTGACCAGAAGGTTTGGCCGAAGGAAAAAGCCAAGTAGGCGGGCGCCTGGCTCAGCACGGGCGGGCGCTCGGTCGACGGGCTGGGCAGAGGATCAGCTGGGTTCTTCCATTTTCTTACTCATTTCACAAATTTCTCAAAATCAACCACAACCAAACTTTCCACCAAGCATAATCATGTACCAAAACAACCTATAACTTGTAAGGGCCTAAATAACAACATCTAGAAACCCAAATCAAGATTTAAATCCCAACAATCAATAATGAACACTTCATCAAATATCACAAAATGAGTAATCAATCAAACACTTCAAAACCCAACCAAGAATCAATGTATATCATCTAAATCATCATATGAACATAGAATGAGCATTTTAACATAAAAATGGGGGAAAGTAAACTTACTTGAATTTATGAAAGATGACGGAATTCGAATATTCTTGGCTCTAGACGATCCTATCGACGATCTAAACACATTTCATAAAATGATCACTAAGAAAAGATGAGAGGAAGATGACTAAAATGAAGGAAGAAGGGAGGGGGAATTTCTTACATTTTCCATGGAAAGAGAGAAAGAGAGAATGCAGTGTGTGTGAGGTGAGGAAGAGTGAGGGAGAAGGGGAAGTAGGGAGGGAGTAGGAGATGATTATTTAAAAAGTTACACTAATGCCCCCTCCTCATCTACCTATAGTACAAATAAACCCAAATAACCTTTCTAGCAATTTAATCCCTTACTTCACACTTAACACAAAATCAACCAAATAATGCTAGACACAAATTAATATTATGAGGTATAAAATGCGCACATAATTAAATAATCAAATAAATAAATAAATACATAATTAATTATTTAATAACAAAATAGAGACGGGTTTTCGGGTCGTGACATTCACTCCTCCTTAAAGAAAATTCGACCCGAATTTTAAAGATACTTACCCGAAACAAAAAGCCACGGATATTTCCATTCCATCTCTTCTCGAAGCTCCCACGTTGATTCCTCGACGTTGTGATTCCTCCATAGCACTCTAACCAACGCAATGCTTTTATTCCTTAACTCTTGCACTTTGGTATCAAGAATCCGAACCGGTCGTTCCTCATATGACATGTCAGGCTCTATATCCTCGGGTACCCTCGATAACACATGAGATGGGTCATGCAAATATTTCTGAAGCATAGAAACATGGAAAACATTATGCAACCGGTCAAGAGAAGCTGGCAATGCGAGTCGATAAGCAAGAAGTCTCACTTTTTCCAAAATCTCAAACGGTCCAATAAACCTCGGAGCCAATTTACCTTTCTTCCCAAACCTTCGAATACCCACCTTCGGAGATACCTTCAAGAACACAAGGTCTCCGGTCTGAAAATTAAGGTCACGTCTTCGGTGGTCCGCATAGCTCTTATGTCGACTCTGGGCTGTCTTCAATCGATCCCGAATAACTTTGACTTTATCAACTGAATTCTGAACCAAATCGATGCCCCATATCTTCGCTTCCCCGATTTCATCCCAACAGATAGGCGATCTACACTTACTCCCATATAAAGCCTCGTAAGGAGTCATCTCGATGCTAGCCTGATAACTGTTATTATAAGAAAACTCCACTAGAGGTAAATGAACATCCCAAGAATCGGAAAAGTCTATCGAACAAGCTCGCAACATATCCTCTAAAATCTGAATAGTCCTCTCGGATTGACCGTCGGTCTGAGGGTGAAAAGCTGTACTGAATCTCAAATCGGTACCCAATGCTTCCTGTAACGCTTTCCAGAATCTAGAAGTAAACCTCGGATCACGATCCGACACAATGCTAACCGGAACCCCATGCAATCTCACAATCTCATTAATATAAAGGGTCGCAAGCTTTTCCATCGAGTATCTGATATCAATCGGTAAGAAATGAGCACTCTTGGTCAATCTATCCACGATCACCCAAACACTGTCAAACTTCCTACGGGTACGAGGTAGCCCCGTAACAAAATACATAGTCACATGTTCCTATTTCCACTCCGGAATCTCTAATGGATGAAGTAGTCCTGCGGGTCTCTGATGCTCGGCTTTGACCTGCTGACAAGTTAAACACTTCGATACATACTCAGCTATTTCTCTCTTCATGTTGTTCCACCAAAATTGTTGTTTCAGATCTTGGTACATCTTCGTACTACCCGGATGAATAGTATATCTCGATTTATGACCCTCATCTAAAACTTGCCTCTTTATACCGTCAACATCGGGCACACACAAACGTCCACGAAAAGTCAACACCCCAATCGAACTCAAAGAAAAATCCTCGAAGTTCTTCTCTTTCAATTTACCCATTATTTTTACTAACTCTGGATCTTCTTTCTGAGCTTCCTTTATTCTCTGAATTAGGGTCGGAGATACCCTAATATTCGCAAAAATAGCCCCATGTCTCGATTCACGAGGGCACCAATCTCGAACATCCTCAAGCATTTTCCACTCTCGAACCATCATCGAAGCCACATAAGATTTTCTACTAACGGCATCGGCTACAACATTTGCTTTCCCGAGATGATAGGATATCTTACAATCATAGTCCTTCAAAAGTTCCATCCATCGACGCTGTCGGTTATTAAGTTCCTTCTGAGAGAAAAGATACTTCAAACTCTTGTGATCCGTGAAAATTTCAAATTTCGCTCCGTAAAGGTAGTGCTTCCACTTCTGAAGAGCAAATACGATAGCTGCCAATTCCATATCGTGAGTAGGATAATTCTGTTCACTCGGACTTAACTTCCTCGAAGCATACGCGATCACTTTCCCATTCTGCATTAAAACACAACCCAAGCCTTCCTTCGATGCATCGATATAAATCACTAAGTCGTCGTTCCCATTTGGTAATGCAAGAATCGGTGCAGTAGTCAACCTCTTCTTCAATTCCTCAAAACTGCCATTACATTTTTCAGTCCACATAAACGGAACATTCTTTCAGGTCAACTGAGTCATCGGTGTAGCAATCCGTGAAAACCCTTCTATAAACCTCCTGTAATATCCGGCTAACCCCAGAAAACTCCTGATCTCAGTCACTGTCTCGGGTTTCTTCCAATCAACAATAGCTTCTATCTTCGAAGGATCCACAGAAATCCCATCTTTAGAAATAACATGCCCCAGAAATGAAACTTTCTCGAGCCAAAATTCACACTTACTAAACTTCGCGAACAACTGTTCCCTTGCAAGAACTGATAAAACTATCCTCAGATGTTGCTCGTGTTCCTCTCGAGATTTAGAATAGACAAGGATATCATCGATGAAAACCACTACAAACGAGTCAAGATAAGGATTGAAGATTCGGTTCATCAAATCCATAAACACGGCCGGTGCATTAGTCAACCCAAACGGCATAACCAAGAATTCATAATGACCATAACGAGTGCGAAAAGCAGTCTTCGGAATATCATCCGATCGAATCTTCAGTTGATGGTACCCACTCCTCAAATCAAGTTTAGAAAATACCACTGACCCTTGAAGTTGATCGAACAAATCATCAATATACGGTAGAGGATATTTGTTCTTCACCGTTACCTGATTCAACTTTCGGTAATCAATACACAACCTCAACAAACCGTCTTTCTTTCTCACAAACAAAACCGGTGCTCCCCACGGGGAAACACTAGGTCGAATAAACCCTCTATCAAGCAACTCCTGCAACTGAACCTTCAATTCTTTCAACTCTGCCGGGGCCATTCTATAAGGTGCTTTTGAGATCGGAGCTGTACCTGGTAGAAGATCTATACAGAACTCTATCTCTCGATCGGGCGGCATATGGTACTCAGAAGAGAAAACATCAGGAAATTCTCTAACTACCCGAACACTTTCCAAACCGGGTGATTCTTTCTTGGTATCGAGCACACTAGCCAAGTAACCCTCACAACCACGATGCAATAATTTTCTCGCTTTCACATAAGAAATTAAACGAATTTTTCTACTCAAAGGACTAGCCTCAAAAACAAACTTAGGCACATTGGGAATAGAAAAAGTAACGACTTTCTTACGACAATCAACAGAAGCATAAAACTTGCTCAACCAATCCATACCCAAAATAACATCAAAGTCTTGAATCGGAAGGACTACCAAGTCCGCACATAAGACACGACCACATATAAGCACATCACAAGCATGAAATACTCTATCAGTCACCAAACGTTCTCCTATAGGGGTCGACACCTCTAGAACATAAGGTAAAGACTCAAATGCGGCATTTAGCAAAGAAGCAAATTGCACAGATATGTAAGAATGCGATGATCCTGGATCTACTAACGCACGAGCGCTCACATTAGACACAGAAACAATACCTCCAATAACGGAAGGATCATCGGTAGCTTGTTGTTGATTCATGGCAAATACCCTTCCTTGGACCTTGGGCTTTCCTGCAACATCTCTTTTCTGACCCTGAGAAGAACCGGCCCCTGACCCTGATGGTTGGCCTATGAACCTCGGGCAATCTTTCGTAAAATGCCCCAACTGGCCACAATTAATACACTTCCCTTGATTCTTCCAACACCGGTCCTCTGAATGTCCTTCCCTCTGACAATAGGTGCATATCCTCCTATTTTGGTTCCCCAGAGTAGTACTCGGATTCCTTGGTACGGTTTGTCCTTTAAACTGAGACGGTCCTCCCGAATTACCTCGGTTATCTGAACGCTGATGTGGTTGTGACTTGGTATGACTCCCTTGCTTACCCGTGTTTGCGACCCCGGTCTTCCTCTTATGTTCCCTAATGTCTTGCTCGATTAGGTATGCACGATCCACGGCATCCTGGAATGTCAGAATCCTCTGAGCTATAAGCTGAGTCCGGATAGATGTCTTCAAACCTCGGATGAACCTCATTGCTTTCTGCTCCTCCGTCCTCACAAGATAGTCACAGTACCTGGCTAATTCCGTGAACTTAGCCGAGTACTGAGCCACGGACAACAAACCTTGGTCCAAATTGAGAAGCTCGATCTCCTTCCGGTTCTGATCAACTACCGGAATAAAATGCTCTTTGAATTTCCGCACAATTAATTCCCACGCATACGGTGTATTAGTCTCGTCCCAACTTGTTTTAATCCCTTTCCACCAATGTTCGGCGGTACCCACAAGCTTATAGGCCGCAAATCGGACCTTATCCTCACCAGTGCAACCAAAGACATCGTAAATTTTCTCCATAGATTCTATCCATAGCTCGGCCTTCTTCACATCGGTTTCCCCATTATACTCCGCCGGTTTCAGTTTCAAGAATTGCTCCAAACCGTATCGGGGTGGTGGTGCTTGCTCTACTCTCGGCCCTTGGTCATGAATAGCCTTCATGGCCGCCTCGAACATACCCTGAAACATTGCACGGGCATCATCTCTTGTTTCATTCTGATTTGAAGTTCCGGCGTTACCTTCACCACTTCTTCTTCTAGCCATTTCGAATAAGTGCCTGCACAAAACAACAACCGTTACTCACTCCGAACATGACTACCCTCCTAGGTCATACTAGTCTACTTATACTTAAACTTAGATCTAAACTAGGGAAGCCACTTAGTTTTAAACAAGCAAAAAGGCAGATTTCTAGAACAGGGGGCGGGCGGACGCGCGGAAGGGGGCAGGCGGGCGCTTATTTGACCAGAAGGTTTGGCCGAAGGAAAAAGCCAGGTAGGCGGGCGCCTGGCTCAGCACGGGCGGGCGCTCGGTCGACGGGCTGGGCAGAGGATCAGCTGGGTTCTTCCATTTTCTTACTCATTTCACAAATTTCTCAAAATCAACCACAACCAAACTTTCCACCAAGCATAATCATGTACCAAAACAACCTATAACTTGTAAGGGCCTAAATAACAACATCTAGAAACCCAAATCAAGATTTAAATCCCAACAATCAATAATGAACACTTCATCAAATATCACAAAATGAGTAATCAATCAAACACTTCAAAACCCAACCAAGAATCAATGTATATCATCTAAATCATCATATGAACATAGAATGAGCATTTTAACATAAAAATGGGGGAAAGTAAACTTACTTGAATTTATGAAAGATGACGGAATTCGAATATTCTTGGCTCTAGACGATCCTATCGACGATCTAAACACATTTCATAAAATGATCACTAAGAAAAGATGAGAGGAAGATGACTAAAATGAAGGAAGAAGGGAGGGGAAATTTCTTACCTTTTCCATGGAAAGAGAGAGAGAGAGAGAATGCAGTGTGTGTGAGGTGAGGAAGAGTGAGGGAGAAGGGGAAGTAGGGAGGGAGTAGGAGATGATTATTTAAAAAGTTACACTAAGGCTCCCTCCTCATCTACCTAGTACAAATAAACCCAAATAACCTTTCTACCAATTTAATCCCTTACTTCACACTTAACACAAAATCAACCAAATAATGCTAGACACAAATTAGTATTATGAGGTATAAAATGCGCACATAATTAAATAATCAAATAAATAAATACATAATTAATTATTTAATAACAAAATAGAGACGAATTTTCGGGTCGTGACATCTGCTCCCTTGACGAATTCCTCAAAGCAGGTCTCTATTTGACGAGCTCCTTATGAAATAGTGGCATGCCAATCTAGATGGGCTTTATTGGGCTTGGGCCTTGTTGAAATATGTGGGTCTTTTTTAGTGGATTTGAGCCTAACAAATTTGGTTTTGTCGCATCAGTTTGTTGAATTTGAACTTAATTATTACTTCCTCCGTTTCAAAATACATGGCGTTTTAGGATTTAAATTATGTTCCAAAATACTTGACGTTTAACTAGTTTCAAGAAAATTTTGCTCTTGTATGCCAATTATATCCTCATACATTAATTGCAACATATTTCTTGTTTAAGCATTTAATTGCATAGATAAATGGATTCTCGCACAAGTAACGTAAAGTCGTCCCCAAGGTGTTTAGCATATCAGAATAGCGAATAGAATCATAAATCAATGGGTCAGGTCCACTTCCTTTTCTTTGGTTGATTTCTCTTTTAGGGGTAGACTGATAGAGATATAGTAGAAATGATTTCCTAATATATTATTTGTATATATTGTTTCATATATTGGTTGTAATATTTTATTTCTTGTAATTATCTTTTCCTTATTTTGTACATCTTGTTCATCAAGTTTAGGTAGTCTAGGACTTGTATAAATACCCAACTATATCAATAATACAATTTGAGTCTTTCGATTATGAAAGTCCTCCACAATATATTTATCTTCTATATGGTATCAGAGCTACCGATTTATGGTGGCCTGATTGCTTCCGCCACTCTTCTTTAATCTTCTTCCTCCTTAATTCTCGAACTTAATTCTCCTCCCATGGCCGAACCCTAGGCCTTTATTCTTCTTCTTTTTTATTCTAGACTAGTAGGTAACCCGTGCTCCGCACGGGAATCTATCCGTTAATGTTTTTATATTTTCATTTTTTTTGATGTTTTTAATTGATAGATTAACATAATAATTTTATTTGAAAATATATGTATATTTTAAATTAATCAAAACATTTTCATAGCTTTGGTTGTACATAGTGGTAATAAATATGTTTTTTAATTAATTTAAAAGTATATTTAAGTTTGTTGTATGAATATTTAAAAAAATTAATGGTATTAATAGAATTTTAACATATATATTAACTATTATGATTAAATAATATAATTAATAGTAATAGTTAATATATATTATAACAATTATGATTAATTAATACTATTAATAATAATAATTAACTTATATAGTAACTATTATAGTTAACTATTATAATTAACTAATAGTATTAATAGTATTAGTTAGTTATAATGGTTAAATATCACTCTCTCCGTCCCGGAGTAAGAGTCCTACCTCCTATTTGCACGGAGATTAAGAAATGAAGTAAGTGTTGTGAGTGTAAAAGTAAATTAGGAAAGAAAGTGAATGGGAGGGAATAAGAAGTTGATTGGTTTTGTGTTAATTTTTTAGTTATAATTAAAATAATTATTATAATTAACTAATATTATTAATTGTACTTATTAACATATATAATAACTATTATTATTCACTAATAATACTAATAGATATAATTAACCTCTATATTAATTGTTATAATTAGTTAATACTCCCTACGCCCTAAAGTAAGAGTCTGTTTGTGGAGACTTATTAAATACATAATAGAAAATTGGTAAACATTGCAAATGTGTTGAGGGTATAATTGTCCAAAACACTATTCATTCTTTCTCATCATTTGTCTTTTTAGGAAATAGACTTTTAGTGGGACGTACAAAAATAGAAAGTAGGACTCTTACTCTCGAACGGAGCGAGTACTATTAATATTAAATATTAACATTTATTGTATAATGATTAACTAATACTATTAATAATAATAGTTAAGTTATATAATAACTATTATGATTAACTAATAATACTATTAATAATAATAATTAATATATATAGTAATTATTATGATTAACTAATACTATTAATAGTAATAATTAATATATATAGTAACTATTATGATTAACTAATACTATTAATAGTAATTTTTATTTTATTTAATAGTTAATTATAATAGTTAAATATAAATTGGGACACACCAAAAAGGAAAATAAGAACTTTAAACTGAGACGGAGGGAATAATAATAATTATAATAAACTAATATTATTAATAGTAATAGTTAATTGATATAGTAACTATTATAATTAATTAATATTAAAAATTAATATTTAACTTATATAATAACTATTATAATTAACTAATACTCTTACTATTAATAGTTAACTTTTATTTGCTTAATACCATTAGCTAATACTATTAGTTACTACATAAGGTAACTATTATAATAGCTATTACTAATAATAGTAATGGTTAACTAATATAGTTAACTATAATAGTAACTATTACTAATAAGAGTAATAGTTAACTATAATGGTTAACTATTATAGTAACTATTACTAATAGTAATAGTTACTATAATAGTTAACTATTATAGTTACCCTTTATAGTAACTATTATTATTAGCTAATGAAAAGAAAATGAAAAGTCACGTATTTATTAGTATATTGTTGATGTGGCTTCTCTAAATGCAAGCATTCTCTATTGTTTGTCCACGTGTCAATACCATAGCTCTTTTGGCCAACTTTAATATATATATATATATATAGGGTCGCGCTCCTGTGAGAACCATTTTATATGAGAACCGTGAGAACCAATCATAACCATTAGATTAAAAAAAATCAATGGTCCAGATGTTAGATACATTGGATACACTTGGATACATTAGTTAATTTTCGAAAAACAATTGGATACATTAGTTTTTAACATAGTGTATCCAAGTGCAACACTTAGATACAATACTTATTAACCTATTGTATCCAAGTGTAATCGAATTTTTTGTAATGTATCTAAGTGTATCAATTGTATCTAACATATGGACCCTTGATTTTTTTTTCCTAATCTAATGGTTATGATTGGTTCTCACGGTTCTCACGATATTTAGGTTCTCATTTGAGCACCTACATATATATATATATATATATATATATATATATATATATATATATATATATATATATATATATATAGAGAGAGAGAGAGAGAGAGAGAGAGATTTCTAAGGTACTTCTCTTCTTAATCATCTTATTATCCCCTTCTAATAAGGATCCTAAACTCTTCTTTTTCATATTTTTTTCTTCTCAAACACCTTTCTCTAATATGTTTCTCCTTGATTATTCTCCTCTCTAAATTTTCAAATCTTAAAACTAAGTTGGGTCTTCAAATATCTATACTTACTGCCTGTCGTGAGCCATACTCCCATCTTCTCTCATGCCATGATTCTTTATTCTCCCTTCTTTATTCTTTATGTTTATGAACTTCTTTCCCAACCTTATTTATAACATTGAGTTTTCCCATATTATTCCTTGCACGTTCTTCTTCTTTCCTAGCCGTGCATGTAGCCTTTCCCTAAGCTAAAGTCTTCTTTTTTATATTCATTCTTCATATTATTATCTATTATTCTTGTTGTTTTATCTCATATTCTCAGTTTTGAAACCAAGTTGGGTTTTCTTCACAAATTGTTCTCTCTTCTCTACAGATTTTTCTATCTTTTCTACAATCCGTCCCTTAAATATTTTTTTATTCTTAATCTTACCCCTCATTATTTCTTCTCCTTATATCCCTTGTTTCCCTATTTCTTTCCCAAATAAAATGTTGAAGTACAAATTAATGAGTGTCTTCCCAAATAAAATGTTGAAATCATCTTAGCCGATCAACCAATTGGCACGCCTATGTGGCCTTGATCGGCACCATTAGGTTGGGTCGGGTTAAAGTGGGTTGGCGGGTTGAGACGGGTTCCCATTACAACCTGTTTAAGAAACGGGTCAAACGGGTCGGGTCACTAGTGGGTCGACCCATCATATTTTTTTACCTTTTTTTTCCTGACCACACCCCCTCCCGTTGTGTGGGCGCCCACTTTTTCAACACCACATCAGTATGTTCAATAATCTGTAGGCATGTACCATACTCTCAAAGCATATATACAATCAATATACTTAGCATCAAAAAATTTAAAAATATTGCATGTTAGTACACAATACAGCAACCAATAACTTTAATGCATTTTCATGTCCACATGAACAGAGTATGCAACATAACATAAAAATGTGCCTTGAACAAAGACGATGATTTTTTAAAAAAAAAAAAAAAAAAAAAAAAAAAAAACAAAAGCTTCTTCTAGAATATCTGGTACATAGGCTGCATAGAGCTCAGTGTTCAACCCGATCTCCTCACCGTTTTCATTGGTGCTAAAGCCTCTTGTTTTCCCAATGTTAATTCCTGGTACAAGAAAAGTGAAATGATTTACTTCTAGACAATAATAGTTAAGATGCCCAAATGAAGAAAACAAGATTTCCATTTAATATTGAGTAACTATAAAGATCATGTTTTTTTTTTAACTGGAAACTCAGAAAAACTACTATCCATCACCATAACCCTTTGAACAACTAGTATACTCCCTCCGTCTCTAAATGATCAACAAAAAATGGGACGATCATTTTGGGATGGAGGGAGTATATAACTGCAAATCAATCCCATAAGTCCAAACCTTAGAAATGGGCAAACCAAACACTTAGTGTTAGACTATACTTTAAAAGGAAAACACAAGCATGGCTTGGGGCAACAACAGAGACATTTACCACATCATTAAAAGCTCAAGGCTCAAGGAAAACACAAGCATGGCTTCAAGAACCTTGCAATTTTCTCGGCTTCCGTCCATTCTAATTCTGATGGACAAATATTTCTAAAGTTAGGATCAACCAACTTCATTTGAAGAAATGCTCGACGATGCTCTAATGCATTCTCAAGCATAAGAAATGTTGAATTCCATCTTGTTGATACATCTTGACGAACTTTCTTAGCTCCCTTACCTTCCTCTGAAGAGAATTGAGAAACCAATTCCATAAATGCTAATTTTCTCGTCTCCCATTTGATATACTTTACACAGTTTCTAATCTTTTCAATAGCAACTTCTGCAACTTTAAGTCCTTCTTGAACTATGCGCTACACAACGCACATGAATAAACTCTCCGTCACAAAGAAGAGCATCCTTCAACAAGAGGTGACTTTTTAACATATCCACAACCCCATCATTATATGATGCATTATCTAAGGTTATCGAGAATATTTTTTTATCAATACCCCAATCTTTCAAAAAATATATGAGCTTATCACCAACGAAGCTACGATTGTGGGGAGGGGGAACATGCCTGAAATTCAAGACTCGTTTATGTAGAATCCATTCTTCATCTGCATAGTGAGCTGTCAATGTCATATAACCATCACCAGCACGATTGCTCCCAATATATGATAAATGAACTAAAAATACTCCCTCAATCTTAATATTTTTAGCAGTTATGTCAAGTAAATATCTACCTGTTGTCGTCATTAACTATTTTTAGATGTTCACTAGGATAATTACTAACCTAAAAATTATTGCTCAAAATACTTTCGTATCAACGACAAAAAAAAAAGGTATGAAGATCAGTCCAGGACTGAGGGAGTTTTAAGCATTGTGCAACTGGATTAGTAGTTAGTAATGTGCCAAGTGAAACTTTATCTCTACGCATGTGTAGATGATCAAACCGAGTGCCCACAAATACATCAGAATTTCAATCGATCCAAAAGACTTAGGTGTTTAGCATTGTAATTGTACTTTACATCACAATAGCAATTTAGGGAATTTTGTTATCATTTTAGCAAAATTTGTATCATTTTAGCAAAATTTGTCCCAACAACACAATCAAACTAAACAATTTATCTGGCTACTGATACAAATAGATGGCAAACACAAACACAAATAAAACAAGTAATGAATATCCACGGAAATCAGATGATCAAAGCAACAAATTGGGGCCACATTTACAATCAAAGATTACCCATGTATAAGGATGAAACAAACAAGAAAAAACCCAGATCAAATCATGAAGCAAATACCAAAATAACAACAACAACAACAAAAAATTGAAATATAATATGAAATCACCTGTCAATAGTCATCTTGTAAAGGGTTTGGCTGGATAAGAATTCTTAATCAAGCTCCTTTAAAAAAAGATGAATTTTTTGTGAAAAAAATTGGGTATTTAAAGAGGAGCAGCCGTGGGGTAAAATTTGTTGAAATCCATGAATAAACATGATTAATCGAAAGAAAATTAGGGTTTAGAAAGTTGAAATTAACTAACCTGGAACAAAATTAGGGTTTACAATGTTGAAAAAAAAAAATTGAATCTCCAAAGTTGTCTCCGCCGACTCCACTAACGTCGCCACGGTGCGCCTTCCGATGGAGATCGTCGTTGCGCTTTGATGGAAATCGACAAGTGAGGAAGGGGCTTCAGGCTTCTGAAGACGCGATCCCAGTTTGCGTCTTTTCTTACTCAAGCTAGCGGGTTGGAATGGGTTGGATGGGTCAACCTTTTTTAACCTGTTAATGTTAATGGGTTGGAGCGGGTGACCTGTTTTAACCCAAACTTATTATTGGGTTGGGTTGAGTTGGGTTGGGTAATTAACGGGTTGGGTTGGGTGGGTTCATGGGTAATGGGTTAGTTTTGCCAGGCCTACTTCTACCTCACTTGTCATACTCACACACTTAATTTTGGATCTCACTTGTAAATTTCATTCAATTTATCATACTCACAACCTCTTTCTCACTCACAATACTTTTGAATTTATATACTCCTTCATTAGTTCTCGTGCATCTTCAAAATAGTGCAAAGTGTTTTGGGACGGAATAATAATTACTCCCTCTGTCCCTAAATGAGTGTCTATTTTCAGGAAATTTTTGTCCCAAAATGAGTGTTCATTTTGATCATATAACTTTGTCTCTGAATGTTTTTTTACGAATTTTTTTTCACATGTCACTTTATACTTGCAAAAACTAAATGTTTGTAAAGAGAATTACAAGATTATATATTAATTTTGCCACCAAATTGTACAAAAAATTATGTTCTTTAAAATGAAATTTGGACACTCATTTAAGAATGGAATAGAGGTAGTAATACTTTTGTTTGTTTCCTGAATTCCCTTTTAAGTTTTTTATTTGCGCACCCAGGTCTCGAAAGTTCAAAGTTGATGTATTACTCACACTTGTCACCTGATCATCATTCTTATGCTCTCCTATCAGAAACTGGACTAAAGGGGTAAGAAATTACGTAATGTTTTTTATTTTAAAATTTTCTTCTTTCATCTAAAATGGACATACGATTTGATTTGAGATACGATTTGATTTGAGATGGAGCCGGGAGAGAATATTACTTTCTTTTCCTCGGTCCCGAAATGATTTTTTCACTTGCTATTTTTCATTGTCCCAAAAAAAAAAATCTTATTTCTTTAATTTTGTCTTAAATGTGCATAAACACAATATGGCTAGTGAACCAAGTGTTCATATCCTTAAAAAAACTTAAATAGTCAAATGCGAAAATCATTTTGAGACGGAAGGAGTATTTTATTTGGTTGTTTGTTTTTTCCACTTTTGGTAAAGCAACCGTACAAATTGAGAGCCGGGGAAGAAGGACTTGAAAAGCTGAATTCCCATGTGCCCAAAGGCATTGAATTTAAAATCCAAAAGGTTTTATTCTTAATTCCCATCCAGCTGCAGCCAATAGCTCAATGGCAAGTTGGCAACATAGCTTCTAAATACAGAAATTTGGAATTTAATGGTTTGTTGGTTTAAAAAAAAAAAGAAAAAAAAGAAAAAGGGTTTTGAAGCTCTTAAAGACAAACGTTTCCTTAAATGGTAAACCTTTTTTTTTAGCATACTTAAGTGCTTTTTCCTCTTTTATCTTGCAATTAACCCAAGCTTTACACGTCCCTTTCTTTCTTTTTTTTTTTTTTTTTTATTCCCAGGTTCCTCGTTTTAAATCGCGGAATGTGCCTGAATGACCACAGTTAAATCGCGGGATGTGTACAAAGTCCAACCCCAGAAGAGAGTAGAATGCTCCCACCAGGAGCCCACGCTGCATGCCTCTAGCAAGATCTTATGTCCCCCTCCCTTGCCATCCAACGATTCCACGAGAGTCACGTCCCTTTCTTTCTTCACTATATAAAAAAGGTCCTCACAAGTCACCAAAAACACATCTTTAGCTCTTTATAGCCTCTTTGTGTTTGTGTAGTCAATTACTTGATTGAGATGTCAAGGGTTATGGAACCACTTTCAGTAGGGAGAGTAATAGGGGAGGTTATTGATGTATTCAACCCAAGTGTGAAAATGAGTGTGAATTACATCGATGCCAATAAACAAGTCTCTAATGGTCTTGAGCTCATGCCTGCTGTCGTTACGGCTAAACCTCGGGTCGAGATTGGGGGTGAAGACATGAGATCTGCATTCACCCTTGTAATTTTTATTTACTTTTCAATTACTCTCTCCGTCCCAAATATAAATATAATATGCGCATGCATCCTCCCTCATATTTTGTATATATTGCACCATTTCTCTTTGTTATGACTAATTATTGATATGTGGTTGTAGATTATGACGGACCCGGATGCTCCAAGCCCAAGTGATCCATGTTTAAGGGAACATCTCCACTGGTTTGTACCATTTGTTTGGCTTGCTCCAAAACTCACTCATGCATGTTTCTTAACACGATTTAGATATAATTAATCACACAGCATTTCATGCGTAACATTCGTTTTGGGACAGAGTGTTGGAACAATTATGATCCTTGAATGCCATACTCACTTTTAGAATAAGTTTGAGGAAGAGATGAAGGCGGAAGCGTAAATACTTGTTGAATCCATTATAGATGTTGTAGGGAAAAATGAAGAACAAGAAGAAGATGTAGGCAATAGGATCTTCTAAATGATGAGTGTCTCTTTATCTCTCAATGTCTTCCAACAATATGAAGTAAATTTAGATGAGAGAAAGTAAGAATGTAGTAGTTTCTAGGCTTGATGGAAGGGTCTTTATGTATGAAACAAAGGGACACTTCACTTGGGGACCACACCTATTCATTCTTAAGCAATGTTAATTTACCATTTTGCCCATCATAAATAGATAAATTACATTTCAAGAATTCTACACATTTATTATTAACTACACTTTATATTAATGTTATAGGTTCTTTATGGAAATACTAGATTACTTGTATTGCAAGCCATGTTCTAACAATCTCCCACTTGGGTTGCAAAACAAAGTCTTTCCTTTAAATCATAAATATAACATAAATGACAACCCAAATGTGCACTTTGTTGTCACTTATAACAATCCCGTCCATTAGCTATACAAGTATAAGGACTAAAGGGGTAGTCGTTGTAATTGATTCGCAACTAAACCCACAATAATCACATATACAAATCCAACTAAATGATATAGATCAAAAGCGTAGATGTGTAGCATGGAACGGAATGAATATATACATATTCTTCCTACTAGTCCAACTTTAACCAAATGAGATCAAAACTTTAATAATAATAGAACAATAAATGAAGAAACAACACAAACTCCCACTATATTAAATGCTATCAAAAGTTGTTATACCCATATGAGCAACAGGCTCGTGAAACACTAAAGGTGATAACGCCTTAGTAAACGTATCCGCTAACATAGAGTTTGTACCAATAAGTTGCATTTCTATTTGTTCATTTTGTACTCTTTCTCTTACAACAAGAAATTTAATGTCTATATGCTTAGACTTTGACGAACTCTTGTTATTGTTGGAGTACAAAACCGCTGCCCTATTGTCACAATATAGCTTAATAGGTCTTTCGACACTATCGACAATACGCAGTCCCTCAATGAATTTGCGCAGCCATATAGCTTGATTGGATGCTTCGAAACAAGCAACAAACCCGGCCTCCATGGTAGAGAAAGTTACGAGTGTCTGCTTGGCACTTCTCCAAGAAACTGCTCCACCGGCTAATGTGAAAACATAACCAGACGTTGATTTACGGCTGTCTTGGCATCCAGCAAAGTCATAATCGGAATACCCAATGATCTCAAAATGATCCGACTTTGAATATGTAAGCATGTAGTCCTTGGTGTTTTGTAAATACTGCATCACTCTTTTGGCTGCAACCCAATGTTCTCTCCCCGGATTGCTTTGGTATCTACCAAGCATCGCAACAACAAAGGAAAGGTCTGGACGAGTACAGACTTTTGCATACATTAAGTTTCCTACTGCCGATGTATAAGGGATATTTTCCATATACTTGGTTTCAAAAATATTTTTGGGACATTGATTAAGACTGAATTTATCTCCTTTAGAGAAAGGGGTGTCATATGGTTTACAGTTTTGCATGCTAAACCTTTGTAATACCTTTTCTATATAGGCCTTTTGTGATAATTCTAAAGTACCTCGTGAGCGATCACGGTGTATTTGGATTCCTAATACAAAAGATGCCTCACCAAGATCTTTTATTTCAAATTTGTTTGAAAGAAATTTCTTAGTTTCTTTAAGAAGGTTCTTGTCATTACTAGCAAGCAAAATATCATCCACATATAAGACTAAGAATATAAATTTACTCCCACTGAACTTATGGTATATACAATCTTCACCAAGATTCGTTTCAAAGCCAAATGAAAGAATTACTTGATTAAATTTTAAATACCACTGACGAGAGGCTTACTTGAGCCCATAAATGGATTTCTTAAGTTTACAAACTAATTGCTTAGTTTGATCCAAATCAGTCACCATTTCTGGTTTCTTCATATAGATAGTTTCCTCAATGTCTCCATTGAGAAAAGCTGTCTTTACATCCATTTGATGAAGCTCAAGATCATAATGTGCCACTAATGCCATAATGATCCTAAAAGAGTTTTTAGAATATACCGGAGAGAATGTTTCTTTGTAATCAATACCTTCTTTTTGAGTGAAACCTTTAGCAACAAGACGAGCCTTATGTCTTTCCATATTACCCTGTGAATCCCTTTTGGTTTTAAATATCCATTTACAACCAATATATTTCACATCCTTAGGTAATGGGATAAGATCTCAAACGTCGTTGTCCTTCATAGATTTCAACTCTTCATTAATGGCATTGATCCATTTATGAGAATTAGGACTATTAATGGCTTCATGAAAGGTGAGAGGCTCATCTCCCACTAAACCTAAGTGTCCTTCATTCTTAGCAAGATACACCTCATAATCATCCGAAATGGCACTTCTTCTTACTCTATTGGATCTCTTTAAGGGTACCGGTTCTTCCTCATTTTGAGGTTGTTGAATTTCCTCATTATGTTCAACATTTTCATGTTGTTCATTATTTATAGGGGAGTTAATATTTTGAATTGTATGTTCCTCTTGAATTTCAGGTACAAGTACTTGATTTTCAATTGGAATTACTATGGGAAGAGGTATAGAAATGGATTCCTCTTTCTCAAATTCAAAATTATTAAAATTATTATTCCTAATTTCCTGTAACACCCCGAAAAAAAAATCTAATTCCATAAATAACAAAATGTTACAATTTACAACTCTAAAATACTAAATACTATACAAGATATCACTAATCAACTCAAATTCTCTATAAATTGCTCCGCCCCAAATCCTTTCATCCCGATCATCGCTTAACTGCAAAACTGAAACTGGAGGGGGTGAGCTGGGGGCTCAGTAAGAAAGGGGATACACAATATCACAGAAGTCAATAGAACACAAACACCAAATAACAATGTCCATGAAATTATAAATATGGACATGCCAATAAGACTCGCATTTTCATAAACCGGATAACCGATCAATCATACTTTACAGTCCGATGTACTAATGATATTCGGGTCCAGTGACTCAACCAAATCAACCGAATTGTTGGCCGCCCTCGACGGAGCCGGACCCAACACAAACACAATAACCAATAACCGAACCCACTGCGACCGTCACATAATTAGCTACATCGCAACTGTTCCATATAACAAATCTCATCTTTGAGCATAATAACACATAAAGCATGCTTTCCAAATAACCGTAATATTTACGGACCAAATTCAATATCAAAACAATTATCAAATCACGCCGAACAAAGGATATACGTATCAATAATATGGAGTACTACGATAAGACGTGTATAAAAGAAAATGACATGGAATCAATACTGCGTAGTCTCCTTACCTCAAAATGCTTAAAACGTATCATCACTTTATTCTCAAATAATTACCGAACCTCAAACTATAACTGGGAAAAGCATCGAGCTTTCTCTCAACTATTGTCGAAACCATTGCAGAGAGTAAACTATCTATTTGTATTTATAGTACTTTTAAAAGTAGATGAGTCACCCATTTAACCCAAACACCTCCTGCATGAACCTCTTGTATTATTTTTACACCTCAAATCAAAAAGTCATACTTGCTGGCAATTAGTAAAGCACAACATGGCCCACCATTATTTTAATTAAACTTTCTTATACTTAAAATGTTAAGATACTATTTCCGAAAGTTGCCCGAGCTTAGTCCGTCCTATATTCTTGTTATTATTATTATTATTTTCGATCCGTCCTAAAACGTCGTGCTTAATTTCGGGATATTACAATCTTCCCTCCTTAAAAAGAATTCGTCCGCGAATTCTACTTAATCTAGCTCTAGATGATCTTATGAGAATACCCCAAGATCTTATCCCCGAGCTAGCTCACAAGCCTTAAGGTCGGGGTTCTGCTCTGATACCAACTGTAACACCCCGGAAAAAAAAATATAATTCCATAAATAACAAAATGTTACAATTTACAACTCTAAAATACTAAATACTATACAAGATATCACTAATCAACCCAAATTCTCTATAAACTGCTCCATGTAACAAATCTCATCTTTGAGCATAATAACACATAAAGCATGCTTTCCAAATAACCGTAATATTTACGGACCAAATTCAATATCAAAACAATTATCAAATCACGCCGAACAAATGATATACGTATCAATAATATGGAGTACTACGATAAGACGGGTATAAAAGAAAATGACACGGAATCAATACTGTGTAGTCTCCCTTACCTCAAAATTCTTAAAACGGATCATCACTTTATTCTCAAATAATCACCGAACCTCAAACTATAACTGGGAAAAGCCTCGAGCTTTCTCTCAACTATTGTCGAAACCATTGCAGAGAGTAAACTATCTATTTGTATTTATAGTACTTTTAAAAGTAGATGAGTCACCCATTTAACCCAAACACCTCCTGCATGAACCTCTTGTATTATTTTTACACCTCAAATCAAAAAGTCATACTTGCTGGCAATTAGTAAAGCACAACATGGCCCACCATTATTTTAATTAAACTTTCTTATACTGAAAATGTTAAGATACTATTTCCGAAAGTTGCCCGAGCTTAGTCCGTCCTATATTCTTGTTATTATTATTATTTTCGATCCGTCCTAAAACGTCGTCCTTAATTTCGGAATATTACATTTCCCCTCTAAATTCAACATCCTCAAAGAACCTAGCATTTCCCGTTTCAAAAAAAAGTTCTAGTTTTCGGGTTGTAAAATTTATAGCCCCTAGATCTCTCGGCATACCCTACAAAATAGCTAATAACTGTCTTAGCATCCAGTTTTCCCTCATTAGGCCTATAAGGCCTAGCTTCTGCTGGACAACCCCATACATGAAGATGATTTAAGGACGGTTTCTTATTCGTCCATAATTCATAAGGGATTTTATTATTAGTAGCCTTAGAGGGAGCTCTATTGAGAAGATAAGTTGCAGTTTTTAAAGCATCGCCCCATAATGAGTGAGGTAAAGAAGTACAAGAAACCATACTTCTTACCATATCTTTAAGGGTTCTATTATGTCTCTCAGCTACACCATTCATGCTAGGCGTACCCGGCATAGTGTAGTGAGGGACAATCCCACACTCTTCAAGATAGCGAGAAAAAGGACCCGGACGTTGTTCCCCCGAACCATCATTCCGACCATTGTCGCGACCCCGAACCCGCGGGTCCGGGATACGCGAGCTGGACATCGACTTAAAACCAAACTCTAAAATATAGAAGTTAAAAATTCCATTTTGAACCAAAAGATGATAACACAAGGTTTTACAAATCCAAGTTTAAATCAACAATGTACAACCAACATAAGCTCCACAGCTTATACTCAAAAGAATAAATATACAATTCTTAATGACGTCAATAATGGTGACACTATCCCCAAAAGGTTATACATTTAAATAATGTAAACCGATCCATAACAACCTGCCCCAATATCTCAATCCTCTCGACGTCCTCCTCGATCCGCGAATCCTAATCCTTTTCCTCCTGGGGGGGTTAAGGAAAACAATTTGAAACAAGAAACGGGGTGAGATAAAATCTCAGTAAGTTACTAATGCAACTACATGCCATGCTATCATGCAATAACCAATAATAATAATCTCACGTAGCACATAGCAATTAACAATTAACAGATAGCAGCGGAAATAAACAAGTAACAAAGGATACTGAACCAAGGTTTCCAAAAAGGGTGAATCGATCTGATCAATATTAACAGAACCGCATCGAAGAGCAGCTACAATAAACAGCATCAAGAGCTAAAGAAGCCGGTTCAGAAACCGAATATCCAATAACCAATAATCGATGAACGATAACGGGAACGGGGTACATGACACGAAGTCATTACCCAAACTCTATAATACTCACCAAAGGGAGTTCAATATCATCCCAACTATGGCCAGTAGAAAGGGAACGGGAACGAGTGAAGAACATTATAAAGGACTTGGTTCAGGAGCCATTATAATCCTCTCACTAAACATCATGTTAACAAAGTACCAGCTGGACTTCCAAATAAATGCTAAGTAATAAATACTAGCTTAATTAAACAACTTAGGGTTCCAAAGTAGGGAACCACACCAATTAAATCACCATAAAGATGCAACGGGTACTCATGAAGAGTTCAACAACAACGAACACAAGAAGTTTCTCATAAAAGAGCACAACAACGATAAACGGTATTGCTCATAAGGAGCTCAACAACAATGATTATTAGAATACGATAATTCCATAAAGAGGAACCATACCAGATACATTTCAAAGATGATACCATAAGTTACTCATAAGGAACACAACCCAAACGGTCGCTCACAAATAGTACAACGACTACAACCCAAAATTATCCTAAACGTTTACTCATAAGGATGTACTAGGACTATGAACTCAACCATCTCATCACACCTGAAATTCCAAAGTAGGAATCAGAATGAATACACTTTAAGGTTAATCAAACCGTAAGTACCCAATTGCCAATACACGCTTTACCTCCGTCCTTAACGAACAAATCCCAAACGAATCCAAAATGTTACCCTTATTAGAACATGATTACGACCGGACTAAACTCTACATTTTAGTGTTCAACAACAACCCTCTAGGTACTATGGAACATCTCCTAAAACCTAGACCAAGTCCTACTCGAAAATCAATTCGATTGGAACAACCACGAACACGTCATAAGATGCCCAAACACCCAATAAAATCCCGAAGTATAAAACTTATAACTTAACTGAAAAACCTATACCATCTTGTAGTTCTCGAAGAGAGCTTCGAAACGATAGTTTACACGCCTAAAACGGAGTTCGCATGAACCCAATACGACTCTCGAAAGATTGGACCAAAAAAGGGGAATAAATTCATAACAGGGGAGGGGGTGCGCTCGCCTCCTAAGGGAGGGATGCGCGCGCCTCCTAGATCAGAAGGGGAATCAAGTTGGGAGAAGGAGAGGGTGCGCGCGCTTCAAATAAATGGGTGCGTGCGCCTCCATCCGACAGAAGCACAATTGATTAAGGATGGCATAAGGGTGCGCGCGCCTCCTAAGGGAGGGATGCGCGCGCCTCCTTGCCCGGAAGGGCGATTTCCGGCCAAAAGTTCTGGGTTTCCACCAATAACGACCCCAAATCCAATACACACCAATTCTTTACCATTTCTAACACTACCAAGAAGGGAACTAAGGTACCTACACCATTTTGAGCCAAAATAACTCCAACAACATCAACTAAAGACCTCACTCAAGGGTGATTCAAATACCCAAGATTTCACAAAAATGAACAAAATGCAAATCACTCCCAAATCCACCCAAGATGCAATAAATGGCGTTCATAACATCAAATAAACATGGAGTAGCATTTCTAGCATAAAATAGGGGGGAAAGCAACTTACCCAAATTTTCCAAGGTTGATGGATTTCAAATATTTTTGGCTCCCAACGATCCTATCGACGATCTAAACAATGTTCACGTTTTAAGAAATGAGAGAAGATGAGAGGAAGAAGGAGAAAATGAAGAGAGAAGGAGGAGAAAGAAAACTTACCCAAATCTTAGAGAGAGGGAGAGAGTGGCTGGAATATGGAGAGAGTGAGGGAGGAGGTGAGGGAGGAGAGGGGAGTAGGGAGGGAGTAGGGGAATGTTTAAAAGGTTTACACTTAGGCCCCCTCTCTCACACTACACTGTCGCGCCCCGTACCCGTGGTCCTACATGGCCCCACGCTCGGGACACGCACGGAAGACGTCATAAATCACATTTAACAAAAACTTTTCGAAAACTATCATAAAGATAAACGAAATCCATTTTGGAGGGCAAAGCCTCAACTTAACTTTCAATTAACTTTCACAACTAAAATACTTGGCACGAAGGCCTACATTAACTTATACAAAAGAGTGAACACCAACATTATCCAAAATAGGTGTTACAAGATCAAGTCACGGATACACTACCCATTAAGGTTATACATTTACATAATGTAGCCTTTACAAACATACCCCAAAAGAAATTACCACCTCGACGCCTTCCTTGTGATAAGTGACCTATCCCGGATGCACGCCCTTATCTAAAACAGTAAACAAATAAGGGGTGAGATAAAATCTCAGTAAGCTACTAATATGCAACTACATTTCATGCCAACATGATAATCACAAAGGAACAATCAATAGACAGTCACATATGCATATAACATAAAGATACAGTCCACTCATCACATAACACATAATGCGGAAATAAACACTCATATGTGGATACTGAGCCAAGGTTCTATAAACGGAACACCATCCTTTGAGAAGAGTCCGTTGAGCAGCATGAACGAGCTGAAGCCGGTTCCGGAACCAAGTAACAACAACAACCAGAAGTGGGGGAAATAACACATAGTCATACCCCCAAGCGTGTAGCTAGAATACTCACCATAGGAGCTAGCTCATCCCAACCACGATCACGGGAAGGGGCATCCCACTCAAGGCCACTGAACATGGGGAAACTGGGTTACCAGTGAAGTACATTATACTGGACTCGGCTCATGCCATTATAATATACATCACTGCCCAAAACAAACACAACAATGCCAGCTGGACTCTATACAAGCACAAGGTAATAAATACTCGCTTGAAACAACAACGGGGCATTGATTCCAAAGTAGGGAACCAAGCCAAATTCATCACAAGGGATTCAAACTAATTCTCATGAAGAGATCCATCAACAACAACATCACACTTGAAATTACTCAAAAGGAGCACAAGGGTTACACACCTTACCACATTACAAACATGATCACAAAGGACGCAATTCTACCACTAGAGTGAACTACAATGTTCACTAAGGTCAACTAGAAGGACACCCAAGACTTGGACCAAAACGCATTCTTCAATCACACAAATGAACAAAATGTAAGGTTTCAGGGGTTCTGTGCGGCCGCCCAGAGTGGGTTGTGCGGTCGCCCAAAAGGTCTCAAAACAAGAACAAAAGCTTTCAGAAAGATGCGCGGCCGCCCAGGAAGTTTTGTGCGGTCGCACAATGCTCTGGATTTCCAGAAATCGGGAAGAACATCAAGGTTTCTTCCATTTTCTAACCCAAACACATTTCCACTCAAAATCCAACATTCCAACTAGTATACTAATGTACCAACACAACTAATAAGTCTAAAAAGACTCAAACAACAACACTTAACAACCAAAATCGAGAATCAACCCAACATTCAAGATTTAAAGCTCAACATTTCCCAAAATTCACAAAAGATGATCAAGATGCACATCAACATTTAAATTCACGACTAAGCATTAATTCGTCATCCAATGATCACACAAAACATAAATGACCAATTTTAAGCTAAAAGGGGGGCTTAGTAACTTACTTGCAAAATCTCAAAGTTGACGGAATTCAAATCTTTTTGGCTCTACGCGATCCTATCGACGATCTAAACAATGTTTACGTTTTAAGAAATGAGAGATTAAGAGAGGAAGAAGGTGTAAATGAAGAGAGAAGGAGGGGAAAGAAAACTTACCCACATGGAGGAGAGAGGAAGAGAGGTTGCTGGGAGAAGAATGGAGAGAGTGAGGGAGAAGGTGATGGAGGTGAGGGGAGTAGGGAAATAATTCAAAATGTTACTCTTAGGCCCCCTCTCTCACACTACACACAAACTACACTCCCTACTAACAATTAAGACCTAACACTTCCATACTAGCCCAAATAATTCTAATACAATGCTAGGCAAAATATTATAACACATAAATTGCACACATAATAAATAATCAATTAAATAACGAAGCAAGTAAATAATTAAATAATTATTTATTACTAAGAAAATAGAGACGGGGTTTCGGGTCGTGACACTACACACAACTACACTCCCAACTAACAATTAAGACTCAACACTTCCACACTAGCCCAAATAACTCGAATAAACGCTAGGCTTAAATATTATAACACATAAATTGCACACATAATTATTTAAATAAATAATAATTTAAATAAATAAATAAGCAAATAATTAAATAAAAATCATTTAATTACTAATAAAATAGAGCCTATATTTCGGGTCGTGACAACCATAGTATTCACCACCACAATCGGATCTAACGTTCTTAATAGTATTACCTAGTTGATTTTCAACTTCGGCCTTAAAAGACTTGAAAACGTCCAAAGATTGAGACTTTTCATGAAGTAAATAAATGTACCCGTATCGAGAGTAGTCGTCTATAAACGTAATAAAGTATTGTTAACCATTCCAAGAAGGAGTAGGGAATGGCCCATAAATATCCGTATGTATTAGTTCTAAGACGCTTGATGCTCTTGAGGATACTTTTCTTTTAGTGTTTGTAAACTTTCCTTTTAGGCATTCAATGCAAAAGTCTTTATCCAGAATATTAAGTTTATTTATGATTCCCTCTGACACAAGTTTATCAATTCTCCTTTTGGAGATATGACCCAAACGCCTATGTCATAAGGTATAAGAATTTTCACTTGAAAACTTTGGCTTTTTACTTTTAGTTTCATTATTATGGGACTCATTTATTGTTTGAATAGTGTCAAGCAAATAAAGATCATCACTATTCGATAAAGTACTAGTACCAACAACCATGGAATTAAAATAAAGATCACATCTATTATTTCCAAATGAACAAGAGTAACCCTCTTTATCCAAAATTGTGATAGATATCAAATTCCTTCTAAATGAAGGTACAATGAATGTATTATTTAGTACAAAATAATAACCAGTACTTAATAACAACCTAAAAGTCCCTATGCCTATAACTTCAACCGGTTCCCAGCTCCCATATAGATGAATCTTTCATCTTCGCTAGGTCTTCGGTAATTCAGGCAACCCTGCATAGAATTATGTGAGTTGTTGCACCAGAATACAACCACCATGTATATGTAGGAATTGATACTAAATTAGCCTCAGTACAAACAAGACCAAATGACATACCTTTCTTAGGATGCCAAGCGTGATACTTAGGGCAGTCATACTTCATGTGCGTTAGGTCCTTGCAAAAGAAGCATTTCTTTTCTTTATGATCATTAGATCTCTTAGGCTTCTTGTTGCTTGTCACCGCAATTTCTTTCCCTCTTCTCTTTGTCCCATGAGAAGAGGTAGATGCTAAATGAGCACTTTCAACTTTAGATTGCTTCAACCTATCTTCCTCTTGTGTCAAATGTGAAATTAATTCATTAATATTCCACTTATCCTTTTGACAATTATAGGACACCTCAAAGTGACCAAACTGAGGAGGAAGAGAGATCAAAACTAAATGCACGAGAAGATCTTCCGATATCTCTAACTTAAGTGCTTTTAGCTTTGTCGAAAGGTGAAGCATTTCTAAAATGTACTCCCTAAGATTTCCGGCACCCTTGTACTTCATGGAAACAAGTTTCCTTAGGGTAGAACTTGTTTCCGACTTTTCGCTTTTTGCAAAGCGTTCTTCAAGGGTCTCAAGAAAAGTCTTAGCATCAACGTCCTCGGAGACGGTATTCAAAAAGGTCTCCGTGACAACATTTTTCATAATCATTAGGCTCACGCGATTGGAGCGTTTCCATTTCTCCGCACTTAAACGATCTTCAGCAGTGCTTTGATCAGTGAGGGGAAGCGGAAACGGCTCCCTTAATGCGAGATCTATGTCCATACAACCTAAGATCATTACAATTTTATTTTTCCAGTTTTAAAATTTGTCCCATTAAGCATCGGAATTGTACTCATCACAGCGGTAATAGAAGAAGCATTAAGTAAATCTGTCGGGAATCGAGAACAAGAATGAATACAAAACATTATAAGTAACTACATTATGAATAAATGATTAATTATATCAAAATGAAATCCATCAAACAATTAACATGACATCAAAACTAATCTTTGGATTACGAGTTGATTCATAAATAATTGCCTTTGATAACAAATAATTTGAACAATATTTGACTAAATGCTTAATCTTCCTTTGGGTAGTCTTAAGCATTTAACAAAACAACTTAATGTTCATTTTATTTGTCATCACATGAATGCTCAAGTTTAGTCAAATGTCAAAATCTTCTTTGGAAAATTCAAGTCATTCACATATTAACTTAAACATTCAACACTTTAACAATTTTGTGTTTAAATAACGTTAATCACTTAGGTGATAATATTATTTAAACAATGAATAAAAAATTTTAAGCATATAATTAATCAAGGTTTTAAGGTTTGAAAAATGAATGTTTTGTTCAAAAGGGGAAAACAAAATTTGTGCAGAAATTTAAAAATCCAAAGTCAGTGAACAGTGTCTGCACGGCCGAGCACCATAGAACAGAAACATTGTTTTTCTTGACACACTTTGCACGACCGTGCCAAACAAACCGCACGACCGTGCAAAACCTGAGGTCCGCCCGGGTGGAAATCTATACCCGTCCGGATCTATTCAAGGGGTCCGACCGAACTGTACCAAAGATCCGGCCGGACCATGCCATTAAAACCCACTGTTTCATGAAACCCTAGGTGGTCCGACCGGGCTAAATCAAACACCCGTCCGGACCAGCACATACCAGGTGACACCGGTTCAAGAATTCAAGGTGCACGGCCGAGCAAAACAAAAGACTCGGCCGTGCAGATGGTTCTGCACTTTCTGAATTTTTGTTTAAAATCTTCCCAAAACAACAAGTAGATCCATATGGTATGTACTTAAAACATAAAACCACGATATTTAGGATAATCTTTCTTTTAAAATTAATGGAATCAAGTAAGTAGATCCACATAGTATGCACTAAAACATAAAACCATGTTATGAAAGGATAGTTAAAGTTGAACCATTGAGTTTAATGAACAAAAACTTTCAAACCATTTTCTTAAATTCAGATGAAGATTATCAGTACTCTATGAATGAGTTAGAGTCCCTAATCAACATCAAATCTTAATGATTCAACAGGAAAAAATGAATCAAAGCGTTTTAAGGCTTTCCAAAAGAACTCAAACCAAAATATGAGCGGGCTCTGATACCAATTGTTGGAACAATTATGATCCCTGAATGCCATACTCACTTTTAGAATAAATTTGAGGAAGAGATGAAGGCGGAAGCGTAAATACCTGTTAAATCCATTATAGATGTTGTAGGGAGAAATGAAGAACAAGAAGAAGATGTAGGCAATAGGATGTTCTAAATGGTGAGTGTCTCTTAATCTCTCAATTTCTTCCAACAATATGAAGTAAATTTAGAAGAGAGAAAGTAAGAATGTAGTAGTTTCTAGGCTTGATGGAAGTGCCTTTATATATGAAACAAAGGGACACTTCACTTAGGGACCACACCTATTCATTCTTAAGCAATGTTAATTTACCATTTTGCCCATCATAAATAGATAAATTACATTTCAGGAATTCTACACATTTATTATTAACTACACTTTATATTAATGTTATAGGTATGACTTCTTTATGGAAATACTAGATTACTTGTATTGCAAGCCATGTTCTAACACGGAGAGGTAGTAATATATACCGTACTCATGATGCATGCATGTTTCAGGATTGTTACGGATATACCAGGCACCACAGATGCTTCATTTGGTATGTTCATGAGTTTTTGAACCTTGGTTAAAATTCATGAAATAAATCACATTTTAGTTACAATTAGTATAATTAATGAAGTAAAATTAATAATGCAGGTCGGGAAATGGTGAGCTATGAAACACCAAAGCCGGTGATAGGGATTCACAGGTACGTGTTTGTATTGTTCAAGCAGATGAGGGGAAGACAATCAGTGAGGGAAATTCCATCAACAAGGGACCATTTCAACACTAGGAACTTTGCTCTTGAAAACGGGTTGGGGCTTCCGGTGGCTGCTGTTTACTTCAACGCACAGCGAGAAACTGCTTGTAGAAGAAGATGATGTTCGCGCGCGCATTGAATTTGAGTCATCAGTTAATCAATCTCAACATCTTGTCTCTTGATTATGAGATTGATATATTGTTCAAATTAAGGTTCAGAGATGGGAGAGTATAATTACTTATGATCACCAGTATTGTTTTCCTGGTGGTTTTTAAATATGTTTGATGCATGTGTTGTACTGTTGCTGTGTATGTGTTGGAGTTGTACCTTGAACGTACTAGGTTCAAGGTGAGAGTGGTGTTGGATGGTCCCCCAACATGAATTTAAAGAGAAACTAGTTTCTCCAATAAATCTTGTGTTCCTTTTAGTAATAATGAATGGATAGGATTTGTGTCGTATCACTAACGAGAATACGTTCTTTGCGAGTTAGTTGATACTCTGCAACAATCTGTCTATTAAATTACATGTGTTAGATATATACTCCGTAATATAATAGTAACTGCACCTTATAATAATATAGATCGTACATTTTATCGCCTACGATATCAGCTACAGTGTGTGTGTTGTTACTGTGATTTACATCTTATAGTAACATAAGCTACATTTTATAGCAACTTTTGACCGGACTGTTGTACAGTGTTACTGCACAGATTTTTCATTTGAAGAATAGGTTGTTCATGAGCTACATCCTATAGTAAGTTTTTACCAAAGCAACCACAATTTAATCCAACATAAATTTAATTCACAACTGAAACAAACAAAGAAAGAAAACAACTACAGAGTTCACACAAAGCTAAAGCTCCATGAGAATACACAAAATTTGTTTCTTTTTCCCTCTGTTTTTTCTACAATCACATACTATAACCACCACACAAACACCTATTACAACTCATATTATACCTTAAGCAACAACCTGACATCTGACCCGCCCCAACACAACAGCAGCAAACACAATGAATCCCATGCAACGCAATAGCTCAAAATGTACAAGCTAGGTACAACATAGTTTGAATTGCACTCGGATAGATACTAAGGTTGTCGTTAAATATGCTCTGCTTTAATCAAAATTTCATTCTTTTAAGAATTTACCCGTCAAGCATTTATCTCAGAATTACACTGTTGCTCCCTACTGCAGCTCCGTCTCCCTCCCCAAAATATACCCGAACAACTAGCTTTTTCCACCCTCATCCCACCTTGCTTCTCCTCCTCCCCTCCTGAGACTTGGGCTCGATTAGGAGATCCTCCTCGTCTTTCTTCATCGTGTGGTTCAAATGACCTGCACTCCCCATCATCGCACGTGCATAGAGGAATGGAAACGGAAGGGAATGGACTACAAGTTACAGGACAAAAGAGATCTGAAGAAACAGAGGCCACTCGATTCTTTTTTATCTCTGGTGTACAAGCTGGTGTTGAACAGGATGGTTCTCGAGGGTGAAGCATGCAAGGTGTGCAGAGACTGAGGGAGAGGTGTAGTTTGATATCTTTTGCTGGAGAACAAGGTAATTTTACAAATGAAACAATGCCATTGCGACAAAGAGGGCACGGGATGGATCCGGGAGGGCCTAATAATTCGGAGGTGATATTGCTTGTTGAGCAGAGGTAGAGTGCACATCGAACACAAAGTTCATGCCCGCAACCTGAAAAACTGACTAGTTTAATCCAAGTGCTATGAATTGCATATATGAAGGATACTCTCTCTCTCTCTCTCTCTCTCTCTCTCTCTCTCCTCTCTCTCTCTCTCTCTAATTTTTCAAAATGAATATGAATGCCTAATATTTCGAAAGTCACAAAATGAATGTCCAATTTTGGGAAGTTACTAAATCATCCATCATCAAGCAAGTTCCAATTCAAACTTACAAATATGGTGAGATTGCTAAGGGTTTTTATGCACTTAGGCAACTAAAAAGGCCTAAATCCCAACTTTCTTAAAGCTCACTTAAAATTGGACATTCATTTTAGGATGGAGGGAGCAGAATGTATAAATACTCCATCTCAAAATGATCTTCCCACTTTTTTTGTCATTACTACGAATGAACTTTCGGCAAATATTTTAGGTTGATTTAATTGTCCTAATGAATATTTAAAACTTGTTATTGATAGTATTGTTGATGGTTTATCAATAACAAGTTTTAGATTTTCATAGTATAATTAAATCAACCTAAAATTATTGCTCGAAATTCATTCGTAGTAACGGCAAAAAAGGTGGGAAGATCATTTTGGGACGAGAGAATATGTAAGAAGAAAGAGTGCAGACCTTCAGCAGCTACAGTACATGCTCTCTCCAGACAGACAGCACAAATATCCGTGTCCTCAGAAGAGGTTGCTGATGACTGCAGCCCATATTCTCTGCAGAGAATTGTTGACAAATCAAAATTCTGTTTAATAATATTGCATAAGAGCCAATCCACAAGATTCTGAAACAACTCAACTTGTATTTTTTTCGAGGACAATAATGCATCATTGCGGTTTCAGCATTTGATCAAAAAGTGAATAGTATATACGAGCATCTCAAATAATTTCAACATAATGTAGGGATGTGAAGGATTTTTCAAGAAAAGGGTAGTTTAGGACATGTGATATAACTAGTACAGTATAGACCATCTACTTCTAGTGTTTCCATAAAACCCTAATTACATTGCCTTTGCACTTTTTAGCTTCACAGATATATTATTTTAATATACACCAAAAAGAAAAGAATCTTGCTGAGAGACGAGCACAATGTAACTCAGCTCCCACTAATGACCAACAAGCTAGCACACCTAGTTTTCAAACATCTGTAGATAATAAAAACCAAATATTCTAACGTTGCGTTACATCTTTCTTTGATACTAAGGTATGTGCTGCTGCCTTTGTCCCTAAATCAATGTCCATTTTCAAGAAAAAAAATCCCAGGATGATTTTTTTTTTTTAATGAAAAAAACTTTGTCCCTAAATGTTCTTTTACCAAATTGTTTTCATTGGTCTCATACTTGCAAAAGTAAATCTTTGGAACGAGAATTACAAGAATATATATATGTATATTTGCCACTAAATTGTATAAAAAGTAGTGATTTTCAGAATGTCTCTTAAAATGAAATTTGGACATTCATTTAAGAACGAAGGGAGTACAATATTCTGGATGTTAAAAAGAATCATGCAAAATGCTACATTAGTTCAAACAGCATAAAGGCCTATTCTAGGCTCAATGTTGCCCTTTGACTAGGGACATTCATGTTTTCAAAAATCTCCTACATACTACGTCGTCCCCAAATCGACACATACTTCCCATTTGGATTTCAAAGTAGTGAGACCTATCTCTTATAAAAGTTCGGCATGTAAATTGGACTAGTATTCATTCATATCCAAGAAATTTGAAAACAAATAAAAAACATGAAAGTACAATTGTAAAAATATGACATTTTTCCAGTTAAAATTAACATCATGAGATGTGATGCTGTATTTTCACGAGCTTATCAGTTGAATGGAGCTGATAAGAATACCACAGGTGCACATTCCTCTAAAAATTGAGTCATCGAGTGAAAGATGTCAACACTTCAAAGAAAGGTTAGTCAAACGCGAGAAATGATGCAATGGCAGGTTTTGTAAAGAAGTGTATAGTATCCAAGATATTATTATCCCATGTTTTTGTGTACTTTTTCAAGAACCTTTTTGTTACACAAACCTACCGACCACAAGTGGCAAAGTCAGAATTTTGTTTGCAGGGGGGAGGGTTCAAATTATATTCCTGGTAGAATATCACATGGTCCTAGATTAGGCTCAAATGAATGTCCAATTGTAATAAGGTGTAATATTTCCTAGAGAAAATGGGAATCAAAGTTAATAAAATAGTGTTTTCAGTGGTAAGAAATCATTTTCGATTCCTATAGACAAACCTAAAGGTTAAGAGTGATCCCTTTAGGCCATATGTGGCCTCTCCGATCCTAACCCCCTGCATTCACTTGAAGCCACAGCACGCACTCAAACTTGAGCAAACTCATTAAAGGGTTCCCTACCAATTAAGATAGTGAGATGCTCTATCCGTTCACTTACTAAGGATTATACTAAAGTCATAAACTTGAAGACAGATAAATTCAGATATAACAAGTGAATAACCAAAAAAGATTCTAATTTCATGATCATTACCCTCCTGTAACTCATACACCTTCACAAAAGGCCAACCAAATGCTGAACACATACATCCCCTTTCATTTAAGAAAGATAATAAGAACATACTCCTGGACAGTCTATAGTACTAGAAAATATCCATGCTCCAGACTGGACCAAACTATCCAAAAAATGACTTGTCTACAATCTTTCTTGAACTTCCTTTAAATCCTTTTCAAAAGCAAAAGAGATTGCTCCGTTCCGTAGCCAAATGGTCTATGGGGTACTGCGAATTGTTATTATTCCAAAGTGCTTACATGACCTACTGACATGATTATGCAACTTTTCACAAATCATCAAAACTCATTCTTTTAAAAGAAAAAATTGCAAGAGCAATAAAATATATATAAATGCACAAACACACTTTTCATTTGTATAAATATTATTAGCTGCAAGTTACCTTGCAATGTTTAATACGCTCATGAGAGGCAAGGACAGATAATTAGAAGGAGAAAATGTCGGTATTGCCAGGTCAGAATTGGGTGCTAGCAAAGGCTCAAGCCAATGCCGTCCCCACATCCTTGCAACGTCAAGAGGAAGCCACCTTCAAGAGTAAAGATTTCAATAAGATAATTTCACATGATGGCAAGTCAAAATGTCAAATGGTTAACACCAGGAAAACAAATTGCTATATATTACCCATTGCAATTTAACGTCAATCGACTGGCACCTCTAGCAAGGAGGATCTGGAGAAATGAGACATGGTGCTCACAGATTAAATATATGTAAAATCAAAAAGCCACGAAAAAAGCATCTAAGATAGCAGTCATTCCAAATGTATCCTTAGTCTTTACCTGACAGCATTTCAGATTTCCCCCACATGCTGCATAGTGCAAAGGCGTACTTCCCGCTCCTACAAATAAAAAGAAATGGCACGGAGAAAGCATTTACATGATGCAATTCAATTGATGACAAGTCTGGAAAATCCAACTAAGCGAAATTTAATTATAAACCTACCTATCAAGTCCATTGAGGTTCCATACTGAAATGTCACAGCTGACACATTGGCATGAAGATCAAGAAGGAGCTGTACACATTCAAAATACCCATTCAATGCCGCCATATGAAGAGCAGTAATTCCACCATCAGCAGCCCTATTTACAAATTTGGCCAGTGCACTGCAATGGCAGAACAGATAAGAAAACCAATTTTGACATAATCAAGTATGAAACTTAGGATCACAAACCTTTGATCATGTTTGTTTTTGAGACTATCGACTGTGTCACCATCTGATGGAGTATTTATAGCTTCAAAAGGAGCACTAGGAACAAAATCAGCTACCACAAGTCGTATGCATCTAACATGCCCGTTAACTGCAGCAAAATGGAGAGCAGTCCTCCCACTAAGATAGTCCGCCCGGGTAACCTTGATAAAGTAGAAGACACAATTAGGAATTTCTGATTTCACCAATTAACGTAGGAAATCAATCAAAATTTTAAGGAAAGAAATCTTACATTGCATCGAAAGAGAAGAAGTGTTTGAACAACTTCCCAGTGTCCATATCTACAAGCTTGCATCAACGCCGTCTAACAGTACCAAAATTCACAAGAATTGGACAATCAATCAACACAGATCCTTAATTAATTAATCAGCTCTTTAAAATCCCATACAAGTAATTAAATAAGACACCATTATTGAGCTAACCTTATTAAAGATCATCAAACCAAACACCCTATTCTAAACACAAGTTCATGATAGATGAAAATTTCAAAACCTAAAGAGGAAAAAAATGAAAATGATCGTGATCGTGTACCTGGCCGCAATAATTTCTTGAATTTACATCAGCCCCATTCTCAAGCAACAATGCGACAATCTACAAATCACAAAAAAAATATATAAGAACATAAACGTATAGATCAAGAGGGCAAAAGGGGAAATCGTGAAACGGTGGTGAGAGAAGAACCTCATTGTGGCCTTTAGCGGCGGCGAAGTGGAGAGGGGAATTAAGGCCACCAAATGTGGAATACTTGGCCAGGCAAGGATTGCAGTCAAGCAACATCTGGGCTTCAACCAAATCGCCGTCTCTCGCCGCCGACACCAATCTTTCTCCCGACGCCGAGCACCCAAATGAATTCCCCATTTTCTCCCTCCCTCTCTCTCCCCCCCCACTTTCCAAGAAAATTCAAAGAATCTGTTTTTAATATACCTTTGAATCTTATATAAAAGGGTACTAATTTATTTGGGGTTACTTGAAATGTGGAGGAAATTAGGTCAACTGTCGTTAAACAATTTCAAAAATAAAACAAAAAAAAAAGAAATCAAAAAAAGGGGGAGAATCAAATTGAAAGGAGATAACAACAAATGGGAAAGGGATTGCGCGTGTTGAAATTTCAGATTATGGGCATAAAACCATACGGATTAACATATTGATTTGTAGAAGATTAGAAAGACAGAGAGAGAGAGAGTCAGACAAAAATAAAAGAGGGGACACAGAGAGAGTCAAGATCGGGAGAGAATGAGAGAGATTTTCTCTCCCTAGACTATACAAGTAGAATAATTTAAGAAAAGTAAGAAATTGGGGAAGGATTTGGATTATATGGATGGTGGTGTTGCCAAAATGGGGTTTGTTATTGCTTTGAAGGAAACAATGGGTGGGAGACTCATCAAGTTGCAACCATGTCAATGGCAGCTTTACCTTCTTTCATTTCCTCTTTTTCTAGCCATAACTTTTTCCATATCTTTTCTTTCATATCATTTAATTGTTCACATTTAATGTAGTACTAGTAGTGTTTTTTTTTTCCCCAAAGAAAATCAATTTAATAGTACTAGTTAGGAAATGTGATTGTTTTTTTGTACGCGTGTTGTTCGGATTTGGAACTGCTACAATGAGAATGGGAGGTAGGTTCACCCGTTTAACGATGTAAAATCACACAATATTTGTATATTTGTAAAATGTTTGGTATACAATGTGAAACGTTCACTGCTAAAATGAAAAGAAAAAAAAAATTGTACGGCATGGAGCTAAGACAAGAGCTAACACGTGTAAAAAAAATTATGTTAGGTGGTGAACGTTTTACATTGTGTAAAAAATGTTTTTAAAATGTTGTATTATTTTTACATCATTAGACGGATAGACTTAATTTCGTTGTAGCGGTTTCGGACACGTGTTCTTTGTTTGAGATGTAAAGAAAATATTTGCATCATCTCAAAATGATAGCCTCATTTCTCTTTTTAGTTTGTACTAAAAATTAGTCTTACGTTTAAAATTAAAGTTTTAAAATCACTGAATTATCAAACTTTTAATGTAATCTTAATACTTCCATCCCATTTTAAGAGCCCGAAATGAGTGGGTTCAAGAATTAAGAAAAGGGCAATGCTAGGGGCACAAAAGAAGTTCACAAAACTATAATTATGGATACAAAGTGAGTTGCGATATTTTATTGGTTGCATCGATTGTGTATACGACACACTCTAATAAAAAACAATAGAATTTTGACACATCATTTTGTAAGCCATATTTTGTGACATTTTTTTGTGACTTTATATTTACCCTTAAGGAAAATGTGATCTATTGTGAGTGTTGATAGTTACTACCATCAAAATTTTGGTCCAAAATAATTGTCACTTTTGAGCTAAATGTCTTTCTTATCCTTATCTTTGCATTGAAATTTGTTCTCTTTTATTAATTATCTTAGTTTGAGACATTAATGTAAGAAAGTTGCACACTTAATAGGGGTAAAGTTGGAACTTTTGTCACTAAGTCATGATAATTATTACATTTCTTAAGAGTTGTGCAAATGCAAAAAAGACAGCCATTTTGAACCGGAGGGAGTAGATAGGAGAGAACAAATGGGTTAGAGAATAATTAGTGGATAATTATTGTGAGTATGACTTGTAGGACTCAATTTCCATTTTAGAATTTGACTCTTAAATGGGATGCTCTTTTAGGAATTTTTTTATTGTTAAAATGGGACAAAGGGAGTTTGTTTAAAAAGTCAAATGAGTTTTTACTTTAAACAGAGTGAGATACTCCCTCCGACCCAAAACGATCTTCTCATTTGACCTTTTTCATTGTCTCAAAAAATTCTTCACATTTCTACAACCTAGGCTTGGAAGTGCCTAAACAAAACATGACTAGTGAATCAAGTGTTCATATTCTTAAAAAGTTTGAATGGTCAAATATGAAGATCATTTTGGGACAGAGTGAGAGGGAGTATTATGTAAAAGGGGTATATAGATTTATGACAGCTAGTCTTATGATTAAGCAAACTTAATCCCTATTTAAGAACCTGCTTAATGAAATGAATTCAATTTAGCCTATTTAAGTTGTCTCGAAAGATTTGTGTCATTAATCAGAAGAGCATTATGGTATTGTAAGGCGATATACGTTACAATATCTACCATCATATCAATTGTACCATGCTAATACATAATATTTGATTATTTATTTCAAAAGTACCTGAAATATAATACTGCATCCATATGAAAATAAATTAATATTGTTTTGTTTTGTTTTTAGTTATGTGATAAAGTGAATACACAATTTTTCTCTTACTTACTTAGGGCTCGTCTAATACACAGTTTTAAAAACGAAGATTTTTTGGACGTTAGTATTTTGAGCAGCCAAAATAAGCCAAGATTTTAGAAAGCTCCGTGCAAAAACTCTTTATTTATTGAGACGCTTAATCAGCAAAAAATCTGGCTTTTTCACTCCATTTTAAACGCACCGTTCTACCAAACGAGGCAGCGCAACGGTCAATTGATGGTGTCAGATATGAGACCCATTAACTATTTTTTTTTTCTTATAAAAAAATAAATAGTAAACCATGTTGAGAAGATATTGTACAAATAATTCCAATAGAATTTGAATAATGTGACATAATACTACTTAGCATCTGTGGACTAAATATATGCTACAGGTCAAGTGGCTTTCAAGTCATACCTACCTTCGAATTTATTTACTCCCCACTGCCACCCATTTCACCTATTTCATTTTATCAAAAAAAACAGTACCAATTTGTTTATACTAATTCAGTACTCAAAATGTTAAAAAAATCATTATGGAACCTTTGAAATGTGTCTTTGTAACTTAAAAAAATGTTAACTTGTGCAATAACATTAGGACATTAATTTATTTGCAAATTGAAATTTTAGGTGGGAATTAGGAGAAACATTGGACTAATTTCTCAATTTATTATCGACCGTCTACCCTTAAAATAAAATTTTCTTCCGACGACATGGCCATTAGTGTGAAAAGAAAGAAAGAAAAAAAAAGGCGCTAAACAGACAAAATCAAGCGTTTTAATTCGCTGATGATCATGAATTTATTGAACGATTTGGTTGATTTCAAGTGTTAGAATAACCACTTTTATTGGGTTCTCTTTTATTCATCATTTCTTCATTACATATTTGGAAGATGGTTAAGAATTAATTAGGAGAGAAAATAGTTGATAATGCAAATCATAAAAAAAAAAAAAAAAAAAAAAAAAAAAAAAACTCCCTCCGTCCCAAAGTAAATATTCACCATCTCATTTACACTCATTTACACAGAGATTAAAAGTATAAAAGTAAAGTAGGAAAGAGAATGAGTGAGAGAGAATAGTAAATTGATTGGTGTTGTCAGTATAAAAGTAAAACAGGAGAGATAATGAGTGAGAGAAATAATAATGATTCTTTGCCAGTTTTGAAAGTGAACATATACTCTGGGACGGACTAAAAAAAAAAGGTGAACATATTAAAATAATGGGACAGACAGAGTGAGTAAGATATAGCAATGAATTTGCAACTCAGGAAGATAAATATCTTGATTACATAAACATAATAATGCTAATATACTCTACATAATTGAGTATCCTTGGAGATTTTTTTTATTATTTTTATTTTAGTTGTTTATTAGTTAGTTGAAGCCAGCAAGTTTAATATGAAAATGTTGTTTTCAAATCCTAATTACGCGTGTGTTTGATCATTAACCAAAGCTACAAGAAAGTGGTTCCTAAAGTAGTTAAAAAGGTGATTCCTCGGATGAGAATATCTGTAATTTATTGATTTTATTATACCTTCCTCACTTTTCATTTTTTACAATAAAATTTCGCATCACTTTAATATAAAAAAGAAATACATTATTGGTATTTACTAGTAACAATAACAGTCATTCTCCCTTCGGAAAAATTTACAGTCATTCTAAAAATTATTTCTCAAAATGAAAATTAACCCCCATACATTATTGGTATTTACTAGTAACAATCATTGAATTTTTAAAACTTAATGTAACTTTAAAATATTTGAAAAGTTAAACGAACTATCAATTTGGGACGGTAGGGGTATATCTCAAGAACAAGATCATTTTTGCAAAACAGAAACGAAGTTGTCTGGCCAATCTTAGCAGAGACAAAACCGCGCATTTGTCAACATAAAATTGAATAATTTGACTTCTACATGAGGGGAGAGTAATAAAAATGCTGAAAATATAAGCAAGTAGACCTAAACTATTACTCCTACGTCCCAAAACGAGACTCTCACAAAATGATAGTCTCGTTTGATTTTCAAAAAATATTTTAATGTTACATTGTAATTATAAGTTTTGCAAATTCAATGATTTTGAAGCCTTCATTTTGAAAAATGGACTAATTTACGTGGAAAAATAAAAGGGAAACAGAACTATCATTTTGAGACAGAAGGAAAGGGGTATGATTTTTTAAAGAAAATGTCTAGCTAGCTTGATCTTTCACACTGTACACACAAGGACTTAACTGTAAACATGGAGCTTAGTAAGACAGAGGGGAATGCAGAAATCCAAAAGCTTCCATAACTCTGTTTCTTCACTTCTGGGACCCTTGAAGCAGTTCATCACATGTGCTACTCAATAGCAGCTTCAAGTTTACTCAAGTCAGTCTGAATGCATAATGGTAAAATATAAAAAATAATAATCAGCACAATAGTATACCAAAATCCATGAAAGTACATCAAAATCCATTACTATTTCACAAGAACATGGTTCTGGGACTGTTTAAATATAGGGAAAACTCCCTTCTTCTTTTTTTCATCGTACTTAGAGCCGTCAATTCGGGACCGTCCCGCTATATACATGGGACGGGGCGGGATATTCTATCCCAAAAAAACGCGGGACTATTCGGGACATCCCGTTTGGGACGGGACACGACGCGGGATGGGACGGGACGTCCCACATTTTTTTGAAACTTTAGGCCCAATCCCAATTTCCACCCAAGCCCAAGCAATCCAAACCCAAATGATCTCTCCCAAAAGAAACTCCCCTCTTAATATATTGATCTAACAGAAAATGTGATATACTCCCTCCGTCCCACTTTAATTTACAAAAATAAACTTCATAGACAAATGCTTCTAATGTACTCATAATTTAAATTGTTGTTGACTTTTGTTGCTGCTGGTTAATCCAGTTTTTCCATGGAAATAGTTGTTGCTGACTTTTGTTGTTGCTGGATTGGCACTCGGAAAATTGCTGGAGAGTGGAGTGTGCTGGGACTTGAGAGGAGCAGGGAAATGCTAGCTTGTTGCCTTCATTTTTTTTTTGAACAAACTTTCTGCCTTCGGGACATTAGGATTAGTATTGTTGGTTTTTGTTTCAAACTATAATCATGACATTTTCTAGTATTGTTATGACACTTTTGTAAGGACTAAGTTGTTGAATTTTGTGTTTTTTGTTATAAATATTGGATTATGTTATTTCGAGAGATGTCACTTTTGTAAGGACTAAGTTGTATGACGATTCGTACTTTGGGGCGTGTTCCACTTTTACCATTGACCTTTATTTATTTTTTTCATTTTTACCATCGTACTAAAAAAATAGTCTCATTTTTATACCCAAAACTTAACATCGTTACATTTGGCTAACGGAATAGGATGATAAAGTTATGAAAAACTAACCCCATTAAATATCTAACAAATTTAACCTACATTCATTATCATTTTCCTTTAAACCCACTAACCCCCCCCCCCCCAAACCCCCAAAAACAGCATTTGGCTCTTCCCCCAAATCGCTCATGCCAAATATAACGACGTTAAGTTTTGAGCATAAAATGAAACTATTTTTTTTAGTACGATGGTTAAAAAGGAAAAAAATAAGTTTAATGATAAAAATGAAACACGCCCCAAAGTACGTTGGACAAAAATGGAGTTTTCCCCTTAATATATGGTTTTGTGATTGATGGATGAGTGATGAATCTCACCACTCAGACAAGGTTTAGCAAAATTTGATCTAAGTAGCTACATTCTGTTCTTGATGTTCAATTCAGTTCAGTAACATTCACAAAGGTTTCTTGGTTAAAGGTAGAAGATAAGAGAAATTGAGCTTGTAAGGAGCTTAAATGACTTGCTATTTGGAGATGATCCCAAGCGGGCCGTAATGCACTACACTAAGTTCATGCAGTGGAGAGATCCTAAACCAGTGGTCTGATGCATGGAATGCCTTACCAATCTAATCAATGTGCATGTTCCCATCTTTGAATCAGGATTATTCCTACTGTCATGGTAGTCGGCCACCAAAATTTCTCAAATTACATACTCCCTCCGTCCCAAAATGAATGCCAAAAACTGTTCTTGATCATGAGTAATTTTGAATATTCATTTTGGGACAGAGGTAGTTTCTTATCAATTTCTTAAAGCAATTAAGTCACCAATGTCATGAGTGATAACTTCTTAAAGTGAGTCAAATGACATCTAATATGAAGAGAAGTCACAAATGATAGTAGAAAATGTGGATATGCCTTAATGTAATACGAGTAGTTAAAATGCAACTCCTGAAAACTGTGCTTATGCAAAACAGATGTTCACAAATACAAGCATAAAGGTTATCTTACTTGAATATAAGCAGTCTCCGGAAGAAGAATCCTCCCACATTTGTGGTCTGTCATTCGAAGTCGCAGTTTCCAATAGTATATATAATTCCAATCTCATCCGAACAAAACTACAACATAAAGCCCTCCTAAACTTCCTATCAAAGCCTGTTAAAAAAATGTTATCCCCATCCGTTAGTCATTTAGCTGGTTGTTTTCTGAAACCCCATTTCCATCATAAATGTTATCCTCATCCGTATAATCAGACTCAGCATCACAATCCACATCTGAGTCCAAATTCTCTCTCCTCTCCTCATCACGCCTAACACTCTCTTCAGACCCAACACTTCCTAACCGATTCTCAAAGCATTCTCCTTCACTTCTCTGCATACCATTAACTTCTCCACCCCTCCTAAAATGAACCAACTCCCTTTCCTCACCGACGTTCCTCAACCTCATCATGATCAACTGAGACAACTTCCTCCTCGCCAAATACAAATCATTCGGCTCAATCAATTCCCCCTTTCGATAAGCCTCCCTAAGAAAAATAGTATGAAGCTTCCCATAATTCCCTCTAGTCGATATATAAAATATCCCTTGATGTTGAAGGAGAAACTCCTTAAGCTTCTTGGGCAAATCCATTGTAACCCTAAAATGTGCAATCCTCTCCAAACTTATCTTCTTTTCCACTGTCAGTGACAACATTTCATGGATCATTGCAATTGCCCTCTTCTCCATTCTCTTCTGAGCCTCTAACGACCTCATGTCGTAACCAGACACATCTTCGTAAGGAGACCAATAAGGTAGCCTTTGCCATTTCCAAACAGCAATCTTATAATACTTGCCAATCTTAAACCCAGGTGGGAAATTCACAATAAAAGAAAACCGAATATTTTCAGCATCAATTCCCTTCTCCCTATATTCCTTTTCCCTAACTTTCTCAATAGCACAAACCGCTAAATTCCGATCCTTCTCTACAATTTCAATATACTTAGTCTTAGTTTCTTTATCTTCAAACAATCTAAAAAACTGAGGGTACTTGAGAATTACCGAAAATTCAAAATCTTCCGGAAGCCCAAATTCTCTACTTGCAATTCTAACATGATCAAGAGAAAGCCGGCCAGTGTTGGACAGCATAAGCAACTTCCTCAACCGGGTAACCGCATCAGGGATTTGAGCAATCAAAGCTTCATTTTCTTTATCAATTTGAAGAATGGCTTTTCGGGTAAGTCTAATGTAAAGAATTCGCTGAACTGGGTGTTCGAAAACTTCAAAAATTTGCGGGAATTTGAGAACGAACCGCTGACCTTCAAATTGTTTGAAGTCAAACCGGCGGGAGAGAACGTCGAGCCGGGAAGCGGAGATCATGGAGTTTTGTTGAGAGAGAATTAGGTCTTGAAATTTAAGTACTTTCCGGCGCTTCTTCTCTACTTCCATGTAGTTGTCGAATCCATGGTCTCGAACTCGTTCTTGCTTCTTTGGTATAGACGTTGACTGTGATTTTGACCTGGTGAGTGTGAATTTGTTGAGGTTCTTGCGGATTTTGGAGTTTGATTTCAGGATTTTGGTTGAATGTGAGAGGAAAGTTTGCATTTTTGGGGGTTTAGGCTTTTGGGGACGGATTGGATGAATTTCTTTGGGGGTGATTTTGTTCAGAGAAGCAGAAGTTGGAAACTTATGTAAATTTATGAATTATAAGGGAGGTGATTTGAAATGTCTATAAATTAAGGGGATATTTTGTAAATTAAGAAGTTGGACTTCTTGCGTTTGGGCTGGGGCTGGGCTTGTTATGAAGCTCAAAAAGTTGAAAATTGCTGCTCCAAACCTTCCTAATTTATTTGACATAATAGAAGGATAAAAGTTCTCCACTCACTCTATTCTATGTGGGAATTGAACTTGTGACCTCCCGCTAAGCTAAAGGAGGACTCTACGCATACATCCGGCCTCCGGGTACCCGTAGGCCAAAAGGCCTTTGGTAGGTAGCCAGGATATCTAGTATCTACTAGTATACTCCATTCGTCCCCGCATAAGTAGGATTAGAGGAGTGGGCACAATAATTAAGAGAAAAGTAGTCTATGTGTAGTAGAAAATGAAGAGAGATAATGAGTGGGATAAATAGTAGTGTTGTTGAATAAATTGAATGATGAAAAATTAAAAAAGAGAATGAGTGAAGTTAAATACTGAGGTTGGTTAAATATAAATATATTAAAACATTTCCATTTTGAGTAGTCTCAATTGTTTTGGGAGGGCCTAAAAAGAGAAAGAAATTGTGATGGGACGGAGGGAGTATGGTTTTGTTATATTTGAAGAATAGATATACTTTATCAAAGAAATATTCCTACGGAAAAAAATAATCTGACTTTTTAAGATTGTGAATTTTGATTGAATACTACTGTCTTTAGTGAATTTTTAAAATTTGTAAATGAATGATGAACTGAAAATTCTAAAACCCCATTTTATTTTTTCTTCAAGATTTTGTGATAACTAAAAGGTGGAAAGTATGAAAACAATATCATGTTCATGTACACAAGCCAACATGTGGAAATGATAGGAACAGTATATTTTGTGGTAGCATGGAGCTTCCACAAAGTGCCTGTCAGCCTATAGAAGAACAAACTACTCCCTCTATTCCATAAATGGTCAACCGCGAAAATCATTTTGGGACGGAGGGAGTACATTTCACGATGCATGCCATTACTCTTAAAATCCTTCACACCCATAATAACCAAATATCTCATCTGAACAACACATAAAAGTTGACACAAAAACATGTCAATACCATTCTTCAGCATTACAACAAGAAAGAATTCATACGAAATCAAACCAACCCAAAACCTAAATTCACTCACAGGTCAACAGAGTCAATACCCGAACCATAACCCTATTGCCCGGTGCCAAACCCTGACACCAACCAGAGGATTCAACGCGGTGCGTTCTTGACTCAAACCCCATATTCCCATAAATACCCCCATCCCAAAAGTTCCTTCCACAACCCTCCGTCCCATATTATATATATATATATATATATATATATTAATGCCATATATAAAATTCGGCTCCCCAAAACAACAGAGAAAAAGGTGGTTTTGCGAGTTTACTTAGCTGTCCTCTGGCACCCCACTAAGTGCCTCTTTGATTCCATGAACGGTGCGAGAAATGAGAGAATTCACGGTGTCAACTGATTCCATAGTTATCTTTGCTGTAGGCGAGTCGCTCACCAGTATCTGAAATCCCACCGTCAGAAGGGACCCACCACCGCTACCTCTGCCACCTTCTTTCCCAAATGTCCCGTTGTTGCAGTTATCGGGCCCGCCGGATTCAGGAACACAGTCAGGTACTATAGCAAAACCTGATGGCAAGAAAGTTACACAGGACGAGTCTCCGCCACTTGTCACCACCTGAATGGAGGGTATGTCGATAGCTGCATACACTACAAGTGATCCCGATGCATCGTACGAAGTCTCTTGCAGTGTCAACACTCTGTTTTGATTCGCACCGCCAGCCGGTGCCTGCACAGTGAATAATAATGCAAAGTTAGGGGGGGGGGGAAATATATATACTCCCACTATCCCGCAAAGTTAGTCCCTCTTTTTTCATTGTTATTACGAATAAACTTTGAGCAATAATTTAGGCTACTTTAAATTATCCTAATGAAAATCTAAAACTTGTTATTGAAACACCACTATTTATATTACCAATGCCAATTTTTAAATTCTCATTAAGATAATTAAAAATGACCTAAATTATTGCTCAAAGTTCATTCAAACTAACAACAATGAAAAAAGAGGAACTAACTTTCCGGGAAAGAGGAGTATATATATATTAGAAAGTTGGGACAAGTGTCACAGTTCCCCTAAGGTTTGGTTTCATCTTACTGCTCCCATTTGTCAACTTAATTTAAACAAAATGACTATTTACCTCAAATCTTTAAAGTGTAAATTTAGCATTTGGACTTTGCATGGAGAAGGTTTAGGGGCAAAATAGTCATTTTATTTTACATTAGTTCTATGTATAAAGATATGCAATATGCATCCGAAATCAAAAGTAGTACTCACATTGGCACGGAGAAGAGAAATGGCGTTGCCATGATGATCTTGACCTTTGGCAATGCGGATTGCCTGCTGCATAGGCCCACCATTTGACAAAACATCCCATTGGTGCCTCAGCTCCTCGTTTTGCAACAAAGTAAACAAACGCTGATGTGGGACCGGCATCCAAATGGAGGTAGTGGCACTCAACACAACCCCATTAGGTTCACCCGGGTTATTAACACCCTTGCATACTAGTAGCCTAGCTGCTTCACCCCCATTTCCAGCTTGAACCACCTCCCACTTGTGACCGGTTGCACAAACCCCCGCGCAGAAGTTACGAGTCATACGCTGGGCCAGCTTTGCTAAGCTTCTTTTACCGCTTGAAGAAATAACTGCATGTCATTCATTCACAGTTGGAACTTTATTAGGTTTCAGTGAAAAACAAAATGTTAAATTAAATGAATTAGGTAAAAAAAAAAAAACAAACCTTGGGGATCATCTGCTGGGACGGTGGAGGATAAAAGGGAGGACAAAAACTCGCATTGCCTTTGTAGTGCGGAAATCCACTTTTGAGCACCAAATCCCAAGCCAGACCTGAGAAACTGGCGGTAGAGATGGTGGACTTGACTCTCGTCATATTCCAAATGTTCAATCCAGATCACCTGCAAATTATTCACAGAATTATGACCTCCTTTCGACATAATTGAGAAATATTGCCTATGAGCATACGTAAGTACTCCGGAAATGAGTACTTTTTGTTTTGTTAAATTTGCCACAAACAGTTGTAACTGACTTATGCATGCACATTTGACCTGAAGTATTGAGGATTCACGAGTGTGTGTGTGTATTTTGGTCAGTCCCAAAAACTATGAAGAGAGAGAAAGAGAGAGAGAGAGAGAGAGAGAGAGAGAGAGAGAAGAATCATCATTCAACTGTTATGGATTTGGGCACTCGAGCAGTATATGAAAGAACTAATATGTAAGAATCTATATAAAAGAAATTAGCAAGAAAAGAACACAATATTCGGTAACCCAGTTCGTCCCCCCCCCCCCCCACTAACTACATATGGGGTCGTTGTCAAGTCAGGATATTCACTATAATATCAATCAGTGGTGTTACAACTTTGCACATGCACTCTCACAAGCATGGCCTTTCTCTATGAACACACACCCGCACACTCTTTTGTACTATTTGTTACTCTGACCTGACCACAACTACCTCCACCTATTTAGAAAATAATATCCTAATCTATGAAACTGTTTGGTTAAGGCACACTTTATGTTTAAGTCCTATGTGGTAAACAATGTGGTTGTTTTTGGTTCATTTCACAAAGATCTGCTTATAGTCAGAGTTCGCCTGTAAATCCCCACTTCTCGTCCCTATAATAGTTGACAAGGATAGTGATGAGAAATTCTCTAGGTTATCAGTGAATAAGTGATGCAAGGAGAGAGAATGAGAGACAAATATAGTGGGTGGTAGAGGGAGGTGAAAATGTGCTTATTTGGAGTGTCTCATGGGTTAAAAAAAACATGGGCAAGGAGAGGTCTTACGCAATAAGTCAACCATTTAAGGAGGAGACCGAAAAAAAGAAAAATGGCTTATGATTAGAAAGAGTGGAAGAGCCAGCAATAGGGATGAACGCAGGGGGAGATCATGTAGTTGATCCTATTTAAGATATAATTCAGTTAAATGGTTTTACTAGCATAATTTATACTCCCTCCATCCGAAATGAATGTCTATTTTTTATAAAACTGTCTATAAATGATTTTTTACCTATTTATTTTTCAGATTTTAATTTATGCTAGAAAAACTTGAGTTTAAAAGTGTATCGCAAGGATATTTAAATTTTTTTGCTACAAAAAACTTTGGAAACGTAGAGTGTCCCTTAAATGAAAAAAAAATAGACATTCATTTAGGGGTGGAGGGAGTAAAACATACAACAATCGTCAATCATTGAAGGTGACATGACCAAGATAAAGACAAAAAGCTTTCATTTAGTTACATAACAGCTGCACCATATAACTTGAAGACAACTTTTTCAGTATCGGAAAAGAAGAAAACTCAAATCTAGGTAGAACGATTCCATTACAACGTTACATGGAGATGAAAAGATTGCAGACAATGTATGCCTGTATCCAGGTCACACAACCTCGTGGATCACAAACAACACTAGTAAATAAGTGAGGACGGAGGGAGAATAGATGCGTCACATATAGAACTAATGTAGCAAAAAATGAAAATTTCTAGGCTCTTACTTTTCCTCCATCCGTAGATATAAATTAATAATTATCGGGATGCAGACCAGAAAGAAGGGTATCTAGTCATATTAAAGTGTGATGCCTCTTCACTGATTTCTAAACCAGGAATAAAATAATCACATAGCAGTACAACTCTAGCCTTGAGGTTTGAAAACAAAGATTAACATAAACTGAAGAAGGATCTGATCAATAAATTAGTAACAGAAGGCCCGAATTCAAATGTTATTGTCCTCTTGCAGCTGCTTAAGAGCGACCTCATCAAGAAATCCGGGCAGTATGAGCAGCAAAAATTATTATTTTGAAGCATAAGTCAAGGGGTGGGGGACCCCAAATGCTCTTAACTTAACCATGACATATACTCCAAATGAGGGAGGAAAAAAGGTGGAGAAAGAAGAAAAAGGCAGGATTAAAAGAACCTTACATGAAATGCTAACAATGGGAAGTGCGCTCTAACAAGGTCACCTTAGCTAATATTTCCTCTTTAAAAAGTCTACATATAAAAGTTAATATAGTTTACTTATTGTATTCTCCCATAAATAACCTCACTTTTTGAAGATAGAATTACAATCTCTCTCACCCCCCCCCCACCTTTTCCTCCCAACCCCCCACCAATAATAAGCTTGATGTGAGAAGGGTAAACTTGAAAAGTTAAAAACCTCGTTAGTTCAAACTTTTCCAAATAAGACTCTTTGAGAGGCAAGTTTTTTCAACCGAAAGTACGATCATTGAAATGTAAGAGAGCTAGAATGCTTTTAATTTTCTTTGGTTCAACTAATAAGGTGGTTATATCGGCCCAGCATGCGGGGATTTCAACTTAAACTATTTAAACCACCTCTTCAAAGGAGTAAAAGAGAGAGGGAGAATAAATCAGAAAACTATAAATTATTGCAAGTAAAGATACATAAGAATGCATGTGAAAACAATATACAGTAGAAAAATCACCTTCGAGTAACCGTTGGGCATATCTTGCACAATACAGCCAGACGGAAGCCTTCTGCAAAACAAAAATGGGTGTTGATTTGACCCTTCTCTGGTGGCATCAACAGACACATCAACCACAGCCCATAATCCCTCTCCTTGCTGCTTACAGAAACGAAGGAACTTCGTTTGACGAACTGGCACCAAAGGTGAAACAACTTGGAGGTCGACTTGCATCTACAATGTAAGATTATCAAGGTACAGCTTTGGAAAAAAAAAAAAAAAACTAAACAAATAGGATGCATAAAAATATAGAAGGGCAGGCTGACCAGTTGAAGAACACCGTTCCGATAGTCACCCAGGCCACTGGAAATCACATCAAAGGTAGCACTTCTTCCAATCACGCCAGGAAACATTTCTGCCCAACGATTCTGTGCAGCAAAAAGCATATGAAACGACGGCCAAGGCTCAAAAAGTTAATGATGTTACTAATTTCATAACTCAATGATCAATGCACTAGAAAAAAGCCAAACAAAATATAGATTTACAAAAAAACCATATTTCCTTATTCCATCTTGGCTGCACTTTTATTCTTGAATTTTTTTTGAAATAAGAGCATCATTGGCTATAAATTACAAGCTATTTTTAAAAATGGCCACACATTTATATAAAAAAAACTTCTTTGACATATGCTAAAAGATTATCTAATTCCATAAGAACTACTTTCTCCGTCCCAGAGTATATGTCCACCTTTCCTTTTTAGTTTGTCCCAGAGTATATGTCCACTTCCTAAAATGGCAAAGAATATATATTATTCCTCCCACTCATTCTCTCTCCTACTTACTTTTATACTCACAACACCAATCAACTTACTATTCCCTCCCACTCATACTCTCTCCTACTTTACTTGTATACTCACAACACTTACATCACTTCCACCATTTCTTAATCTCCGTGTAAATGAGAGGGTGGACACATACTCTGGGATGGAGGGAGTATAAGAACTAAGCAGCAATAGTAATAAAAATAATAATCTCTCTTATTCTTTTTATCTTGGTTTGTGCTTTTATTCTTCAATGGTTTTAAATTGAGAGCTTTGTAGGTTACAAGCAAACCAAAATTGGCCTAAGATTTAACATGTCATAACTTCTTCAATGTATGCTGAAAACGAAGTGCTCGGACAACCCAAAAAGGGGGATATTAAATAAGAGGGAAAAAAAGTAAAGGAAGAAAAAGGCTACTAAGAAATAGTGCATAAAGAACTGAATAACTCACAGCGTCCATCAATGTCTCCACAACAGTCAGGCCGCTGATGACTACTATACCAGATGCCCTTGAAGCCTCAGACACAAACCCGTTAGGTTTCAAGCCAATGCAAGGAGGAAATGTCCTTGCGTACTCATCCAAGTTTAGTGATTCACCTTCCCCATCCAAGCTTCTGAACCAAAGCGGATTATCAATCTGACCCAGCTTCATCAACTCATCCATTGCAAGTAACGCGAGCTCAACAAGAAAATTCTTCTCGAATGACAAATCGACACCTGGCATGCCGATGGCTGATCTGGATGGTGGCAATAATGGTAAAGCATTTGAAACCCCATTCCCAAAATCAAGTCCCATTGGCATTGTTGAATCCATTGGGCCTAACCCACCAAATCCATTTCTTCCCATTGCAAGGTCCAAGCTAGAGTTTGACATTGTGTGAGGGAATGAAGGCAAAGGCCTGCCCAAAAACTTGTTTGCCAGAAGAGAGATTCGGTTGAGCTCATCCCTTAATCGAGCATTCTCGATTCTAAGATGGTGTTCTTCCATTGATATATCACCAAGAATTGCTGGACCGCCACAATTGTTGCAAGCTGGATTCCTCATTGCTTCCTTAATTGCAATATTCTCGATTCGCAACTTGTTGTTTTCATCTTTAAGAATTGTGTTTTCATGGCGCTCCAATTGGGTCTGTATAGATGAAGTTTCATTTAGGCGTAAAAATGAAATGAAAAATCTAAACTTCAAACCATCTATCTCAACAAGTGTTACCTTCATTTGTGTTCTTCGGTTTTGAAACCAAAACTTAACTTGCTTGCTTTCCAAGCCTAGCCTCTTGCCAAGATCCAACCTTTGTTTCTCATCGGGATGAGGGTTATCTTTGAATGAACTATTAACACAACATATCAACAATAACAAACAAAAATTAAAAACAAAGGGTCATTAGCAAACAAAAAAAAGATCTTCAAACTTAGAACGAAATTTACGCTTCGAGTTCTTGAATTTGGTAGGGAGTGTGTCGATGATATTTCTTCTTCTTCTTCTTCCGGGATTTGTTACCGGGAGCAGTATCCTGATCATCACCAGATGCACCTTCTAAGTTGTCACTTCCAGACCTGCTTTCAGACCCATCTTCCTTAATCCGTCCCATTACACCACTCTCATAGTTTTCCCCCATCAGACCCATCTCACCAAAACCTCCCTCCATCTTGGGCTTCTGTATACAAACCCATCATACAAATAACATAAAGAATCACAATCAGCCACAAATTATAAAAACTAAATAATAAAATCGAAGTTAATGTATACAAAAACACATAAATGATAAATGCATCCACACACAAATGCACAGAAAACATACGATGGATAGGGAGAGGGCTTGAGAGTTGAACAATGGCTGGGAGATAGTTGGTGTGGGCATGTGGTTATATGGACTTTCTGAAGCCACCATTCTTGCATCCCCACCACCATTACCACTATAATAACCCCCAAAACTCATCAAACAGTAGTATGAGAAACAAAACCCTTGGCTTTCTCTCTCTCTCTCTAAAAATCCAGATATTCTACTCAGCTCTCTATATCATCACATTCAAAAGAAGTAAAATCTTAGATTTTCTTTCTCACATTCAACACAAGTCAAATAGACAAATACACCCAATAAAGTAACCAACAATCAGTATTCACAGATCAAAGTTCCTAATCAAAAAAAAAAAAAAAAAAACAATAAAAGAAAATTGATTTTTGGAAGGACTAGATTCACCAACCAAAACCCACAAAATTTAAGAGTGGACAAGGGGGTTGGTACAAGACAGCCAAAACCCTCCCTTCCTGCTTAACTCCCTCCCTTCCCCAAACCAAACTCCAACTTTCTCTCTCGCTCTAAAACTTTATCTCTCTCTCTCTCTCTAGAAAATTGAAGAGAAAACAAACCCTATTCTCTCTCTCTTGTTTTGACCGTTTAGCTGGCTTCACTGTACAAAACCCATAAAGTAGAACACTAAAAAGATTTCAAAAGAAATTGTAAAGAAAAAGCACATAAAAGTCAAAAGGAAATCCTGAAAACAGTTTAAAAATATGGACTTTTCAATACTAAATTACAAAAACAGGGCAAAAAAGATCCAGCTGACTCTCTTTCTCATGTAAACCCGGTACTGACCAAAAAGCCAAAAGAAAACTTTTTTATTCCACACCATATTATACACACAATACATACAAAGTAGCAGATTTGTTGTGGCCCTACCTTTCTCTCACCAGACTTTTTCTCTGTAAATTTACTCTCTTAACTGACAATTCAATATTATTATAAGACTGGGATCAAGTCCAAAGTGATAAATTTAATTTTGTTTATAGTACAAAAAAGGAATAGAAAAATTGATGGGTTTTTTTTTCCCCCTTCGATTTCTGGGCAGTGTTGGAGCTGACTTACCAATGGCGCACGTTAGTCAATGTGGGCTTTCTTTGTGGTTGATTTTCAAACCCTATAAATGAATGAAAAAACTATTCCGTTGAAGAAAATGAGAAATTGGAAAGTTCTGAGAAAGCGCATCACATTCACCAAAAACCTGCCTTCAATGCCTCCATGCAGCTCCCTCTCACTTTCAATTCCCGAACGATAGTCACATTTTGACTTTTTATAGCCAATAAAAATAAACTTTGACTAAACATTGGTGTCAATTTAATTATCATAATGAAATTATAGAAATTGTTATTAATAAATCACTTAATGATTTATTAATTACAAATTTTAGAATTTTACTAGAATGATTAGATTGTCACCAATGGTTGGTCAAAGTTTATTTTTTTTTACTATAAAAAATCAAAATGAGACTATCTTTCCGGGACAAAAGGAGTATTATTATCAGTGTTCTAAAAGATGCCCGTCTAGGCCGCCTAGGCGCTAGGCGTTCATGAAGCGCCTAAGTCCCGCCTAAGATATTATAACTATTTCTAAATTCTCGGCCCCGCCTAAGTCCGTTTAGACTCCGCCTAGGCGCTAGGCCCTGCTGCGGCGCCTAGCGCTTTTTAGAACCTTGATTATTATTGGTAAATCATGTACTAATAATTTATCCACAATAATTTTTAATTAAAATGATTAAATTATCACATTAATATGCAAAATCATTTGGATAAACCACTAAAAGTCAAATCAAATTATCTTTTTTTAAGACAAAAATACGTGCATAGAGAAGGGATTGCTATTCTGGCAAAGAAAACAGGGGTCCACAGCTAATGACCTCGATGAAAATTAGAGCATGTAAAGTTGGACATCAAAGAAGTTCAAATATGTATCCAAGGATAATGATACGCTTACCGAAAATTCATAGTGAAATGACATAGTGAAACTTTGTAATCCTTTGGATGAGCTGTTATCCGTGGAACTCACAAAAATTTATTACAATCCAACATAATATAGAGTTTCACTATAAACTTTTACTATAAATTTTCACCATACATATCATTATCTATTAATTTATATCATTAAATTATTTATTTGGTATATAATTATTTTTTGACATCAGCCTCTCAAATTTATTTGTGAAGGATGCAATTTGGACTACTGAATTAGTATATAAGTAGGTCCTAATAGTACTCTGATATCCGGATTCGTAATATGTGACAGCTAAATGGTGATCCAAATGTTGGCCATATTTGGTTTGATTAAAATCGCATTTTATCTACCTATTTTCATTCCATCAACAAATAATTCTAGTAATAAAACTGATATTAATCACAACACGTAATTTACTATGTTTTCAAAGAAGTGACTCAGTGATAAAAGTCATTCTTATAATTTGTGGTGTTTAAGTCCGATTTCTCTCTTTGCTTCTTTGTTACGATGTCCCTTTATGACTTTCCCAATTAGACCCTTTCCTTTCCCCTTTACTTGCTAGGAGCCTAGGACATGATTAAAAAAAAAAAAAAACATGCTACAGATGTTGTGTTTGGTAGAAAATGCCTCAAACCACTGGCGGATCTACCTTGAGCTTAAGGGGGGCAATTGCCCCTTTAATTTTAAAATTTATGGTTTTATCAATGCAAATATTGTAAGATTTGAGTGGTTTTAGTGCACTTTATTGATAATTGCTTTTTTGTGTAAAGAAAAAATGTACTAAATTTTTTTAGCCCCTTTTACTTAGTGGAAATACTTTTTCCATTTTTTCAAAAAAATCCTGATCCGTCACTGCTCCAACCCATAATCCACACCCCACAACACCCTCACCTCACCCACACGCACACACGAATGAACCAGCCCATCGGGGATGTCCGCCCAACTGCCTAAATATTTTTTTTAATCTTGCGCTAGCGCGTGGTGTCTTGATATGCATGTTGTTTGGGCTCTTTCTAGAGGAATATTAGAGTACCATTATACTTGAACAATTAGGGATTGCTTCATAAATTTTCCAATTAATATGTCCTAAACATAATTGTCAAAAATTAACTAAAGTTGATCAAAAGATAAAATAACTAATCAATTAATCTTCTGAATCAATTGTTTCATAAGTACATTAGTTTAGCAAATTGGAAGGGTTTAACGTTTAATAAGATGGATATATTAGGGAAAATAAGTTTATGAAAATGGAGAAGAAAATTTACCTTGATCAGGAATGAGGGTCGCGTTGAAGGCTAGGTTAAACACCGAGTACCCGACCTTCAGACTGAAATGCTGAGAAAGACAAAATATCTAAGGATTGCGAAGGAGCATATTCTGACATAATTGAATCAATTTATAATTATCAACTGTGTGTTGCGCATCGAGAAATATCTAGAGTATTCTCAATTATATAAATATAATCATCTACAATAGCGTTATTTATACAAATAATTCTGTATATATTACATATCACCCACAACCATATTTTACTTTTTACTCAAAACACGAAGTTGAGTATTTTTCATGTTCTGTAATAAATCTCCCGCTTTTATTTTTTGTATGACACATACTAAATGTCTTGATTCTAATAAAGATACTAGCAATAGTAAAATTGTTAGCGGTGTACCAACTAGTAACATGTAAAACTAATTAAAAAAAAGATATTGACAAGTTAAATATGACAATTACTATGATAAGTGAGTTATTTCTAACTTATGTTGTAATCAGATGCTTGAAATCTAAGTTATTTAATGTGTGCCCACACAAAGGTCATCAAACACAAAAATACTTTATCATTTAACTCCTCAGTCTTGATCATGTTAAAAAAAATCTAAATTTGACACGAGTAATTAATATTGAAAATAAGCATGCCTAATGGATCTATGCTTCAAAAGATTTTATGCTCATTAATTTTTCAATTAGGTTCAATGATTGTGCCAAGCCACATTATTTAAGAGCAGTATATAGTATTGGAAAGGGCAATGCTAGGGACACAAAAGAAATTTACAAAATCATGGATACAAGATGAGATGACAATATTTTATTGGTTGCATCGATTGTGGACCCGTCATACTCTAATTAAAAACACTGACAAACTTTTTGTAAGACACATTTTGTAGCATTTTTTGTGATTTTATATTTACCCTATTGGAAACCTCATAGTTTATAACTCTCTCAAGTTTTATTTTTGGAAATGTAAACTAAAACTTAATATAAGCACATATCTATATATTGGCATTAATCAACAAATATGTTATTAAATTGTCTTTAAAAAAAAACAAATATGTTATTAAATACTTGACTACCATTTAAGTCTAATTAATTCACTAGGGAGTAATCGTTAGTAACATAAACCCCATTTGAAGAAATATTTTCTACAAACCATACGCTCAATTCTATCAACATCATACACTGATACACGCATGTATGAATATACACTTACAAAAATTTCTATTTGTGTGCTCGAGTACATTGAATTTCACCAAGTTACTCCCATTATCCTTATCTTTATGTGAAAATAAAAATATATTTTACACTTACTTTAGTGTAAAACTTATTTTTATCCTTTAAAGTAAAACAGATACATGTTTTACACATCTCTTAGTATAAAACAGGTTTTTTTTTTCATAAGAATGACTATATCCTTATCACTAACTAAATGTCTATTTTCAAGATCTTTTTTCCAAGTGACATTTTAAAAAAAAAAAAAAATTATCCCTAAATACTTTTTTACTAAGTTATTTTCGTTAGTCTCTTTATACTTCTAAAATTAAATTTTAAAAAGTAACTTATAAGGATATTTATTAATCATTGCCATTAAATTATATAATAATAAGAATTTACAAAATAATATTTACAATACAATGACAAAAACTTGTTGATAATAAGGGAGTATATCATTTAAATTAAAAGAAAATGGTTGATATGAATGAATAAAACTTAGAGTATTGTTTGTGGAATAAAGAAAATAGTAGAAATGAGGTGTAAATACAATAATTTTTTTATGGAATAAATGGTACTATAACAATATTATTTTTTTTGATGTAAAATTTGAAGCAAATCAATATCAATTTTGATGCACCGCATTGGAGATGACTTTACGGTTTAAGAGCTCGTTTGGTGCCCCGATAGAATTAGCCTCTTTTAATAATAAGGGGATTATTTACTCCGGGGACTAATAATAAGGGTTCCTAATAATCCGAATTACATATAAAAAGTTGTAATTGGTGGGAACGATACATAGCATGAATATTCTTGTGTAATGACCAAATTACTTTCAATATATATATTTTTCCACTAAACATTTGCGAAGATAAACAATCAACAACAACACGCTCAGCAGACAAAATTGAATTTGAACTTTCACCCATTATCAAACTTTCTGGTGTGTTCTAACCCATCATTAAGCTTAATTTCTGTAAAGAAAATAAGGATCAGATAGTATTTATAAGTCCATTCGCTTTGGCAAAATGTGACACCGCCCGGGGATGACGTCGATAAGAGGGGAAAGTGGGTTTTCATTGTTTCAGCAGGTTATGATTAGAGATACGGCACATGCGCACATCCATATACAATCAAGACGAATGGGCGGCAATAGACAGAGGTAATGCGTTGGTAAATGGATATGATATAGTAGCAACAAGGGATGGAGATAGATCAGTTGTTGAGGGGAAAATAAATAGAGACAAAGTGCAGTGGCAATAGAGCAAATAGCAAACGAAAATATTAGCAACGTTGAATGAGGTGGAAGGATGCGGATGTTGAAGTTATTGACTGAGGAGATTGCGGCAGAGCAATCAGCTCTCTTTTTTTTCGTGAATGCACACATAGTTTACGAATATGAGTAGGGTTAGATTATTTAGTAATTGATTGCTTAAAATGAGTAATTACTAGGGACTATGTAACCATATGAAGGGCAATGTAACCATATGAAGGGTAATTTTGTCACTCAACTTTCATTTCTGATGAATGAGTTTTTACTCATTCTATTGGGTACTATTAGGCTTAATTATTGCTTTGTTCTCAAACTTTTGTTATTTGATTTGGGTGTTCTTGTGCTTTTGTTGTCTATGGTGGTTATGTGCTCAATCTATAATAAAGATGGACGAAAAGTGCTTAATGGAGTAAACTTATTAAGGCCAAGGACTGCTGTGAAAGACTGCTGAAATCCAGGGACCAATCTGCCAGTTTTGGAACTTTAGGACCAAACTATAATAAATGGAAAGTCTAGGGACTAAACTGCAAAATCATAAAACTTTAGGGACTAAAATATAAATTCAGAATTCAGCCCAAATTGATCCACAAACAACGTATTATCGAAATATTATAGGAATCTAGTATTCTATTTCATTTAGGACTTTATTATTCCTTTTCTTTTAAAACTTTGTATTTCTTTTCCTTTTAGATTTAGGTTAGTTTTCTCCTATAAATACTAGGTTAGTTTTATTGTATTTATCATCAATCATGTAGCTAGTTAATATTTTATAAGGTTTGCAAGGTTGGAGAAATTTGTTCTTTGTCTATGAAGAACAATTTCACCAACTACGAATTGGAGGGAACTTTCTATCAATTTTATGCTTCAATATAAATCTTGTATTCTATTTCATTCTAGTTGTTCAAAGTATTTTAATCAAGTTTCTAGGGTTTCAATAATTGAACTAGTCATTATTGGCCTTTTTAACAATTCAGGGTTTTAACTCCGCCATTGATTAATATATCTATTTGATGCCGTAGTAGAAATCGAGTGGGTGTAGGTTTATCTGTTCTTTAGAACGTAATAACTCTTAAACAATTACATGGACTTGATTTGCGAAGTGTGATTAGCTAAAGAGAAACAGATTGCAATCCGGCCGCCTCACCGTCCCAATCCTTACATAAGTGAACGAATCCATGAATTGAGATTGATAACTTGATTATTATCATAGCGTATGGGAGATGATTGTGAATCTATATTCTGCAAATCCTATTGTCACGACCCGAAACCCCCCTATTTATAATCTTAATTATTTAATATTATTTATGTGTGCATTTTATTCTCTCATAATAATCTATGCTCAACATGATTTGCTTGATCATTTGTGATTTATTTATGTGTTAGATTTTATGTTAGATGATCATTATTGTGTGGGGTATTGGAGGGCTTGGGTGTAAGTTGTTAAGGGTTTAATTGGGTGAAGTAGAAATTGAGGGGTTTAAGTGTAACTCCTAAATTAACTAGTCAACCTTTCCCCCTCCTCCCTCCTCATCCTACACTCTTCCTCACCACACACTCACACTCATTTCCCTTTCTCTCTCTCCCTCCATTGTTGTTGAGGTAAGCTCCATCTCTCTCTCTCTTCTTTTGATCATCTTGTATGCTTCCTCTCTTAATAATCGATTTATATAAAACATTTAGATCGTCGCTAGGATCGTTTGGAGCTAAATAGAAGTTATTTTGGTTGAGTTTGATTTCCATTTGAGGTAAGTTACTAAGCCCCTTTAGCTTAAAAAATTGTCATATATGTTTTATATGATACATGAGATGATGATTCAAAGCTTTGTTGTGAAGATAAATGTTGATTTAATTTTTATTCATTTTTTTTTGTGATAAATTGATGTTTAAATCATTTGTTTTGATTTGAGTTGTGTAGAGGTTGTTTTGTGGGTTTATAAGTGGGTATAATGCTTGAGTATACTTGTTAGAAGTGTTAGGGTTGATTAGGATTGAAATGGAAAGGTTTGGGTTGAAATGGATATTGGAATAGAACAAAAATTGGGTAAAAATTCGTGTTCCAGGTCTGTTACACGACTCGTGTAAGGCTACACGACTCGTGTAGAGAAAAGTACTGAAAGGGTGAAAATCTACACGACTCGTGTACTGATACACGACTCGTGTAGCAGCTGTTACACGACTCGTGTATGGGTACACGACTCGTGTAAGGGCCAATTCTGCACTTGTACATTTTACGTGAAATCTTCCGGAGGTCATAACTTTCTCATCCGGACTCCGTTTTAGGCGTGTAAACTATCGTTTTAAAGATCTAATTGAGTACTTCGAGATGAGTGGGTTTATTTAGTTGGGTTTTAGGTTCATATTATGTCGATATTTCCGTAAGTGTTTTATAAAACAAATCGTTTAGAATTGGTCTAGGTTTTGAGTACTATTCTTATTGACTTAGATGGACATTGTGGAACACTCTAGTATTTTAAATGGTTTCTTTGTGAACAAGCGTGTCATGATATTTGACTAAGTATTGTTTGAGAGTGTTGGGTTTGGTCTGTTTGTGATCATGTTTGCAATGTATGAATGTGAGTACCAGTTGCATCTTTTGTGAAAATGTTTGGCTTGGTTCCCTACTTTGGAATCATTGCCCCGTTGTTGTTTCAAGCGAGTATTTATTACTATGTGCTTGTATAGAGTCCAGCTGGTCTTGTTGTGTTTGTTTTGGGCAGTGATGTATATTATAATGGCACGAGCCAAGTCCAGTATAATGTACTTCACTGGTAACCCAGTTTCCCCATGTTCAGTGGCCTTGAGTGGGATGCCCCTTCCCGAGATTGAGGTTGGGATGAGCTAGCTCCTATGGTGAGTATTCTAGCTACACGCTTGGGGGTATGACTATGTGTTATTTCCCCCACTACTGGTTGTTGTTGTTACTTGGTTCCGGAACCTGCTTCAGCTCTTTCATGCTGCTCAACGGGCTCTTCTCAAAGGATGGTGTTCCGTTTATAGAACCTTGGCTCAGTATCCCCTTATGAGTGTTTATTTCCGCATATTGTGTTATGTGATGAGTGGACTATATCTTTTGTGTTATATGCAAATGTGAATGCCTATTGATATTGTTCCTTTGTGATTATCATGTTGGCATGAAATGTAGTTGCATATTAGTAGCTTACTGAGATTTTATCTCACCCCTTATTTGTTTACTGTTTTAGATAAGGGAGTGCATCCGGGATAGGTCACTTATCACCAGGAAGGACGTCGAGGTGGTAATTCTTTTGGGGTATGTTTGTGAAGGCTACATTATGTAAATGTATAACCTTAAAGGGTAGTGTATCCGTGACTTGATCTTGTAACACCTATTTTTGGATAATGTTGGTGTTCGTACTTTTGTATAGTTGTTGTAGGCCTTCGTGCCAAGTACTTTCGTTGCGAAAGTTGTTTGAAAGTAAAGTGGAGGTTTTGAACTTCAAAAGTGAATTTTATTTATCTTTATGATAGTTTTCGAAAAGTTTTTGTTAAAAGTGTTTTATGGCGTCTTCCGTGCGCGTCCCGAGCGTGGGGCCATGTAGGACCACGGGTACGGGGCGCGACAGTTGGTATCAGAGCTAGGTTGTAGATAGTCTAGAATGACTAAGTGACCTAGGAGGGTAATTGAGTATGGAATGAGTAACGATGAGTGTCTTATGCAGGTACTCAGTAATCATGGTAGGGTCTGATAATGAACAGGGTGGTCTTGCCGGACAGGGAAATGCGAGGGAAGAAGCATTAGCTATGTTTCAAGGAATATTTGAGGCGGCATTGAAAACCATGAATGATAACAATCGTAGAGAGGCACCATTGGCTCCGAGGACCGGACTGGAACAATTTTTGAGAATGAAACCGACAGAATTTGATGGAGGGTCAGATGTGGCTAAAGCAGAAAGGTGGGTTGAGTCTATGGAAAAGATCTTTGAGGTCTTGCAAAGCTCCGACGAGGATAGGGTCAGATTTGCGACCTATAAACTAGTTGGAGGGGCGGAGTATTGGTGGAAATCGTTGAAAGCTAATTGGGAAGAGGCACATGTACCCCATGTCTGGGAGACATTCAAGAAGAAGTTCAAGGAACATTTCATCCCAAAGGTAGACCAAGATAGGAAGGAATCAGAGTTTCTTAGCTTGGAACAAAACTTGTTGACGGTGGCAGAGTATGTTGCCAAATTCACGGAATTGGCTCGCTATTGCAATTACATGGTTTCGACTGAAGAAAGGAAGACCTCGAGGTTTGTCAAAGGGTTGAAAACGGTAATCAGAACACAACTCACTTCCCATAAATTTCAAGACCTTCAGGATGCCATAGATCGTGCCTACCAGGTGGAGCAGGACATTGTAGAGCATAAAAAGAAGACTGAATCAACGAGTGTAGTGAAACAAGGAGGACAAGGGAAGCCACAACCTCATCGTGGTGACACTAGAGGAGCTCAGAATATCTTTTCACCTTTCAGAGGAACTTCTCAAGGACATCAGGGCAACAGGAATCAAGGTAACACTTCGGGGAGTCAGAATAATCGGGTTTGCAACTATTGTCAAAAGGGAGGGCACTCCGAAGAGAAGTGTTGGAAAAAGCAAGGTAAGTGTTTGAATTGTGGCCAGTTGGGTCACTTCCAGTTTAATTGTCCCAAACCGAAGAATCAGTCAGTTGGTAGTGGTACCGGGTCTTCTTCGGGTCAGAAGAGAGATGCCTCGGGCAAGCCCAAGGTACAAGGTCGTGTTTTCGCCATCAACCAACAACAGGCTTCTGATGCTTCTAACGTGATTGGAGGTATTATTTCTATGTCTAATAGGAGGGCACGTGCACTAATAGACCCCGGTTCTTCGCATTCTTATGTGTCGGTGCATTTTGCATCCCAGTTATCTTCGTTGCCTGAGTCTCTACCTTATGTGTTAGAGGTGTCTACCCCTATGGGTAAGAGTTTGGTGACGGATAGGGTGTTGCGTGATTGTGATGTGCATATACGTGAGCATGCTTTACTTGCTGATTTAATTATATTGCCATTGCAAGATTTTGATGTCATTTTGGGTATGGATTGGTTGAGTCGATACCATGCTACTGTTGATTGTTTTAAAAAGGTGGTTACTTTTTCTAACCCTAATGTTCCTGAATTTTCATTTGAGGCTGTCCCTTTGGGTAGGAAAGTTCATATTATTTCGTATGTAAAGGCTAGGAAGTTGTTGAGCCGTGGTTGTGTTGGGGTTTTGGCCAGTGTTCTGGATACTACGAAAAAGGTTCCTAATGTGGAAGAGGTAAATATTGTTAGGGAGTTTCCGGATGTATTTTCTCCGGAGTACTCTATGCCTCCTGATAGAGAGATCGAATTTTGTATAGACTTGCTTCCAGGTACAACTCCTATATCGGCGGCACCTTATAGAATGGCTCCAGCCGAATTGAAAGAATTGAAGGAGCAGTTACAAGAGTTACTTGATCGTGGGTTTATCCGCCCTAGTGTGTCACCGTGGGGAGCTCCTGTATTGTTTGTCAAGAAGAAAGATGGATCCTTGAGACTGTGTATCGATTACAGGAAACTGAATCAGGTAACCATAAAGAACAAATATCCTCTTCCCCATATTGATGACTTGTTTGATCAGCTTCAGGGGTCGGTTGTCTTTTCAAAGCTTGATTTGAGGAGTGGTTATCACCAGTTAAAGATTCGTTCTGAGGACATTTCCAAGACCGCCTTCCGTAGTAGGTATGGGCACTATGAATTTCTTGTCATGCCTTTCGGGTTAACGAATGCTCCGGCTGTATTTATGGATATGATGAATCGGGTTTTTAAACCGTACCTTGATACCTTCGTAGTTGTGTTTATCGATGACATTCTGGTTTATTCTAAGTCTCGGGAGGAACACGAACAACATTTGCGAATGGTCTTATCTATTCTTCGGGAGAAACAATTGTTTGCAAAATTCAGTAAGTGTGCTTTTTGGCTCGAGGAGGTTTCCTTTCTGGGGCACGTGGTTTCTAATGGAGGGATATCCGTAGATCCTTCAAAAATTGAAGCTATTGTGGATTGGAAGAGACCGGAATCAGTTACGGAGATTCGGAGTTTCTTGGGCTTAGCCGGGTACTATAGAAGATTTATTGAGGGATTTTCCAAAATTGCTACCCCGTTGACTCAGTTGACCAAAAAGAACGTGCCATTTGTGTGGGAAGAAAAATGCCAAATGAGTTTTGATGAATTGAAAAGGAGGTTGACCACCGCTCCTGTACTTGTGTTACCAAATGGGAAAGATGAATTGGTTATTTATAGTGATGCTTCTAAAGAAGGCCTCGGGTGCGTTTTAATGCAAAATGGGAAAGTGATTGCGTATGCTTCAAGGAAGTTGACTCCGAGTGAGCAGAATTATCCTACCCATGACATGGAACTTGCGGCTATTGTCTTTGCGTTGCACAAATGGAAGCATTATCTATATGGGGCAAAGTTTGAGATTTTTACCGATCATCAAAGTTTGAAGTATCTTTTCTCGCAAAAGGAGTTGAACAATAGACAGCGCAGATGGATGGAATTGTTGAAGGATTTTGATTGCATCATTTCTTATCATCCGGGTAAAGCAAATGTGGTCGCTGATGCCATTAGTCGGAAGTCTTATGTAGCTTCATTGATGGTGCGTGAATGGAAAATGTTGGAAGATATTCGAGATTGGGATCCTTATGAGTCCAAGCATGGGGCTATTTTTGCGAACATTAAGGTATTACCTGCCTTAATTCAAAAAGTTAAAGATGCTCAGAAGGATGATCCCGAGTTGATGAAGATTTCGAGTAAGATAGGGGATAAAAAGTTTGAAGCATTTTCTCTTAGTCCTGAAAGGGTTTTGAGTTATAGAGGTCGTTTGTGTGTACCTAGTGTGGAAGGAGTAAAACGCCAAGTTCTTGATGAGGGCCACAAGTCGAGGTATACTATTCACCCCGGGAGTACCAAAATGTATCGGGATTTGAGACAACATTTTTGGTGGAATGGCATGAAGCGGGAGATAGCGGATTATGTGTCGAAATGTTTGACTTGTCAACAGGTTAAAGCGGAACATCAAAGACCCGCGGGGCTACTTCAACCTCTTGAGATACCGGAATGGAAATGGGAACATGTGACGATGGATTTTGTGACCGGATTACCACGCACGAGGAGAAGGCATGATGCAGTTTGGGTGGTTGTAGACAGATTGACGAAGTCTTCTCATTTTCTACCTATTGAGATTAGTTATTCAATGGAAAGACTTGCGACCTTGTATATCAACGAAATCGTGAGATTGCATGGGGTTCCAGTTAGTATTGTTTCTGATCGGGATCCTAGATTTACATCTCGGTTTTGGCAGGCGTTTCAGAAGGCTTTGGGTTCAGAATTGAGGCTTAGCACGGCTTTTCATCCACAAACCGACGGTCAATCGGAGAGAACGATTCAGATTCTTGAAGACATGTTACGGGCTTGTTCGGTTGACTTTGCAGACTCTTGGGATACTCATTTACCTTTAGTGGAGTTTGCTTATAACAACAGTTTTCAATCGAGTATCGAGATGGCTCCTTACGAAGCTTTATATGGTAGGAAGTGTCGCTCTCCTATTTGTTGGGATGAAGTCGGGGAAGCTAAGATTTGGGGTGTCGATTTGGTTAATGATTCGGTTGAAAGGGTTAAGCTTATTCGAAATCATCTAATCACCGCTCAAAGTCGCCAAAAGAACTATGCCGACCACCGGAGGCGAGATCTTGAGTTTCAGTCGGGTGACTTCGTGTTTTTTAAAGTGTCTCCGAAGGTGGGAATCCGTAGGTTTGGTAAGAAGGGAAAGCTTGCTCCAAGGTTTATTGGTCCTTTCGAGATATTAGATAGAGTTGGGAATCTTGCTTATCGTCTTGCGTTACCGCCTTCTTTGGGCCGATTGCATAATGTGTTTCATGTTTCAGCGCTTCGTAAGTACGTGTATGATCCATCCCATGTGTTGTCGGAAGTACCGGAAGATATTGAACCGAATATGTCTTATGAGGAGAAACCAATTCGAGTGATTGATACCAAAGTGCAAGAATTGAGGAACAAGAGTATTCCCCTAGTTAGAGTGGTGTGGAGGAATCATGAAGTTGAGGAGTCAACTTGGGAACTGTGGGATGAGATGGAACGGAAGTATCCGTGGTTATTCGAGCCTCTTGGTAAGTGTTAAAATTCGGGTCGAATTTTCTTTAAGGAGGAGTGATTGTCACGACCCGAAACCCCCCTATTTATAATCTTAATTATTTAATATTATTTATGTGTGCATTTTATTCTCTCATAATAATCTATGCTCAACATGATTTGCTTGATCATTTGTGATTTATTTATGTGTTAGATTTTATGTTAGATGATCATTATTGTGTGGGGTATTGGAGGGCTTGGGTGTAAGTTGTTAAGGGTTTAATTGGGTGAAGTAGAAATTGAGGGGTTTAAGTGTAACTCCTAAATTAACTAGTCAACCTTTCCCCCTCCTCCCTCCTCATCCTACACTCTTCCTCACCACACACTCACACTCATTTCCCTTTCTCTCTCTCCCTCCATTGTTGTTGAGGTAAGCTCCATCTCTCTCTCTCTTCTTTTGATCATCTTGTATGCTTCCTCTCTTAATAATCGATTTATATAAAACATTTAGATCGTCGCTAGGATCGTTTGGAGCTAAATAGAAGTTATTTTGGTTGAGTTTGATTTCCATTTGAGGTAAGTTACTAAGCCCCTTTAGCTTAAAAAATTGTCATATATGTTTTATATGATACATGAGATGATGATTCAAAGCTTTGTTGTGAAGATAAATGTTGATTTAATTTTTATTCATTTTTTTTTGTGATAAATTGATGTTTGAATCATTTGTTTTGATTTGAGTTGTGTAGAGGTTGTTTTGTGGGTTTATAAGTGGGTATAATGCTTGAGTATACTTGTTAGAAGTGTTAGGGTTGATTAGGATTGAAATGGAAAGGTTTGGGTTGAAATGGATATTGGAATAGAACAAAAATTGGGTAAAAATTCGTGTTCCAGGTCTGTTACACGACTCGTGTAAGGCTACACGACTCGTGTAGAGAAAAGTACTGAAAGGGTGAAAATCTACACGACTCGTGTACTGATACACGACTCGTGTAGCAGCTGTTACACGACTCGTGTATGGGTACACGACTCGTGTAAGGGCCAATTCTGCACTTGTACATTTTACGTGAAATCTTCCGGAGGTCATAACTTTCTCATCCGGACTCCGTTTTAGGCGTGTAAACTATCGTTTTAAAGATCTAATTGAGTACTTCGAGATGAGTGGGTTTATTTAGTTGGGTTTTAGGTTCATATTATGTCGATATTTCCGTAAGTGTTTTATAAAACAAATCGTTTAGAATTGGTCTAGGTTTTGAGTACTATTCTTATTGACTTAGATGGACATTGTGGAACACTCTAGTATTTTAAATGGTTTCTTTGTGAACAAGCGTGTCATGATATTTGACTAAGTATTGTTTGAGAGTGTTGGGTTTGGTCTGTTTGTGATCATGTTTGCAATGTATGAATGTGAGTACCAGTTGCATCTTTTGTGAAAATGTTTGGCTTGGTTCCCTACTTTGGAATCATTGCCCCGTTGTTGTTTCAAGCGAGTATTTATTACTATGTGCTTGTATAGAGTCCAGCTGGTCTTGTTGTGTTTGTTTTGGGCAGTGATGTATATTATAATGGCACGAGCCAAGTCCAGTATAATGTACTTCACTGGTAACCCAGTTTCCCCATGTTCAGTGGCCTTGAGTGGGATGCCCCTTCCCGAGATTGAGGTTGGGATGAGCTAGCTCCTATGGTGAGTATTCTAGCTACACGCTTGGGGGTATGACTATGTGTTATTTCCCCCACTACTGGTTGTTGTTGTTACTTGGTTCCGGAACCTGCTTCAGCTCTTTCATGCTGCTCAACGGGCTCTTCTCAAAGGATGGTGTTCCGTTTATAGAACCTTGGCTCAGTATCCCCTTATGAGTGTTTATTTCCGCATATTGTGTTATGTGATGAGTGGACTATATCTTTTGTGTTATATGCAAATGTGAATGCCTATTGATATTGTTCCTTTGTGATTATCATGTTGGCATGAAATGTAGTTGCATATTAGTAGCTTACTGAGATTTTATCTCACCCCTTATTTGTTTACTGTTTTAGATAAGGGAGTGCATCCGGGATAGGTCACTTATCACCAGGAAGGACGTCGAGGTGGTAATTCTTTTGGGGTATGTTTGTGAAGGCTACATTATGTAAATGTATAACCTTAAAGGGTAGTGTATCCGTGACTTGATCTTGTAACACCTATTTTTGGATAATGTTGGTGTTCGTACTTTTGTATAGTTGTTGTAGGCCTTCGTGCCAAGTACTTTCGTTGCGAAAGTTGTTTGAAAGTAAAGTGGAGGTTTTGAACTTCAAAAGTGAATTTTATTTATCTTTATGATAGTTTTCGAAAAGTTTTTGTTAAAAGTGTTTTATGGCGTCTTCCGTGCGCGTCCCGAGCGTGGGGCCATGTAGGACCACGGGTACGGGGCGCGACACCTATCATTTATATGCTAGTTCATGTTGATCATCTGTCTTATTTTATTATCTTTTATTTTATTGTTTTTAAAATAGTTAATTAACTCAGAATTAATCCAAGTCCATGTGGTTCGACCCTTACTTTTGTATAGTGTTGCTTCGGCACTTGTACACTTGCAAGGTTTTTATTACACGGATATTTTATCCATCAATTTCCTATATGAATAAATATGAAGGGGATAAGAGGTTTTATCCTGGTGATTTGAATAATTACTCCCAATACCTTTTGACTACCAAACATTAGCTTATCTTATTAATAATCCAATCATGCCTTACAACGGGCTACCAAACGCCCCTAAGAGCACTAAAGTAGTTTAATTCATCCCATGTACAATGTTCTTGATGCAAAAAAACAAGCATACTGGGGCATGGTGATGGGATTGATACAACACTAGTATAAAATATTTAGTCTATGTTTCCTTGTATTATTCTATCCTTATTCTTGCATTTTTCTCTTTTCATTGTCAACAAGATTTTGTTTTTCTTTTAAAGAATATAAAAAACTTACATTTTCAAATTACAACGAGAATAGTTTTTGTTTTTATTTTTCTTCTTCTTTTATTGAAATAGCAAAATATAAGTTTTCAAACTATAGAATTTATCACGACCAGTAGCCATAACACCTCCTCCACAAATGCCACTACCACCACCAACTACCACTGCTATTGCTTCCACCCAACTTACCAAAAGTGTGTTATATCCAAAAAAATTAAACTAAGAAAACAAAGAAAAACAAGAGCCAATTGAAACAATATCATAATTAATCTAATAACTTTTAAAAATGCTAAATTTATATTTTCAACATCTTGACAACAACAAAAGTAAAAGATCATGAAAAAATCAATTGTTCGTAACTGCGTCACAAGTAGAGTCAGCAACACTCAAATATACTTAAAATTTAAGAAGTCAACCCGTGGATATTGTTGGAAATATAGCAAGGGTAGATATTTATAAAGTCCAAGAGACTGAAGCCCTTATCGAATAAAGTTTGAAATTAGCTTGTTTAAAGTTTCTCTCCCAATATCGACCCAAATTGAACAATCTGCACCAATTGGTCTAATCCATTCACAAATCCTTATATATTGTATATACTTAACTGAGTTCAAACAAATAAGATGGTGGCGAATAGTTTACGCATCAAATTGTGAAGGAGGGAGAAGAAATAAAGAAAATGAAGCAGAAGGAGGCGAAAAAGAAGCAGTCGGAGGAAGGAAGGAAAAGTCTGTTGATTCACTTTTCAATTATCTTGAAATCCACGCGTTTTCTATATCATGCCATAAATTAGGATTATCCAACACGTAAACATGAGTAATATTTTTATTCTTCGCATTTGGACAATGCAGATTCATTACATTCACATTGAATAAAAATCAATCAAACCACCCTTTTCAAAGAACATACGATTCTTGGTCAATACAAACTTGTCTGACTCAAACACTAGTCTAAATATAATCTTCATCAACAAAGACTCGAATATTAGGTTCTTATGAATGTTTATGACATGAAAAAAATCCATGAGAGTATACTCTTTGCCTCAAGTCCAACGATATTAAAAGTAACAGATTTTCCCATACATAGCTACTATCCGGTGGTGGGAGTATAGGACAAGAAACTCTTTTAACAACATAGATGTGGCGTGTAGCTCATGTGTTTATCTGTCATTCGTTGCATCATCATCCAACTTTGCAATGTTGGTGATATATGTCATAAACAATATTGACCTGATTGTTGCTACCCCTATGATCGTCTGTTATTGAGAACCAACAATATCTGGATATGTCATGAATTTTCCACAGTTGTAGCAAGCCACTTTGAATTTCTTAGCCGGTCTCTTCTTGAAATTTTCATAGCGCTTCCTCTTCTTGGTGACAGCATTATCAAGGTCAACCCTGGCCTCAATCTTGCCCTGGTTTTACCTCTCTATAGCCTTACGGTTTTAGTCCAAAGTCTGTAACCAAGCCTTCTAGCCCCAGCATATTGTGCTTGTGGCTGAGATAATCCTTGAACTCTTTCCAAGGCCGTGTGAGCTTCCCACTGGCCGTCTTAGTCATGTCCTAGTTTTCTAAAATGATTTACTCCCACAACTCTAAATGAATGTCTATTTTTTATATATTTTCTTTAAAAAATTGCTCTTGATCAATAACAAATTTGATTTTTCAAACATTTTTTTTAGACATAGGTAGTAAATATATTTTATTAAAAATAATTTAAAGATAGTATTTTTCAAACAATTTAAACTAATTTTAAACTTGAAGTATTTAAAAAAACTTATTCTATATTTTAATATTTATAGCTTTGCCTTTATTAATCAGAAAATTTTAGGGGACTAGTTTCTACATAATTAATAAAAAGTCTTGTTTTATTTATTTTTTATTTTTTTTGAAGCAAACAACATAAACGCCATTAAGTAGTTTAAATAAATAAGATGACACTCCACGACATTTGGAGGCTCATCCCAAAGTTGAGGATTTCGATTAATACGTACAATCATAGAAAATTTGTCCGCCTTCACGAGAAAGTCTAATTATTCTAGAATTAAAAATCCCAACCTTGAATCAAATCTCCCTTGAACGCTCTTCGTAACAATGACCGGAGATGCACAAATGCTTCTCCAAGCATAACTTGGAGACTGCCTAATAGTGGCCTTTAAAAAATTCCCACACGGATAATATTTGGCGTTGAAGACATGACAAAGTAAAGCATTTGGGTTGACAATAAATGTCCAACCAAGCATCTAAAGCATTGAAACCAAGAGAAATCCGAACATCATATAAAGGCTCTCAACACGATGAAGAGAAGTAAAAGGCTCCCGACGAAGGGGAGAATACAATGACTCCCAACGAAGGGGAGAATACAAAGGCTCCCAACGAAGGGGAAAAGACCAAAGCTCCCAACAAAGGGGAGAATATATGTAACATAACGAATAATTCAACTTGATTGCACGAGAAAATTGGCGGAGGGAGGAGCGCTTGCTATGGCTATTTCGGTCACCACCATCAATCTTCGTCAAATCTGATTCTACAAAATCAGAAATTATTGAAAACCACTAAAAAATACAAAATCACAAAACCTAAAAAGTAACTGAAAGTTGTGGTTGAAACCCGACGATGAAACGCCGGATCAAGACCACCGTCGGTGGGTGAAAGCGAAGTGAGCCTGAACTTTTTAGAAGTTTACCAGTGTTAGGATTCTTTGTTAGTACACCCACTTGATTTGATTGATCCATGCCACATGTTTTTTTATGGACTTTAGGAATCATGTAATGAAGTTATACTTCAATTTTTAGATAAGTCCATTTCTAGATTTTTATTTGTCTAGGCTGAGTTTTGATTCGGTTTAACCTCAGCGGTTTGGTTCTTCAAACCGTACTAGTTGCTATACTTGGACCGCCAGCATGGAGCCGCATATTTTCATTAAACCGCATTTTGTGGCTTTGATGAAACCGTACTTCAAGTCTCGTATGGAACCTCTGATGCTAACTTGGTGAAACCGCATATCATGAAACCGCGTACTGCAGTTTCAATGAAACTGCACATCAAGTTCATCCATAGAACCGCTCTAGCACCTGGTGGAACCACAGATCATTAAATGAAGAATTCAAGTACTGTCATTCAATTCTTTAGACAAACATTCCCTTTTCAACTGTAAAGGAATTATTTATGACTTGACATATAACTTCGAGTTAACTTGGAGTTTCTGCAAGGAATGTCGGTTTTGTCCAGTAAATTCAAATGTTTACCGTTAGACCTTTCTCTGCAACAAAGGACAATGTCAGATAGTGGTGCTACAACTACCTAGGACTACAAGACAAAACCAATAACGAAAATGACAGCTCAACCAATGGAATTTGACAGCAGTTGTACCATCAAGATTTGATTCAAATCTCTGTCCAACGGTCATAAGGGTGCACTGCCTATAAATAACCTTCATTTTTCAACAATGAAGGTTGCTGAGCTTCAAGAGAGAAAATCCCCAAGTGTTCAAAGTTTGCTTTGAAGATTTTACCCGCATATGCAAACCTTCAAAAATCTCCTTAGCAAACCCAGAATTCTTCATCAAGCTTCAAGCCAAACAACCTTTCATCACTGAGCCTTGTACACCGAAAGTTTTCACTTTCTCAAACATCACTTAGATCATTAGATCATTTGATTCCTTTCCACACACATACCCAATTTGTATGATCACATAGATTATACACTTCAAATACACCGTTTGTTATAATAGCTTTGTTAGGTTAGATTGTTTATTTAGAGTTTAGATTCTTCATTGTAATCTTGTAAAAGCCCCTCTAAATTAATACAAGTCTAGTAGTTATTAGAAAATCCTAGACTAACCATCTAGGTAGAGGACGTAGTTCTTTCAAGAACGAACCTCTTCAAATTTGTGTGTTCGATCTTTATTTTCTGTCTTGTTCTTTAATTTTCATGTTTGTGGTTTTTCACTGAGTTCATCTATGAAATGACTTGAAAGATGAATTGTGTTTTCCTTTGATCTTTAAGCTCTAATTATCGTTTGCATCATTGTGTTTTTCAACCCAGTCAAACCGCCCAATTTCTTACATATCCTCTTTGGCCAAACCGCAAACTCCGCTGTGCATTTTATCAGTTCGGTTCTAATGTCGTGAACCGCAGTTGGCCAAACTGATAAGTACTCGGTTAAATTTTAAGGGTATTTTCGAAAAAGTTTGGACCGCTATTCACCCCCCTCTAGCGGTTCTATACCCTTGTTGCCCTTTGGGACCAACAACCGGGATTGATAATTTGGGGAGAAGACGGTTTTCTTATAAAAAGTTAACTTTATAACTTATTGGGAAACTAGTTTCCTCCAAAACCTACTCAAATTAATTGTATATGTCAGCTTAGTAGGTGTTTTTGTTTACATTGTTAGGGTTTTTGTTAATTTGAACTATATGTTACATTTTTAACATTTTCGTTAAGTTCTTACCTTTTCTGTTATGTTTTTATCTCCATTAAGGCGAAGGCGGAAAATGAAGGCAAACATCATACTAGGTATATAACGACAAGTGACGGAAATAAAGTACATTAACAAGCAAATTTTATAGTTCTGCTGAAACAATGGATTTATTGAGAAATGCAGGGGCTAAAGTGACAATAATCCCCAAAACAGTTGATACATGCGCTACTATATAAATACAAATCCTTTTGCTAAACTAGGGTTTCTTTCATTTGGACGAAGTAGCAGCAACAGCAGCCGCCATGGTTCTCAAGTATGTTCTCCCCTGCCTCCTTATCGAAATTTGTAAAAAATTATGCATTTCTCGGCCTTGATTATGTTTTTTATTTAGTGCTATCATTAACCTCGTTTCAAATTTCTGTATTTGTGTTTGTTTTTTTAGTACTAAATCTTACAATTTTTTGCTTGATTGTCGATCGAAACAATTTCAAATGACTGTTGTGTCTCATGATTCTTGATTAGTTACATCGTATGACATTTCATGTTCGTTAATTTGTTCTGTATTTGTTTAATTTGATTATCGGTCACGGATGAGTTGTGAAAACTTGTTGTCTGACCTTAAGAATGTCTTGTTTAGATGGCGATTCATCAGTTTAGTAGTTATTAGTATTAATCTGGGTTCGCTTCATCGTATTCCCTTGTCAATTAGTTGAATTTCATATTGCACAAGTCAGAATAATGTTAAGATACGGTCATTCTTCCCATACAGGAGCCCGTGCTGCAGACTTGTTTCTATTGGATTAAATGTAGCTTGTTTTGGCTATCTATTGGGGTTTTATATTGAGAGGACATTTTGGTCTTAAAAATTATGCGATGTACCCAAGCTTTACTATTAGTATTTTCGTACCCACTAAAGTTGTAATTTTGGTTCTTTACTCAATTTACCAATTGGCGTAAAACCCGTTAAGTATCCTGGATTTTTAAATCTGCACTTGTTCAATGATGATGCTGACTACTACATCATGCTATATGTCCACTTTACAAGCCTCAATAAGTTCGTGTTTAGTTTTTGTAGACTTTCTAGTGAAGTGTAGTGTGATGCTCAGTTAGTTGTATAGCAATGCTAGGGGCACAAAATAAGGTCACAAAATCTTGCTCACAAAATAAGGTGACGATATTTTATTGGTTTCATTGATAATGGACCCGCACACTCTTACTAAAAACACCAATAAAATCATGACACAGAGAATTTTGTGAGCTAGATTTTGTGACTTTTTTTGTGCCCCTAGTATTATTCGTTAGTTGTATGTTGATGCTGTATACTCATTGCTAATTTGAAGATTATTTTTTAATTATATGGTACTTAAGAACTTGGTTAATATCAGGACTGAGCTCTGTCGCTTCAGTGGGCAAAAGATATATCCCGGCAGGGGCATAAGATTTATTCGTTCCGACTCTCAGGTAATAGTCAGTAATTGGTTTTAATTTTTTTTCCTGATGTTTAGGTGTTTATTTTACATGTTTTTTCTAGATAACATTTCGGTGCCAGATGCATTCACGTTTCTGTACATATTTAGTGGATCCATTCTTCTCATTCTAATAATACCTGGTTTGTGTTTTTTAAGGTCTTCCTCTTTGCAAATTCCAAATGTAAGAGGTACTTCCACAACAAATTGAAGCCCTCAAAGCTCACCTGGACAGCAATGTACAGGAAGCAACATAAGAAGGTGTGTGAAATCTTGTACATATGTTTAGTTCTCAAAGCAATATGCATTTGCAGAAAGACAGAAAATGGTCTTTCATTCAAGTGTTGTACCGTGTACAGTACAACCATCAATGAACTGAGACTTGAACAATTTTAAATTTATCACGTTCTTTATGTACAGCCTTTAGTAAATTCAAAAATAGTATTCATGGTATTGTTATTATTATTAGTATACTTTGTTGTTGTTATTATGAGGAGACTAGCTTGATGTCATCCTTTTAATCTTGAACAGGACATTGCTCAAGAAGCCGTGAGGAAGAGGCGTCGTGCAACCAAGAAGCCTTATTCAAGGTCTATTGTTGGAGCTACTTTGGAGGTCATTCAGAAGAAGAGAGCCGAGAAGCCTGAAGTTCGAGATGCTGCTAGGGAGGCTGCTCTCCGGTAAGTTTTCTTTTTTACCCAAACATGGTTTGTCATTAATATTGTTGGCGTATTGAATCATGTTATTTTGGATATTGTAGTGAAATCAAGGAACGGATCAAGAAAACTAAGGATGAAAAGAAGGCAAAGAAGGCTGAGGTTGTAGCCAAACAGAAGACTCAAGGCAAGGGAGGGAATGTGCCCAAGGGCAAAGGACCCAAGCTTGGAGGTGGTGGTGGGAAGCGTTGATTTTCCATTGTTGTTTTTCATATCTTTTTAGGTATTACAAAGAAATTCTGAATATTTTGCATGCCTGGTAAGGATGTTCGTAAGGCAATACCTTATGGTAGATGTTTGTTTGTTTCTCCATATGATTGGAAGAGCCGTATTTTTGTTTTTCTTTACTTATTATTACTATTATAATTTGCTTTGATTATGGTTGAGATTTGGAGTGACCGTTATCTCCGCTGTCTCTGGTACATAGTCAAGGGTGTTGGTGAAATGGCTTTGTTGTTCTGTGCCTTTTCTATCCATGGTGCGTTGTTGATTGAAATGGCTGTGCCATTTCCAGGTTCATATTTTATAGCCAAAAAAAGGTTGTAAGGAACAAGGCAAAGAATAGAAATGTTTGTTATAGTAACGCTCTTTAACCAGTAAGGTTGTATTTGAAAATGTAAATCATACTTTTCGTTAAGTTATTAACACCTTTTTTTTTCTTCCTGAAACCTATTAACACCTGTTAGAATAAATTAACGATTAAATAGTACCTCAATTACTTTTGCTAATTTCTCTATAATAGATTAGTAGGCAGGTTAATTATGTTCTTTAGTAAGTACGGAGGTTAAATTGATGTTGAGGCAATAGTGTGAGGGTCGGTTTTGTGTTTACTCGTTGAAGAATCATCATGTACACTACAGTATAGTATATAGATTCCCAGATGTGGGAGGTGGGAACTGCACAAATATGTGATTTCTTAGAGAGCATGCTTATTAAGTAGTCTGAGTTGAGTTAAAACACAGATTCTGTATATGAGTAAAGTTCAAGCTTAGCCCTGAACTCGATCTCGTGTCAGTTAGGGTTGTAAGACATTTCCCCCCATCTGTTAGCTCATGTAAGTTGAACCCGGCACTAGAGTCATGCGATTTTGGCTGCACACCCACCCAAAATCTCGATAAATAAATAAGCACAAATGCATAAGGTTTCTACTTGGCACAAATCATCGAGATCAAAGAAACCAACATTTACATAATATTTTTTTTTGAAATGGGGAATCAGATTAGGTTAATAGTGGTGCTGCTATCATCTTTGTTGTTGGGACAACGGGCTGCTGCTGCCATAGACTGCTCCACGGTGACAATCCTCATATCTGCTTGCTCCTCGTTTGTGACATCTGGGACACCTGATCCTTATCCTGGATCACCGTGCTGTCATGCTGTCGAGAGCCTTACTAATATTGCGGATCGTTCTGATAACAAGCGTTCTTTGTGTAGGTGTTTAATGGGTCTCATCACTACTTACAACCCTAATGCTGTTGCCATTGCTACCTTGCCTGGTTTCTGCGGTGTTTCCCTCGGATTCACCATGCATCCCAATACAGATTGCGAGCTGTAATCTCTCCCTCTCTCTCTGTACACACACACACACACACACAAGCATATGTATAGTGTCTATATAGTATAATATATTTATACTGTTATACATATACATATATCTCTGTATATGTGTGTGTGTGTGTGTGTGTGTGTCTTCCCCCATGACTGCTGGATTTTTTTTTCTCTCATATTATTTTCATTTTTTGCTGCAGAATTGCATGAAGTGAGTATGAAGAGGCCAAAGAGGATCTAGTCTAGAAACTATATATCGTCCAAACCAATTGTAAACATGTTGAATCCCAAGCACAAATAAAGTTTTTACTGAAAATAACTTGGAAACAAATTTGAGACAAATTAATTTGTGTGTATCTGCTAGTGAATCCCATGATTTCAAGAATGAGCGTTGTAACAAGCAAAAGCCAGCCATAAATAAGACCAGTCGAAAGATTAAAACTTTCAACGATCAGATCAACATCACACAACTTAAACGATACATGATCTTCCTATTTGGTGGCAACCCAAAGTCCCACACCGGCAATTGAGCAAATAATTGCCAGGAGGTATATAAGAGCACCCAACTACAACATTAGTATGAGGCTTTTTGGGAAATGCCCAAAAACAAATCTGTGCGGGTTGGACCCAAAGGACATAGTTTCACTCTCAAATACTCCCTCTGTCCCGAAACGATCAGGGACCTATTAGATACATAGAACTGCAGCAAAATATAACCAGTCTGTGACTGTGATGAATCGGTTCAAGGAACTGTGAAAATGGAAAAAGAAATGGTGTCTAATTTGAATGTTGTGTCCAAACAAACCACATCACCCACGTGATAATTTTCCAAAACACTAATTAATAGCAATATAATTTTCCAATACCTTATTAGCAGGTTGTGGTGTGTCTTAAGTTACATACAATATATATTCACACTGTCCCGAAATGATATTCTCATTTTATCAATGTCTCAAACAGTTCTTCAAATTTCTATAATTTGAGCTAATAAACACAACATAAATAGTGAAACAAAAGTTCATAACCTTAAAAATGTTTGCAAACAATATTAAACTAAAATGCGACAACATGTTCAACAATCCATTGTCGTCCAGCGGTTAGGATACCTGGCTTTCACCCAGGCGACCCGGGTTCGATTCCCGGCAATGGAACTTTTTTTTTCCCTTGACTTCATTAATGTCAATTGAACCCGTTTGATGCACTGAAATTCTAAGATGCCAAGCCCAAAATATTTTTCTCCTATGTGCTAGTTAATTTTACCAATTTTTATTTGAGGTGGTCTATTGTGAGAACACCTGGATCCTGTCTCATAGAAGAGACCGTGTACAACGTTTTTCGTGAATCGTAGAATCTCAACTCATGCTCCACTCAAAATCTGCCACGTGGCAGCGACCAATTGACCCAAAGTTTTTTACTTTTTCCCATTAAGAAAAAAAATTGGTTTTTTTTTTTATATATTATTTTTTGACAGTTTTTTTACGTTTGCCAAAAGTAATACTCCATCCGTCCCATTTCAAGCTTCACCATTTTGGTGATGACACATAAATTAAGAAAAGAGGTGAGTGTAAGAAGGGCTGTGAGAGGGAAGAAGTTAGTGGTATGACAAGTGGGCCCTACAATTTAAATATGTGAGAAAGGAAAGTTAGTGGGCATGAGAAGTGGACCCTATAATTTAAGTATGTGACAGGAAGAAGTGAGTGAGTATGACAAGTGGGCCTACATTTTAAACCATTTTAGAAAATGATGAAGCTTTTAACGGGACACCCATTTGGGTAAAAGGTGAAGCTTCAAATGGGACGGAGGGAGTACTTAGTATAACTAAATGTAACAACTGTGTTACTTATAAAGTAACATTGTTTATAAGTAAACGTAACAGCCGTTTTTTTTTTTTTTTTAAATAGCTCATTTTACTAATCATTTAACTGTAATACTAACTATAAATACATGTAGCACTAACAATAACTAAATGTAATTATCGTTATATTGAAATGGAATAGTGTTTTTCCAGAATATTTTTTATTTTTGGGTTTTTGATTATATTTTTTGAAAGAAAGTAACATTTGAAAAATAACAACTTATATACATGAATTTAATTATTTGTACAAGTAAATGTAACACTTTAGTAGATAAAATTGTAACAAATTTCTATGGATAATGTAATACTTTTACATGTATCATGATAAATTGAACTCATTGTAACTTATTATTTGAAAACATGTGGATATACTATTATACAAGTAAACGTAACTGTTTTACAATTTTATTATACAAGTAAAATGTAACATTCGTTTATAAAAATTGTTAATTTCTTATTTTTAGAATGTTACTAGGCTAATGCCACTGGCTAAAAAAAAACCACTTAATTACAATTAAGTGGCATATTTGAATGCCGCTAATGCCCATATTTCTTGTAGTATGTTTTTAATTTTAAAGTGTAAATGGTTGAATTATTACTTTTCTATACATATGTGTTACAATTATGTATAAACACTGTTACTTATAAGTAACACGTTCGTTACATTTTAGTTATAATAATTACTTTTGGCAAATGAAGAAAACAAAAAAAAACTGTTACTTTTCTGTATATATGTTAATTATGTGTCAGTTATAAGAGTTTGACTGCTGTTTGACCATATTTGACCAAATAATATTTTTATTTTTTCTTAAAAAAATGAAAAAAATGTTTTTTTACTCTTATATGTTAATTATGTGTCAGTTATAAGAGTTTGACTGCTGTTTGACCAAGTTTGACCTTATTTGAAAATATAATATTATTATTTTTTTCTAAAAAAAAAATGAAAAAAACGATTTTTTTTCACTCTTATTTGTTAATCATGTGTAAGTTATAAGTGTTTGACTGTTGTTTGACCGGGTTTGACCAAATAATATTTTTATTTTTTTTCTAAAAAAATGAAAAAAGAGAAAATTTCGACTCTTATGTGTTAGTTATGTGTAAGTTATAAGAGTTTGATAGCTGTTTGACCGGGTTTGACCATATTTGACCAAATAATATTATTATTATTTCTAAAAAAATTAAAAAAGTGATTTTTTTAAACTCTTTTATGTTAATTATGTGTCAGTTAGAAGTGTTTGACTGTTGTTTGACCGAGTTTGACCATATTTGACCAAATAATATTATTTTTGCTTCTACAAAAATGAAAAAAGTAATTTTTTTTTTACTCTTATATGTTAATTATGTGTCAGTTATAAGAGTTTGACTGCTGTTTGACCATATTTGACCAATTAATATTATTATTTTTTCATAAAAAAATGAAAAAAAGTGATTAATTTTTACTCTTATATATAATTATGTGTAAGTTATAAGAGCTGACTAAGATTTGACCAAAAAAGTAAAGGGGAGAAGATATGAGGGTCTTTTAGTCTTTTTGCATCTTTTTTGCTGGTGAGGGGTGTATGAGGAATTTTATATCTGGCTTTTCCTTTTTTGAGTTTGTATCTGTGCTCAGGGGCGCCCTAAAGTCCAAGCCCCTCTCAAAAGAGAAAATTTTGGGGGAAACTAGTTTCTCTATAAGTTAAAAAAGTCCTATTTTTATAGGGTTTATAGTTTAGGGTTTGGGGTTTCAGGTTTAGGTTTTAGTGTTTCAAGTTTAGGGTTTAAGGATAAAAAACATGAGTTTTTATAACTTATGGAGGAACCAGTTTCATGTAAGATCATGGCTTGCAACACAAGTCATTTAGTGAATTTCCATACATAAAATTATAAGTATAATGTTAATATGAAGTGTAGTCAATAATAAAATGTGTAGAATCCCTGAAATGTTATTTATCTATTTATGATGGGCAAAATGGTAAATCAACATTGCTTAAGAAATGAATAGGTATGGTCCATATTTGAAGTGTCACCATGTTTCATATATAAAGGCTCTTCCATCAAGCTTAGAAATAACTACATTCTTATTTTCTCTCATCTAAGTCATCTTCATATTGTTGGAAGAATATTGAGTGATTAAGAGACACTATCATTTAGAAGATCCATTCTCCTACATCTTCTTCTTCTTCTATATCTCCCTAAAGTCAAGAACAATGGATTCAACAGGTAATCATCGCTTCCGCCTTCATCTTCTTCCTCAATCTCCTTCTAAATATGAGTATGGCATTCAGGGTCATAAATTGTTCCAACAATTGGTATCAGAGCCCGCTCATTTTTTAGTTTGAGTTGAGTTCTTTAAAGAAAGCCTTTAAACGCTTTAAATTTTGATTCATTCTTCCTGTTGAATTATAAAGTTATGATGTTGATTAGAGACTCTAATTCATTTATAGAGTGCTGATAATCATCATATGAATTAAAGAAAATGGTTTGAAAAGTTTTGTTCATTAAAAATGGTTCAAGTAAGATTATCCCTTCATAACATGGTTTTATGTTTTAAGTACATACCATGTGGATCTACTCACTTGATTTCATTATTTTTTAGGCAAGATTATCACCATATAACGTGGTTTTATGTTTTAATTACATACCATGTGGATCTACTTGCAATTCGTTTGGCTTTTGTGAATAATTTAAACAAAATTCAGAATGCAGAAAAATCTTATGCTCGGCCGTGTCTTGTGTTTTGCTCGGCTGAGCAATTGAAATTCTTGAATCGGTGCTACAGAAAAGTGGGTGGTCCGGGCGGGTCATGTATTTGGTCCGGTCGGACCTATTAGGGTTTTGAAACGGTGGGTATTGAACCAGCATGGTCCGGCCGGGTCTTAGGTTTAGCCCGGTCGAACCTCTTGCTACAATCCGGTCGGGTCTTCGGAGTTGCCCGGGCGGACCACCAGGATTGCTCGGCCGTGTCTTTCATTTCGCGCGGCCGTGCACTAATTGGCCAAAATTAAGGTTTCTGTAAATATGGTGCTCGGCCGTGCACTTCTCTATGCTCGGCCGAGCAGACACTATTCACAGGTTTTGGAATTTTTTATGTTTCTGCACTACTTTGTTTTCCCTTTTGAACAAAACATACATTTTTTCAAACCTTAAAAAGTCTTGATTAATTATATGCTTAAACAATTTTATTTATTGTTTAAATAATATTATCGCCTAAGTGATTAACGTTATTTAAACCCAAAATTGTTAAAGTGTTGAATGTGTAAGTTAATATGTGAATGACATGAATTTTCCAAAGAAGATCTTGATATTTGACTAAACTTGGGCATTCATGTGATGACAAATAAAATGAACATTAAGTTATTTTATTAAATGCTTAAGACTACCCAAAGGAAGATTGAGCATTTAATCAAATATTGTTTAAATTACTTGTCATCTAAGGCAATTATTTATGAGTCAATTCGCAATCCAAAGATTAGTTTTGATGTCATGTTAATTACCTTGTTGATGGATTTCGTTGAGATAATTAATCATTTATTCATAATGTAGTTTCTTATTTATGTTTTGTTTTTCATTCTTTTGTTCTCAAAAACCCAACAGATTTACTTATTGCTTCATCCGTGATTACTGCTATAAGTACCTTAGCGATGCTTAATGGGACTAATTTTAAAACTTGGAAAAATAAAATAATTATGATCTTAGGCTATATGGACATAGATCACGCATTAAGGGAACCGTTTCCTCTTCCTCTTTCTGATATAAGCACTCAAGAAGATTACTTAAATAATGAGAAGTGGGAATGCTCCAACCGCGTGAGCCTAATGATCATGAATATAGTTGTCCCGGAGGCCATTTTGGACAGTGTCTCCAAGGATGTTGATGCTAAAACATTCCTTGATATTCTTGAGGAACGTTTGGCATCTACTTCTTCTCATGGGACAAAGAGAAGAAGGAATGAAATTGCAGTTGCAAGTAATAAGAAGCCCAAGGGATCATCCAATGATCATAAAGAAATGGAATGCTTCTTTTGCAAGGACCTCACTCACATGAAGTACGACTGCCCTAAGTATCACGCTTGGCGTGCTAAGAAAGGTATGTCATTTAGACTTGTTTGTACTGAGGGTAATTTGGTTTCATTTCCTAAATATACATAGTGGTTGAATTTTGGTACAACAACTCACATAAAGGATGTCTATGTAGGGTTGCCTGAAATACTGAAGTCCTGGAGAAGATGAAAGATTCATCTATATGGAAGATGGGAATCCGGTAGAAGTAAAAGGCATCGGGATCTTTTAGAATATTGTTAAGTACTTAGTATTATTTGTATTAATAATACATTTGATGTACCGTCGTTTAGACGGAATTTGATATATATCACAATATTAAACAAAGAAGGTTATTTTGTTCATTTTTTTTGTGATCTTTATTTTAAATTCCAAGGTTGTTGGTACTAGTACTTTGTCAAGTATTCTTTCTTTACTTGACATCATTCAAACAATAAATGAGTCCCATAAATAATGAAACCAAAAGTAAAAGCAAAAGTTATCAAGTAAAATTTTATTCCTTATGGCATAGACGTTTCGGTCATATCTCCGAGAGGAGAATTGATAAGCTTGTGTCTAAAGGAATCTTGCCATACTTGATATTCTGGAAAATACTTTTGCATTGAATGCCCTAAACAAGAAATTTACAAACATTAAAAGAAAAGTATTCTCAAGAACATCAAGTGTTTTAGAACTAATATATTCGGATTTTGTGGGCCATTCATTATTCCTTCATGGAAAGGTCAACAATACTTTATTACGTTCATACTCTTGGTATGAATACATTTATTTACTTCATAAAATCTCAAGTTTTGGACGTTTTTCAAGTCTTATAAAACCTAAGTTGAAGTCAACTTAGAAAGGCTATTAAGAACGTTAAGTCCGATCATAGTGGTGAATACTATGATTGAAATAACGATTTTGAGGAACAACGTCCTGGTCCTTTTTACTCGCTATTTTGAAGAGAGTGAGATTGTCTCCATCTACATTAAGCCGGGTACGCCTAGCATAAATGATGTAACAAGAGACATAATAAAATCCTTAAGGATATGGTAATAAGTATGTTTATTGTACTTCTTTACCTTACTCGTTATGGGCGATACATTAAAAAACCGCAATCTATATTCTCTATAGTGCTCCCTCTCAAAGGCTACTAATATAAACCCTTTATGATTTAAGAACATGTTCTTAAATCATCTTCATATATGGGGTTGTCCAACTATAGCTAGGCCTTATAAGCCTAATAAAGGCAAATTGGACATAAGATGGTTAGTAGTTATTTGTGGGGTTGCCAAGAGATCTAGGGGCTATATATTTTACAACCCGAAAACTAGAACATTTTGAAACGAGAATTGCTAGGTTCTTTGAGGATGTTGAATTTAGTGGGAGATTAGAAGTAATATTTTTGAATTTGAAAAGGAAGAGGCATCCATTTTATACCTCTTTCCTTAAGTTCCTATTGGATATCATGTTTTGTACTTGATATTCAAGAAGAACATACAATTCAAAATAAAGATTTCTCTATAAATATTGAACAACATGAAAATGTTGATTATAAGGATGAAATTCAACAACCTCAAAATGAGGTAGAACCGGTTCCCTTTAGGAGATCCAATAGAGTAAGAAGAAAGTGCAAATCCGGATGATTATAAAGTGTATATTGCCGAGAATAAAGGACACTTAGGTTAAGTGGGAGATGAGTCTCTCATGAAACCATTAATAGTCCTAATTCTCATATAGTGACTTAATGTCATAAATGAAGAGTTAAAATCTATAAAGATAACAACGTTTGGGATCTTGTCCCATTACCTAAAGATGTGAAACCTATTATGGGTCTTTAAAGACCAAAAGGATTCACAATGTAATATGGAAAGATATAAAGCCCATCTAGTTGTTAAAGATTTTCCTCAAAAGGGAGACATTAATTATAAAGAAAACATCTTTTCCGGTATATTCCAAAAAAAAAAACTCTTTTAGATCATTATGGCACATATGGCATATTATGGTCTTGAGTTTAATCAAATGGATATAAAGATAACTTTCCTTAATGGAGACATTGAGGAATCTATGGCTGATTTGGATCAAACTAAGCAATTAGTTTGTGAACTTAAGAATTCCATTTGTAGGCTCAAGCAAAGCTTCTCATCAATGGTACTTAATCAAGTTATTCTTTCATTTAGTTTTGAAACGAATCTTGATTAAAGATTGTGTATACCATAAGTTCAGTGAGAGTAAATTTGTAATTTTGGTCTAATATGTGGATGATATTTTGCTTACTAAGTAATGATATGAACCTTTTAAGGAAACTAAGAAAATTCTTATTTGAAATGAAAGATCTTGGTAAGGCATCTTTGTATTATGAATCCAAATTCACTGTGATCACTCACGAGGTGTTTTAGGATTATCACAAAAGGCCTATATGGAAAAGGTATTACAAAAGGTTTAGCATGCAAAAATGTAAACCACTTGACACCCCTAATTTTAAAGTTTCAAACAGTGTCCTAAAAGTAATTTTTTTGATCCAAGTATATGGAAAAGATCAATTTTGCATCAACAGTAGGGAGCTTAATGTATGAGTGAATCTTATATTTATTGTTGGGATGCTTGGTCAATACCAAAGCAATCCAGAAGAGAACATTAAGTGGCAACCAAAAGAATGATAGAAGTATTTACAAAACACTAAAGAACTACATGCCTATGTTTTGAAGTCGAATCATATTGAGATCATTAGGTATTCCGACATTAGTTAAATTATATGACTGCATAAGTTTATTAAAGGGACTACCAATTGTCAACAAGTGTCGAAAGACCGCTTAAGTTTTAAGGTGACAATCGAACGGTAGTCTAATAACAACAAGAGTTAAAGAAAGTCTAAGCATATAGACATTAAGTTTCTTGTTGTGAAGGAAAATGAACAAATAAATACAACTTATAGAAACTGTAAACTTTACTGGGATTGAATCACTTACTTCATTGATTCTTGTGCGGAAGTGTAGATTAATACCGTGGATTTTGATCACCGAATAAAACTTGGTACAACACTTGCAACGTTTATCCGGAGCGAAATCACGAACGAAAAACACCCACTAGTTCACAACACTTGTTTGCTTTTGTTGATCAGCCATGGATGGAGAGAGGGAGAGAATAAACAGAGGAAGAGAAGATAACCGAACGAGAGAGGGAGACCAGTTTTATGCCTCGTGTAACACCCATCGAATTTCTTGTTAAATATTTGACATACTTGTTGAATACTTGAACTTGCATGTTATGTGTTAGTTTTACTTGGGTTAAATTTTTAACTGCTTTAAATAGTTAAGGTGGTTAAATGTCTAGTTTTGACTTTTGGGTCATTTGTGAAAATTAGACGTTAGGGGTCTTTTTGTTAAAAGTGAAACTTGAGGGGCCTAAGTGTTATTTTTGAAACTTCCAAGTATAAACTTGTTGGCTTTTCTTCTCTGGGTATTTCTTCCCCAAATCAAATACGTATACTCTCTCTGTTTCATAAGCTAGGGTTTAGAATTTTCCCTATTCCCAACTCCTCGAGTTTAATTATCCCTCCGTTTTTGATTCCGATCCCGGATTAATATTCGTGGCGTTGAATAGAGCGTTCCAGGCCGAACAGAAATAAGTTTTGGTCAACTTGAATTTTGACTAGGTAAGTTATTAGCTCCCCCTTACTTGTAATAACATGCATAAATGTTATTCTCGATACTTGTGAATGTTAATTTTGTGTTTGGGATGATTTTTGTGGTATTTGTAAATTTAGGACAAAGGGAGTAAATTTCCCCTGTGTAAAATTATAAGGGGAATTGGAAAGATGAGTTTGAATGATGTTATGCCTTTTCTGGGTATGTTGAAATTGTTAGTAAATGTTACTCCTACGTTTGGGACAAAAATTATTTCAACCTGGGAAAGAATGAAAATTTCCCATTTTAGTACACTGTGCGACCGCACAAAAATGATTGTGCGACCGCACATCTTTCTGAAGGGTTTTTCAAAGAAATTGACATGCTTGTGTGCGGCCGCACAGTCCATTTTGGGCGACCGCACAGTCATCTGAAAAACAAAGATTTTGTTTAAAGTTTGTATGAGTTGGAAGTAACCCTAGTTAAGGTATATAACCTTAGTATAAGATGTCCTAGCAAGTGTTGTGATACTTTAGGGGCATCAGACTTGGTCTTAAACATGTATACTCATTGAATCAAAATGAGAACATAAGTATAAGAGTAGTATCTCTTCTTTATGTCTTGAAAGTGCTATGAACAAGCACTAATGTGTTATATTTGTTGTGAATCCAATGATTGTACACCTTAGAGGCATTAGCATAAGGTCTTAGACTTGAACATCCTAAGAATAGGATTGGCATTTGGTAAGAGTAAATGTATAACTCTTATACTTGTTTGAATGTCCAAAGATTGTAAGTTATAACTTGAAGTATAAGACATTAAAAGCTTGTAGATGACTTGAACGTCCATAGAAATGGATTAAGACTTGAATATAAGATAATAAAATCTTGTACTTGGCTTGACACCAATACATATGTATGGTAGTGAACTAGAAAGTGCTATGAACAAGCACTAACGTGTATGAGACATGTTCTTGTTGTGTATGTGCAAACATTGCATATAGTTGCTTGATAGCAAGGTGACTTCTTGATTACTTGAAGCATGTTCCTTGTTGAGCTAGTCCACTACATTTGGATTAGTTCTTCTCCCGTTGTTCAAGTAAATATCTACTTGTACTTTCTTGTGTGAGTCCAGCTGGTTCTCCTTGCTTGTTCGAAAATGTATAGGTTCACGCTTGTCGCGAGAGCTGGGGTTTAAGTGACAATCGGGTCCCTATGCATTTCCGCCCGACCCCTTACTACCGGCCATAGTAAGGGCATAGCTTCCTTAGTTGGAGCAATAAGCCTGACTTAAGTGAATGCTAAACTCCCGTCCCGAACACCTCGTGAATAATCATGAGTATTGATATTGAGAATGACACTGGTTACCGGGTCTTCTGATATATACTGAATAATCAGTTCCTGTTATTGATCGTGATGTCAAAGTAATACAAGCTTCGACAACAATGGTATTCTTGGGAGGAATAAGGAAGGAAGCAATATCCTTATAACTTGCTTGTTTAGCCTTATGTGCTATTTGATGAGTGGATTATCCTCTCATATACTTGTTACTTGATGATACTTGAGATATGATTATTTGAATATCTACTTGAATTGCATGATAACATGTCATGTAGTTGCATCTAATAGCTTACTGAGATTTATCTCACCCTTTATTTGTTTCCCCCCCCCCCCAGGAAAGGAAGGATAGTGCGCAGTGAGGCTCGACATAGTTGGGAGCTTGCTTCGCAGGTCGTGATTATTTTGGGGCTTGTGTCCTTTTACACTTGGTGAGGACGATATATTATGGGTTTTGTAACTCCTTATTTTGGGGTAGACAGTCTTGTTCAGTTCTTGTTGTCACTAGACATCTTGTATAGTACTCTTAATGCCAGCTTATGTGCTAGGCATGTTTCCGCTGTGTATGTATTAAGTTTGGTTTTAAATTTTCTTGTCTAGAACTCGTGTTGTGAGCTAGTATAGCTCCTTACTCTAGAGTATATATATCATGTCAGCTTGTTAAACAAATGTCATTAAGTTTCTTGTTAAGTTTCTTGTTTCTCGTTAGGCACTCCCATCCAGGTTCGAGGTTCTATTAGGGGATCCCGGGACCTGGGGGCGTGTCAGGTTGGTATCAGAGCTACCATGGTTTAGCTACCCTGTTTAGCTACCTTGGTTTGCTCTAAGTCTGGATAGGGTCTATGGCCTAGGTATGGGTGAGTCTTGGGGTGTTATTAATAACGCTGAGTGTTTACCTACAGGTACAATGAGTTCTGAAGGTACAAGTGGTAGTAATCAGCTGAGATCTATAACTCCTCAAGAATAAATGGTTGATAATGTTGACTGGGATTATCCTAATCGCCTTACAAGGTTCTTGAAGCTGAAACCTCGTAGTTTTGACGGAGAATTTGATTCTAAGAAGGCAAAAGAGTGGATTGAAAGTATTGAGAAGATCTTTACAGCCTTGAGATGTGCGGGTGGTGATAAGGTAACCTTTGCAACCTTTAAACTTGAGAAAGCCGCTGAACATTGGTGGCAAGTGTTGAGTAAAAGTTGGGAACTGGAAGGTGTACCTCAGACATGGGAGAATTTTCTTAAAGCATTCAAGTCACAGTTTATTCCAACAGTGCTCCAAGATAGGAAAGAGATGGAATTTCTTAATCTGGAGCAGGGAAGTCTGACCGTGGGGCAATACTCAACCAAGTTCACAGAATTGGCAAGGTATTGTGATCACTTAGTTCCAAATGAGGTCAAGAAGGCACAGAGGTTTGTTAAAGGGTTGAGGACTGAGTATAGAAAGCAACTTCTTTCTCTACAGCTCACTAGCTATCAGCAAGCAGTGGAGAAGGCTTATACTATTGAAAATGATATTGAAGAACACAAGGTGAAGTTGGGAACAACCATGACTGGTCGTGTATCAGAGAAAACTCAGGGATCTGGTTCTAAAGGTGGTAAATCTGGCCGCCAAGATCGTCGATTCCGACAGCCAACCGAAAGTAAACGTAGTGTATCAACTGGTTCGAGGACAACAGTCCAAGGTCTCAGGAGAGTATGTGGCTTTTGTTCGAAAGAAGGCCATTCTGAAGACAAGTGTTGGCTAAAGCAAGGAAAGTGTATAGTGTGTGGTGAAGCGGGGCACTTTGCTAGAAATTGTTCTAAAAGTAAAGTAAATCAAGTTGGGGGTACAAGTCAACCAGTCTCAGGTTCCAAGAGAGATAGTGGGGGTCGACCAAAAGTTCAGGGTCGAGTGTTTGCTCTAGATCAGCAGGGTGTAGCTGAGTCTTCTGCAGTCATAGGAGGTATTATATTACTTTCTAGTACGAGAGCGCGAGTCTTGATAGATCCAGGCTCATCTCATTCTTATGTGGCATCTCATTTTGTGTCGCATTTGCATGTTCTTCCTGATTCTATGCCTTATGTGCTAGAAGTATCTTCCCCTATGGGAGATTGCATGTTTACTTCTGAGGTTTACAAGAAATGTGAGGTCCTTGTGGGTGATCATGCCCTTCTTGCTGACCTAGTCGTGTTACCTATAAGGGACTTTGACGTGATTCTTGGCATGGATTGGCTATATGTGCATCATGCATCTGTTGATTATTATAGAAAAGTAGTAACTTTTTCTATTCCTGGTTTGCCTGATTTTACCTTTGAAGGTGATAGGCCTTTATGTGCTATACATGTTATTTCTGCTTTAAAAGCTAGAAAACTTTTATCTCGTGGTTGTGCCGGGTATCTCGCATGTGTACTTGATCAGAGTTTATCTGTTCCCAAGATGGAGGATATTCCTGTTGTGTCTGAATTTTCAGATGTGTTCTCTTCTGAGTATAGCATGCCACCCGATCGAGAGCTTGAGTTCTGTATTGAGTTATTACCAGGTACAGCACCAATCTCGAAAGCACCTTATAGAATGGCTCCAGCTGAGTTGAGAGAGTTAAAAACACAGCTTGAGGAATTGCTTGATCGGGGCTTTATCAGGCCTAGTGTATCACCGTGGGGTACACCAGTGTTATTTGTCAGAAAGAAAGATGGGACTCTGCGATTGTGTATTGATTACAGAGATCTTAATCAGGTAACTATCAAGAATAAATATCCGTTACCTCATATTGATGACTTGTTTGATCAGCTTCAGGGTTCAGTAGTGTATTCGAAGCTTGACTTGAGAAGTGGTTATCATCAGTTGAAAATCAGATCTGAGGATATACCAAAGACAGCTTTCCGTACCAGGTATGGGCATTATGAGTTTATTGTTATGCCATTTGGTTTGACAAATGCTCCAGCTGTATTTATGGATTTGATGAACCGTATCTTCAAGCCATATCTTGATTGTTTTGTGGTGGTATTCATTGATGACATTCTTGTGTATTCTAAGTCACGGGCTGAGCATGAACAACATCTCAGAGTGGTATTACAAGTTCTTCGTGAGAAACAATTATTTGCAAAATTCAGCAAATGTGCTTTCTGGTTAGAAGAGGTTTCATTCTTGGGGCATGTTGTGTCTGCTACTGGTATTGCAGTAGATCCTTCTAAAGTTGAAGCAGTTGTAAACTGGAAGAGGCCAACTACAGTGACAGAGATCCGTAGTTTCTTGGGCTTGGCTAGTTATTATCGGAGGTTCATTGAGGGATTCTCCAAGATTGCTACTCCATTGACTAATATGACTCGAAAAACTATTTCTTTTGAATGGAATGACAAATGTGAAGCAAGTTTTCAGGAGTTAAAAAGGCGTTTGACTACAGCTCCAGTCTTGGCTTTGCCTAATGGTTCTGAGCATTTCATGGTTTATACTGATGCTTCTAAAGAAGGATTGGGTTGTGTTCTAATGCAAGATGGCAAGGTAATAGCTTATGCTTCTCGAAAACTATCTCCTTATGAAAAGAATTATCCTACTCACGATTTAGAGTTGGCTGCGATTATTTTTGCTTTGCATAAATGGAGGCATTACTTGTATGGAACCAAATTTGAGGTTTTCACTGATCATAAAAGTTTGAAGTACTTGTTTTCTCAAAAAGAGCTTAACATGAGGCAACGTATATGGATGGAGAAATTGAAGGATCATGATTGTACTATCCTTTATCATCCAGGAAAAGCAAATGTTGTGGCAGATGCACTGAGCAGAAAGACTTATATTTCTTGCTTGATGATTCGTGAATGGAAGATGTTTGAAGATTTGAGTGACTGGAATCCTTGTGAATCAAATCATGGAGTTATTTTTGCTAATATACAGGCTACTTCAGATTTACTCCAACAGATCAAAGAAGCTCAGGTAATTGATTCTGAATTGCAGAAAATCATTAGTGGAATGAATAAAGGAAAGCAACCAGATTATTCTTTCAATAGTGATGGAATTCTTACCTTCCGAGGTCGAGTTTGTATTCCAGTTGATCCTGAGATAAAGAAGAAAGTTCTTGAAGAGGCTCACAAAGCCAAGTATACTATTCATCCTGGAAGTACTAAAATGTACCAAGACTTGAAGAAACATTTCTGGTGGAATAATATGAAAAGAGAAATTGCTGAGTATGTATCCAAATGTTTGACTTGTCAACAAGTAAAAGTGGAACATCAACGTCCAGCAGGTTTGTTGCAACCATTAGAAATTCCCGAGTGGAAATGGGAGCATATTACTATGGATTTTGTGACTGGTTTGCCACGTACCAGACGAGGCCATGATGCTGTTTGGGTTATAGTGGACAGGTTGACTAAATCAGCTCACTTCTTGTCAGTTTTCATGGGATATTCATTGTCTCAGTTGGCATCTTTATATGTTCAGGAGATTGTCCGACTGCATGGGGTTCCTGTGAGTATTGTATCTGACAGAGATCCTCGTTTTACTTCTCGATTCTGGCAGGCTCTTCAGGGTGCTATGGGTACTAAATTGAATTTCAGTACAGCTTTTCATCCTCAATCTGATGGGCAATCTGAGAGACTTATACAGATTCTCGAGGATATGTTACGTGCTTGTGTTATTGATTTCAAAGGCAGTTGGGATACTCATCTTCCTTTGGCTGAGTTTGCTTATAATAACAGTTTTCAGTCTAGCATTGAAATGGCTCCATATGAGGCTCTTTATGGCAGAAAATGTCGATCTCCTATATGCTGGGATGAAGTGGGAGAAGCTAGACTCTTGGGTCCTGAAATGGTTCAACAGTCAGTTGAAAGTGTGAAACTTATTCGAGATAGATTGCGCACAGCTCAGAGTAGACAAAAGAGTTATGCAGATCATCGTAGAAGGGATCTTGAATTCCAGGTAGGTGACTTTGTATTCTTGAAGGTCTCTCCTCGTAGAGGTATAAAGAGATTTGGGAAGAAAGGAAAGTTATCTCCTCGTTATATCGGTCCATTTGAGATTCTTGAAAGAGTTGGGAAGTTGGCTTATAGAGTGGCTTTACCTCCTTCTTTATCTGGTATTCATGATGTATTCCATGTATCTATGCTTCGCAAGTATATGGCAGATGAATCACATGTTCTTGAGTATGAGGCTATTCCATTTCAGCCTGATTTGTCTTATGAGGAACAACCTGTTGAAATTCTTGACTGGAAAGAGCAAGTATTGCGTACCAAAAGGATTCCTATTGTGAAGGTCCTGTGGAGGAATCATGAAATTGAAGAGGCTACTTGGGAAACCGAGAAAGAGATGCGAGATAAATACCCGAGCCTATTTGAAAACTTTGGTAAGTAAAATTCGTGGGCGAATTTTCTTTAAGGTGGGGAGGATGTAACACCCATCGAATTTCTTGTTAAATATTTGACATACTTGTTGAATACTTGAACTTGCATGTTATGTGTTAGTTTTACTTGGGTTAAATTTTTAACTGCTTTAAATAGTTAAGGTGGTTAAATGTCTAGTTTTGACTTTTGGGTCATTTGTGAAAATTAGACGTTAGGGGTCTTTTTGTTAAAAGTGAAACTTGAGGGGCCTAAGTGTTATTTTTGAAACTTCCAAGTATAAACTTGTTGGCTTTTCTTCTCTGGGTATTTCTTCCCCAAATCAAATACGTATACTCTCTCTGTTTCATAAGCTAGGGTTTAGAATTTTCCCTATTCCCAACTCCTTGAGTTTAATTATCCCTCCGTTTTTTATTCCGATCCCGGATTAATATTCGTGGCGTTGAATAGAGCGTTCCAGGCCGAACAGAAATAAGTTTTGGTCAACTTGAATTTTGACTAGGTAAGTTATTAGCTCCCCCTTACTTGTAATAACATGCATAAATGTTATTCTCGATACTTGTGAATGTTAATTTTGTGTTTGGGATGATTTTTGTGGTATTTGTAAATTTGGGACAAAGGGAGTAAATTTCCCCTGTGTAAAATTATAAGGGGAATTGGAAAGATGAGTTTGAATGATGTTATGCCTTTTCTGGGTATGTTGAAATTGTTAGTAAATGTTACTCCTACGTTTGGGACAGAAATTATTTCAACCTGGGAAAGAATGAAAATTTCTCATTTTAGTACACTGTGCGACCGCACAAAAATGATTGTGCGACCGCACATCTTTCTGAAGGGTTTTTCAAAGAAATTGACATGCTTGTGTGCGGCCGCACAGTCCATTTTGGGCGACCGCACAGTCATCTGAAAAACAAAGATTTTGTTTAAAGTTTGTATGAGTTGGAAGTAACCCTAGTTAAGGTATATAACCTTAGTATAAGATGTCCTAGCAAAGTGTTGTGATACTTTAGGGGCATCAGACTTGGTCTTAAACATGTATACTCATTGAATCAAAATGAGAACATAAGTATAAGAGTAGTATCTCTTCTTTATGTCTTGAAAGTGCTATGAACAAGCACTAATGTGTTATATTTGTTGTGAATCCAATGATTGTACACCTTAGAGGCATTAGCATAAGGTCTTAGACTTGAACATCCTAAGAATAGGATTGGGATTTGGTAAGAGTAAATGTATAACTCTTATACTTGTTTGAATGTCCAAAGATTGGAAGTTATAACTTGAAGTATAAGACATTAAAAGCTTGTACATGACTTGAACGTCCATAGAAATGGATTAAGACTTGAATATAAGATAATAAAATCTTGTACTTGGCTTGACACCAATACATATGTATGGTAGCGAACTAGAAAGTGCTATGAACAAGCACTAACGTGTATGAGACATGTTCTTGTTGTGTATGTGCAAACATTGCATATAGTTGCTTGATAGCAAGGTGACTTCTTGAGTACTTGAAGCATGTTCCTTGTTGAGCTAGTCCACTACATTTGGATTAGTTCTTCTCCCGTTGTTCAAGTAAATATCTACTTGTACTTTCTTGTGTGAGTCCAGCTGGTTCTCCTTGCTTGTTCGAAAATGTATAGGTTCACGCTTGTCGCGAGAGCTGGGGTTTAAGTGACAATCGGGTCCCTATGTATTTCCGCCCGACCCCTTACTACCGGCCATAGTAAGGGCATAGCTTCCTTAGTTGGAGCAATAATCCTGACTTAAGTGAATGCTAAACTCCCGTCCCGAACACCTCGTGAATAATCATGAGTATTGATATTGAGAATGACACTGGTTACCGGGTCTTCTGATATATACTGAATAATCAGTTCCTGTTATTGATCGTGATGTCAAAGTAATACAAGCTTCGACAACAATGGTATTCTTGGGAGGAATAAGGAAGGAATCAATATCCTTATAACTTGCTTGTTTAGCCTTATGTGCTATTTGATGAGTGGATTATCCTCTCATATACTTGTTACTTGATGATACTTGAGATATGATTATTTGAATATCTACTTGAATTGCATGATAACATGTCATTTAGTTGCATCTAATAGCTTACTGAGATTTATCTCACCCTTTATTTGTTTCCCCCCCCCCCCAGGAAAGGAAGGATAGTGCGCAGTGAGGCTCGACATAGTTGGGAGCTTGCTTCGCAGGTCGTGATTATTTTGGGGCTTGTGTCCTTTTACACTTGGTGAGGACGATATATTATGGGTTTTGTAACTCCTTATTTTGGGGGTAGACAGTCTTGTTCAGTTCTTGTTGTCACTAGACATCTTGTATAGTACTCTTAATGCCAGCTTATGTGCTAGGCATGTTTCCGCTGTGTATGTATTAAGTTTGGTTTTAAATTTTCTTGTCTAGAACTCGTGTTGTGAGCTAGTATAGCTCCTTACTCTAGAGTATATATATCATGTCAGTTTGTTAAACAAATGTCATTAAGTTTCTTGTTAAGTTTCTTGTTTCTCATTAGGCACTCCCATCCAGGTTCGAGGTTCTATTAGGGGATCCCGGGACCTGGGGGTGTGTCACCTCGTGTCTCTCAAAACATCTCGTCTAACTTCCCGTAACCTCTCTTACAGTTACTTTGAATTCCCCATGTGTTTTATAATTCTTGTAAAACACAAATGGACTGGGAATTGGTTTTGGGCCAGGCCATCTTGGGTGGGCCATTAATTCCAACATCTCCCACTCGCACATGATGGCCTTGTCATCCAAGGTCTATTATTCAAGCAAATGTGTCGTGTGACCAACGAGCGTGCATGTACGTGGCAGCTTTTAGATTATTCACCCGTTAGGCATGACATAATAGCTACGTCCACTACAAGTTCACCATTGACTCGTTATACCCCAGACCAATTCGATTAAACCAAGTCCAAACATACATTGGTCCCTTTAAGGCTATATTTGACTTTTACGATCGTAAAGTGTGTTTATAGCTATGTCCGTGACATAACTGGTCGACCTATAAACACAATCATCAGGTATAATCAAACTTGTCTTCCTTTCTCACTTATCACTTTTAGATCATTAAGGCAATCGCTTTCCTAGACATGTACCATCCAGTCGAATTAGTTCATGGCTCTAGGTAGTATGCTAAAGTAGCAGACATTGACTTAATACCTTTTAAGTATAGTTGAAAGTCACATAGGGTATCATGCCCATATAAATGCATTTTAGAGACTTCACACAATGAGCAAGAGGGACATGTTGCTCATTTCTCTTGGTCAATGCACACTTGTTACTAAAACAAGTGCTACAGTGGTATAACTCCTTTCAAGGAGCGTATGTCGGTAGTTTACCCACTGTACAAATATTTAGTTCGGAGATACTTCTTAATCCCCAACTATTTATATCTGGCCCGTCTTTATATTTGCATCAAGTCAACATATGTTTACGTGATGTACTATACTCCTTTGGTATCTCAAGTATCATTGTCTCATCTCAGCTTGCTTTCGTGGCTCCTGAGGCGGTTACTTGTGTGAGAGAGTTAACCTTTGTCTGGTGACATACTCTTATATTGTGTAATGTATGTGTCAATACAAAAGAATAAATTATTTATACATCTCAAGAATATAAACTTGATATTCATCAGAAAGGGCATAAATAAACATAGTTCCACAAACGTAGTTCTGATTGAAGTAAAACGTAAACTTGTTTTCCTTAAGTACATTTACACCCTTCGAAGACCCATAGCCCTAACATGACTTAGAAAGACATCTCTAGCAAGGGGCTTAGTCATAGGGTCAGCTACCATCACATTAGTAGAAATGTACTCTAATGTTACTTCATTACTTGCTATAGTCTCTCGAATATAGTTATTCCTTAGATCAATGTGTTTGGTTCTTCCATGATACTTTGGATCTTTCGTGAAAGCAATGGACGCTTGATTGTCACAATAAACTGTCACGGGGTCAGATGTACGATCGACCACTCCAAGATCCTCCATGAACCTCTTTAACCAAACAGCCTCCTGAACAACTCTTGTGCATGCAGTGAATTCAGCTTCCATGGTAGAGAGAGATACACTTGTTTGCTTCTTGCTATTCCACGTGATAGCTCCGTTATTAAGCAAGAATACATAACCCGATGTAGACTTTCGGTTATCATTATCTCCTCCCCAATCAGCATCACTATAACCAACTATCCGTGAGTTGGATCCTTGATAACACAACATGTAGTCGACAGTTCCTTTTAGATAACGTAATATCCTTTTGACTGCTCCCCAATGTGCTCTTCCAGGATTAGATTGATAACGACTAACCATGCCAACTGCGAAAGCTAAATCTGGACGAGTACACATGACTGCATACATTAACTTGCCAATGGCACTGCGATATGGAACTCTAGACATCTTATTATTTTCTTCCTCAGTCTTAGGGCAATCATCAAGACTCAACTTTTCATTCTTAGCCATAGGAGTGTCAAGGGGTTTGCATTGAAGCATACCAAAGTGTTCAAGAACTTGTTTAAGGTAAGTCTCTTGAGACAAACCAAGGAGTCTTTCGGAACGTTTCCGATAGATTCGAACACCCAGTACGAATTCAGCTTCACCCATGTCCTTCATCTCGAAATTTGAGGACAACCACTTCTTAGTGGCTTTCAACAACTCCAGATTGTTTCCAGCTATTAAGATATCATCCATATAAAGTGAAAGGATAACAAAATCACTTTTAGATCGTTTGAGATAGACACAGTGATCATCTTCGATCATTACAAATCCATCATTAATGATTGAGTGGTGAAATCTTAAGTACCACTGCCTGGATGCTTGCTTGAGACCGTATATGGATCGTTTGAGTTTACAAACTTTGTTTTCACTTTATTTTATAGTGAAACCCTCAGGTTGATCCATATAAATCTCTTCATTCAATTCTCCGTTGAGAAAAGCTGTTTTTACATCCATTTGATGAAGTTCTAAGTCCAAACGAGCTACAATAGCTAGAATCAATCTTATTAAGGCAAACCTTACTACAGGAGAGAAAGTTTCCTCGTAGTCTATACATTCTTGTTGAGTATAACCTTTAGCTACTAAGCGAGCCTTGTATCTTTCAATGGAACCATCCACTTTGCGTTTGACTCGTAGGATCCACTTATTTCCTACAGTCTTTCGCCCTGGAGGTAAATCAACTAATTCCCAAACATTATTGGTTTTCATTGATTCCATTTCATCATCCATTGCTTTCATCCAATTTTCACTAGTAGGTGATGTGATAGCCTCTTTATAGCTTCTTGGCTCATCAACATCATGTGCATCAGCCATGAATGATTCATTTTCGATGTCAAAACGACGTCGAGGAATATGTCCACGCTGACTTTTACGTAAGATAGGCTCTTGAGATTCTTCTTCTAATGGAAGTGTGCTACTCGATGATGGATCCCTCCCACTATCGTTAGGAAGGTGAGGAACTTCTTCCTCTATTTCTATTTGATGAGTAGGTATACCCGCTTCGGGTTCTTCCATTTCATAAAGTTTAATCTCCCTATCAATTTCACCCTTACTAGGGAAATCGTTTTCCAGAAATTCCACATTACGGGTGTCACGACCCGAAATATAGGCTCTATTTTATTAAGTAATTAAATGATTTTTATTTAATTATTTGCTTATTTATTTATTTAAATTATTATTTATTTAAATAATTATGTGTGCATTTTATGTTTCATAATGATTATGCCTAGCATTTTACTTGAGTTATTTGGGCTAGTGTAGAAGTGTTGGGTCCTAATTGCTAGTATGGAGTGTGTGTGTGTAGTGTGAGAGAGGGGGCCTAAGTGTAAGTTTTTAAAATAATTTTCCTACTCCCTCCCTACTCCTCCCTCACCTCCTCCCTCACTCATCCTTCTCCTTCCCAGACAACTCTCTCTCTCTCCAAGCTTTGTGGGTAAGTTTTCTTCCTCTTCATCTCTCTTCATTTTCTCCTTCTTCCTCTCATCTTCTCTCATTTCTTAAAACGTAAACCTTGTTTAGATCGTCGATAGGATCGTAGGAAGCCAAAAAGAATCGAAATCCATCAACTTTGAGAAAATTCAGGTAAGTTACTTTTCCCCCATTTTAATGCTAAATTGTTCATATCATGTTTAGATAGTGTTTGATGTATTGCATTTGAAGTTTGGATGAGTTTTGCAATTTATTTGGAATTTATTGAGTTTTTGGTTGAAAATGGTGAATTGATGAATATCTTGATTCAATCTTGGTTTTGGTTGATAAAGGGTGTTGTTAAGGTCCCCTTCTTGTTTAAATAATGTTTGGGTACCTTAGAAATCTTGTTGGGAGTATTGGATTTTGGGTGTTATGTGTTTTGGGTTTAAAAATGGAAGAACCCCTGTTGTTCTTCCCGATTTCTGGCGATTCCGGCATATTGGGCGACCGCCCAAAATTGTATGGGCGACCGCGCATCTTTCTGAGAGCTTTTGTTCTTGTTTTGAGGCACTTTGGGCGACCGCACAACCCAACTTGGGCGGCCGCACAGTCCTCTGAAAATTTCCATTTTGTTAAAATTGTGTGATTGAAGGATGCCTTTTAACCCAAATCTTGGGTGTTCTTCTAGTTGACCTTAGTGATCATTGTGGTACGCTTTAGTGATAGAATTGGGTCCTTTGTGATCAAGTTTGTGTTTGAGATTCATTAATTGTCGATTGGGATTTTGGAGCACCTTTATTGTGCATTGTTTGTTCATTTCATCTTCTTGGTGATTAACTGGCATGATTCCCTACTTTGGAATCCTTTGTTGTTTATCGTGCTAGTATTTTATTACTTAGCCTTTACGTGAAATCCCAGCTGGTATTTTGTGTGTGTTTGGGCGATGGGAAAGATTATAATGGCAAAGCCAAGTCCATTATAATGTTGACCATTGTTTTGCCCCCTTCTTTACCCCTTCTCCAGATTGGCCTTGGAAAGGATAAGTCAGCGTTCCTTTGTGAATGTATCTGGCTAGCGGGTATGACTTTGTGTCATGATCCTTGTCCCTTGTGACACTTTTATGTTATTGGTTCCGGTACCGGGGTTTTCTCTTCGGCTTTCATGCTATTATGAAGATGATGATTTGTTGATTATTGAAGCTGCGCAGCGATCCTTTATTTGGATGTTCCGGTTTGGAAAACCTTGGCTATATCCTTTGTTATGTGTTTATTTCCGCTGCTATCTGTTATATGATAATTGCTATGTACTATGTGATAATTATTATTGCTTATTGCTTATAGTATATTGCATCATAGCATGTCATGTAGTTGCATTAGTAACTTATTGAGATTTATCTCACCCCTTTTCTCTTTTATCTTTGTTTTCCTTAACCCCCACCCCCAGGTGCTAAGGATTAGTCTCGCTGATCACGAGAACGAGGACGTCGAGGGTGGATACATTCTTTTGGGGAAAGTTGTATAGGTGGGTTTATATTATATAAATGTGTAACCTTTTGGGGTATTTGTACTAAATATTGACGTCATTAGGATTTGTATATTTTGTAACTTTGGTGTATGAACTTGTGGAGTTTGTACTAGTTTTACCTTGTTGTTCAAAATGTTTTGTAAACTTTGGATCATCACCTTTTGGTATTAAATGAAATTTTTAACTTCAGTATTTCTGAGTTTTGGTTTTAGAGTCGACGTCCAGCTCGCGGTCCCGGGGCCCGCGGGGTCCGGGGTCGCGACAGTTGGTATCAGAGCCATGGCATTAGCTCTAAGTATAAGTCTAGGTGGATTAGTATGACCTAGGTGGGTAGTAGTGTGCGGAGTGATTAACGGTTGATGTTTTATGCAGGTAATTGTTCTCAATGTCTGGAAGAAGAAACAGAGGAGGTGCTAGTGGGGCACAGAATCAGAATGATACAAGGGATGAAGCCCGTGCCATGTTTCAAGGCATGTTTGAGGCGGCCATGAAGGCCATACATGATCAAGGCCCGAGGGTAGAGCAAGCACCACCCCGTTATGGTTTAGAGCAATTTCTGAAGTTGAAACCGGTTGAATTCAATGGGGAACCCGATGTAAGGAAAGCTGAGTTGTGGATCGAGTCTATGGAAAAGATTTACGATGTATTTGGGTGTTCGGATGAGGATAAGGTCCGGTTTGCGGCTTACAAACTTGTGGGAGCCGCCGAGCATTGGTGGAAAGGTGTTAAAGCTACTTGGGATGATACTCACACGGTGTATGCGTGGGAGTTGTTTGTGCGCAAGTTCAAGGAGCATTTCATTCCGGTTGTTGATCAAAACCGAAAGGAGATCGAGCTACTCAACCTAGAGCAAGGTGTGTTGTCTATAGAACAATACTCGGCTAAGTTCATAGAATTAGCCCGGTATTGCGACTATTTGGTGAGGACTGAAGAGCAAAAGGCTATGAGATTCATTCGGGGATTGAAGACCTCCATCCGTACTCAACTTATGGCCCAACGGATAGTGACTTTTCAAGATGCGGTGGACCGAGCCTATTTGATAGAGCAAGATATTGGGGAGCATAAGAGGAAGACCGAGGTGGCTAACCCGAGTAAGCAAGGAGCGCAGAGCAAGTCGCAACCAAGGATTGATAATCGAGGTAACTTTGGGGGACAATCTCAGTTCCGAGGGCAACCGACCCCAAGGAACCCGGGTACCACTTCCAGGAACCAAGGGAGCCTAATGAGGAAGCCTTGTACCTTTTGTCAGAAGGTAGGCCATGCGGAGGATAGGTGTTGGAAAAAGCAAGGCAAGTGTACCAATTGTGGTGAAATGGGGCACTTTGCGAGAGAGTGCACGAGGTACCGAGGTCAGTCATCCGGGTCAGGAGTTGGTAATAATCAGGGTCAGAAAAGGGATGCCGCCGGGAAGCCCAGAGTCCAAGGAAGGGTATTTGCCATGAATCAACAACAAGCTACCGATGATCCATCCGTTATTGGAGGTATTATTTCTGTGTCTAATGTGAGCGCACGAGCGTTAGTAGATCCAGGATCATCTCATTCATACATTTTTGTGCAATTTGCTTCCATGTTAAATGCTGCATTCGAGTCTTTACCGTACGTGCTAGAGGTGTCGACCCCTATAGGAGAATGCTTGATTTCTGACCGAGTCTTTCGTGCTTGTGATGTGGTTATTTGTGGTCGTGTCCTTTGTGCGGATTTAGTAGTTCTTCCTATCCAAGACTTTGATGTCATTTTGGGTATGGATTGGTTGAGCAAGTTTCATGCTTCTGTTGATTGCCGTAAGAAAACTGTTACTTTTTCTATTCCCGATGTGCCTAAGTTTGTTTTTGAGGCTAGTCCTCTGAGTAGAAAGGTTCGCTTAATTTCTTTTATGAAAGCGAGAAAATTGTTGCATAGTGGTTTTGAGGGGTATTTGGCTAGTGTTCTTGATACTAGGAAGGAATTCCCTAGTTTTGATAGTGTTCGGGTAGTCCGGGAATTTCCCGATGTTTTCTCTACCGAGTATGATATGCCTCCCGATCGTGAGATTGAGTTTTGTATAGATCTTTTGCCGGGTACAGCTCCAATTTCGAAAGCGCCTTATAGGTTAGCTCCCGCAGAATTGAAGGAACTGAAGGTTCAGTTGCAAGAGTTGCTTGATCGAGGGTTTATCCGCCCTAGTGTTTCCCCGTGGGGAGCACCGGTTTTGTTTGTGCGGAAGAAAGACGGTTCCTTGAGATTGTGTATAGATTACAGAAAGTTGAATCAGGTTACGGTGAAGAACAAGTATCCTCTACCGCATATTGATGATTTGTTTGACCAGCTACAAGGGTCCGTGGTTTTCTCTAAACTTGATTTGAGGAGTGGGTACCATCAGTTGAAGGTTAGATCGGAGGATATTCCGAAGACTGCTTTTCGCACTCGGTATGGTCATTATGAGTTCTTGGTTATGCCGTTTGGGTTGACTAACGCGCCGGCCGTGTTTATGGATTTGATGAACCGAATTTTCCATCCCTATCTTGATTCGTTCGTGGTAGTTTTCATCGACGACATTCTTGTTTATTCGAAATCTCGAGATGAGCACGAGCAGCACTTGAGGACAGTTTTATCCGTTCTTGCGAGGGAGAAATTATTTGTGAAATTTAGTAAATGCGAATTTTGGCTCGAGAAGGTGTCATTTCTGGGGCATGTTATTTCGAAAGATGGAATTTCTGTGGATCCTTCGAAGATAGAGGCAATAGTGGATTGGAAGAGACCCGAGTCAGTGACCGAGATTCGTAGTTTTCTGGGTTTAGCCGGTTATTACCGAAGGTTTATTGAGGGATTTTCGAGGATTGCTACTCCGATGACTCAGTTGACCCGGAAGAATGTTCCGTTTGTGTGGACCGAGAAATGTGACAAGAGTTTCGAGGAATTGAAGAAGAGGTTGACTACCGCACCGATCTTGACCTTGCCTAATGGGAGCGATGGCTTAGTGATTTACAGTGATGCTTCAAAAGAGGGTTTGGGTTGTGTTTTGATGCAGAATGGGAAAGTAATTGCGTATGCTTCGAGGAAGTTGACCCCTAGTGAGCAGAATTACCCGACTCATGATATGGAATTGGCCGCGATTGTATTTGCGTTGCACAAGTGGAAGCATTACCTTTATGGAGCGAGGTTTGAGATTTTTACCGATCACAAGAGTTTGAAGTACCTTTTCTCCCAGAAAGAGTTGAACAACCGACAGCGCCGATGGATGGAATTGTTGAAGGATTATGACTGTACGATTTCTTATCATCCGGGGAAGGCGAATGTGGTAGCCGATGCGATTAGTAGAAAGTCTTATGTGGCTTCGATGATGGTTCGAGAATGGAAAATGCTTGAGGATGTTCGAGATTGGTCTCCTCGTGAATCGAGACATGGGGCTATTTTTGCGAATAATAGGGTGTCTCCGACCCTAATTCAGAGAATAAAGGAAGCTCAGAAAGAAGATCCCGAGTTGGTGAAGATAATGGGTAAATTGGAGGAAAAGAATTTCGAGGATTTTTCTGTTAGCCCGGTGGGAGTTTTGACTTTCCGTGGTCGTTTGTGTGTTCCGGATGTCGATGGAATTAAACAGAGAGTTCTTGTTGAGGGTCACAAATCGAGGTATACTATTCATCCAGGTAGTACGAAGATGTATCAGGATTTGTAGCAACAATTTTGGTGGATTAATATGAAAAGGGAAATAGCTGAGTATGTTTCGAGGTGTTTAACGTGTCAGCAGGTCAAAGCCGAGCATCAGAGACCCGCGGGATTACTTCAGCCGTTAGAGATTCCCGAGTGGAAATGGGAGCATGTGACTATGGATTTCGTTACGGGACTGCCTCGTACCCGAAGGAAGTTTGACAGTGTTTGGGTAATAGTGGATAGATTGACCAAGAGTGCCCATTTCTTGCCTATTGATATCAGATATTCGATGGAAAAGCTTGCGACCCTTTATATTGATGAGATTGTTAGATTGCATGGGGTTCCGGTTAGCATTGTGTTAGATCGAGACCCGAGGTTTACTTCTAGATTCTGGAAGGCGTTTCAGGAAGCTTTGGGTACAGATTTGCGATTCAGTACAGCTTTTCATCCCCAGACCGACGGTCAATCCGAGAGGACTATTCAGATTTTGGAGGATATGTTGCGAGCTTGTGCGATAGACTTTTCCGATTCTTGGGATTCGCACCTACCGTTAGTGGAATTCTCTTACAACAACAGTTATCAGGCTAGTATCGAGATGGTACCGTTTGAAGCCTTGTATGGAAGGAAGTGTAGATCGCCTATTTGTTGGGATGAGGTCGGTGAAGCGAAAGTTTTGGGTATTGATTTGCTTCGGGATTCGGTTGTGAAAGTTAAAGTTATCCGAGACAGATTGAAGACAGCCCAGAGTCGACATAAGAGCTACGCAGACAACCGAAGGCGAGATCTTAGTTTTCAGGTTGGTGATTTGGTATTCTTGAAAGTATCTCCGAAGGTGGGTATTCGTAGATTTGGGAAGAAAGGTAAATTGGCTCCGAGGTTTATTGGCCCGTTTGAGATTTTGGGAAAGGTTGGACTTCTTGCGTATCGACTTGCGTTACCGCCATCCTTAGACCGGTTGCACAATATTTTTCACGTTTCTATGCTTCGGAAGTATGTTCATGATCCGTCTCACGTGTTACCGAGGATACCGGAAGATATTGAGCCCGATATGACTTATGAGGAACGACCGGTTCGGATCTTAGATTCCAAAGTCCAAGAGTTGAGGAGCAAGAGCATTGCGTTGGTTAGAGTCCTTTGGAGGAATCATAACATCGAGGAGTCGACGTGGGAGCTCCGAGATGAGATAGAGAGGAAATTTCCGTGGCTTTTTGTTTAAGGTGAGTCTCGTTAAAATTCGGGTCGAATTTTCTTTAAGGGGGAGTGAATGTCACGACCCGAAATATAGGCTCTATTTTATTAAGTAATTAAATGATTTTTATTTAATTATTTGCTTATTTATTTATTTAAATTATTATTTATTTAAATAATTATGTGTGCATTTTATGTTTCATAATGATTATGCCTAGCATTTTACTTGAGTTATTTGGGCTAGTGTAGAAGTGTTGGGTCCTAATTGCTAGTATGGAGTGTGTGTGTGTAGTGTGAGAGAGGGGGCCTAAGTGTAAGTTTTTAAAATAATTTTCCTACTCCCTCCCTACTCCTCCCTCACCTCCTCCCTCACTCATCCTTCTCCTTCCCAGACAACTCTCTCTCTCTCCAAGCTTTGTGGGTAAGTTTTCTTCCTCTTCATCTCTCTTCATTTTCTCCTTCTTCCTCTCATTTTCTCTCATTTCTTAAAACGTAAACCTTGTTTAGATCGTCGATAGGATCGTAGGAAGCCAAAAAGAATCGAAATCCATAAACTTTGAGAAAATTCAGGTAAGTTACTTTTCCCCCATTTTAATGCTAAATTGTTCATATCATGTTTAGATAGTGTTTGATGTATTACATTTGAAGTTTGGATGAGTTTTGCAATTTATTTGGAATTTATTGAGTTTTTGGTTGAAAATGGTGAATTGATGAATATCTTGATTCAATCTTGGTTTTGGTTGATAAAGGGTGTTGTTAAGGTCCCCTTCTTGTTTAAATAATGTTTGGGTACCTTAGAAATCTTGTTGGGAGTATTGGATTTTGGGTGTTATGTGTTTTGGGTTTAAAAATGGAAGAACCCCTGTTGTTCTTCCCGATTTCTGGCGATTCCGGCATATTGGGCGACCGCCCAAAATTGTATGGGCGACCGCGCATCTTTCTGAGAGCTTTTGTTCTTGTTTTGAGGCACTTTGGGCGACCGCACAACCCAACTTGGGCGGCCGCACAGTCCTCTGAAAACTTCCATTTTGTTAAAATTGTGTGATTGAAGGATGCCTTTTAACCCAAATCTTGGGTGTTCTTCTAGTTGACCTTAGTGATCATTGTGGTACGCTTTAGTGATAGAATTGGGTCCTTTGTGATCAAGTTTGTGTTTGAGATTCATTAATTGTCGATTGGGATTTTGGAGCACCTTTATTGTGCATTGTTTGTTCATTTCATCTTCTTGGTGATTAACTGGCATGATTCCCTACTTTGGAATCCTTTGTTGTTTATCGTGCTAGTATTTTATTACTTAGCCTTTACGTGAAATCCCAGCTGGTATTTTGTGTGTGTTTGGGCGATGGGAAAGATTATAATGGCAAAGCCAAGTCCATTATAATGTTGACCATTGTTTTGCCCCCTTCTTTACCCCTTCTCCAGATTGGCCTTGGAAAGGATAAGTCAGCGTTCCTTTGTGAATGTATCTGGCTAGCGGGTATGACTTTGTGTCATGATCCTTGTCCCTTGTGACACTTTTATGTTATTGGTTCCGGTACCGGGGTTTTCTCTTCGGCTTTCATGCTATTATGAAGATGATGATTTGTTGATTATTGAAGCTGCGCAGCGATCCTTTATTTGGATGTTCCGGTTTGGAAAACCTTGGCTATATCCTTTGTTATGTGTTTATTTCCGCTGCTATCTGTTATATGATAATTGCTATGTACTATGTGATAATTATTATTGCTTATTGCTTATAGTATATTGCATCATAGCATGTCATGTAGTTGCATTAGTAACTTATTGAGATTTATCTCACCCCTTTTCTCTTTTATCTTTGTTTTCCTTAACCCCCACCCCCAGGTGCTAAGGATTAGTCTCGCTGATCACGAGAACGAGGACGTTGAGGGTGGATACATTCTTTTGGGGAAAGTTGTATAGGTGGGTTTACATTATATAAATGTGTAACCTTTTGGGGTATTTGTACTAAATATTGACGTCATTAGGATTTGTATATTTTGTAACTTTGGTGTATGAACTTGTGGAGTTTGTACTAGTTTTACCTTGTTGTTCAAAATGTTTTGTAAACTTTGGATCATCACCTTTTGGTATTAAATGAAATTTTTAACTTCAGTATTTCTGAGTTTTGGTTTTAGAGTCGACGTCCAGCTCGCGGTCCCGGGGCCCGCAGGGTCCGGGGTCGCGACAACGGGACTCAATTTCAGTCAAGCTTCCATCCGGTCCTTCACCTATAAATACATATCCTTTGGAGTGTTCTGAGTACCTAATGATGGATGATTACCGTGGGTTCAGTTGCGAATCAATTACAACGACGGCCCCTTTAGTCCTTATACTTGGATGACTAATGGACGAGATTGTTATAAATGACAATAACGTGCGCACATTTTGGGTTGTCATTTGTATTATATTTATGTTTTAAAGGAAAGACTTGTTTTGCAACCCAAGTGGGAGATTGTAAGATCATGGCTTGCAACACAAGTCATTTAGTGAATTTCCATACATAAAATTATAAGTATAATGTTAATATGAAGTGTAGTCAATAATAAAATGTGTAGAATCCCTGAAATGTTATTTATCTATTTATGATGGGAAAAATGGTAATCAACATTGTTTAAGAAATGAATAGGTATGGTCCCTATTTGAAGTGTCACCATGTTTCAAATATAAAGGCTCTTCCATCAAGCCTAGAAATAACTACATTTTTATTTTCTCTCATCTAAGTCATCTTCATATTGTTGGAAGAATATTGAGTGATTAAGAAACACTATCATTTAGAAGATCCATTCTCCTACATCTTCTTCTTCTTCTATATCTCCCTAAAGTCAAGAACAATGGATTCAACGGGTAATCATCGCTTCCGCCTTCATCTTCTTCCTCAATCTCCTTCTAAATATGAGTATGGCATTTATGGTCATAAATTGTTCCAACATTTCACCCAAAAAACACTCCTCTCAAAAATAGTGTCATTTTATATCATATTTTTGATAGTCGATTTTATTTACGAAAACTGATTATGTTTATAAAAATTTAAAATTATATTTTATGCTATTCTCTGTAGTGCATCAATAGAATCTGATGATAATTAATCGATCTTTATAAAATATTGGTCAAAATACGAGCAACTTATAGTAAAAAAACAAAATGCGGGACTGATGGAGTATGAGATGTTAATTTACATCCATGTTTTAGCAAAAAAATCGCAAACAATTCTAGTGTCGGGTCCATTTTTTTTTTTTTATTTCTTTTTGAATAATACTAGAGGCACAAAAAAATCACAAAATCCTTTGTGGCATGATTTTATTTGTGTTTTTAATTATAGTGTGGCAGGTCTATTATCGATGTAACCAATAAAATAAACCAACTCATTTTGTGAGCAAGATTTTGTAACCTTATTTTGTGCCCATTACTTTTTTTTTTTTCTTTTTTTTTTTAAGAGGAAAGTTCCTTTGTTGTGATGAGAATTAGGGTCAACATTCAATTCAATGCATAATTTTGGTAATATTGTATTGTATAGCTGGTTCTAGAAACCACCTAGCCATCACTACTTTTTATTTTTTTAGTACTACTAGTATGAATATGATTAGCTAGGATATTATTTTTATCTTACTCTCAAAACACATAACGGCCCCCCTATATATGATCTCTAATAATGATCCTTTAGTTACTTTGATTATAATATAATGCTAATAGCTACTAGCTACTATGTACATACTCCCTCCGTTTTATGTGACTTGAGAACAAAAATTTTGACACACAAATTAAGAAAAAGTAAGAGAGAGAAATGGTGGGAGGAAGTGTTTGTGAGTATGAAAAATTAAATAGGAGAGAGAATGAGTGGGAAGAATAGTAAGTTGATTGGTTGTGCGTGTAAAAGTAAAGTAGGAGAGAGAATGAGTGAGAAGAATAGTAAAGATTCTTTACCATTTTAGACAGTCTCAAGTTACGTGAAACGTACGAATAAAGAAATAAGTCTCAAGTGATATGAAACGGTGGGAGTATTTAAGTGTCGGTTGCCACTAGATCACCAATTCCTATATTAATACTGTACTACAAATCTTACCACTTGCCACCCCGAGAAACAAGCAACTTTTATTTATTTATTCAAACCATAATTAATCACTCCCTTTGACCTACACTGGCACATACTGCACCACTCGGAAACATCCCCAGGCAAGGGATTGTATAAAAGAACTGTATGCTTATTTGCTCGAACGTACCCCAATGAAATTTTAAAAAAAATATTCTTGATAAATTACTTTAAAGGTCCTTTGGTAGCTTTTTTTAAATTTGATAAAATTATTAGTTCAATAAATTATGAATGCGACCAATTGCCGACAGGATAAATAAAAGAATAAATTTAATTGAAAACAATAACAATCGGCTGGCACAAGGCCAAATGTGAAAGTGATTGAAACCCAGTTGGGCATATAACAACAAGAAGAAAAGGAGGAGGATATCTCTCCTCCTATGCTACTTCACGTTCAGTTCAAAATCAAATACTCACATCTCTCTACTTTCTTAATTTCCGTCTTTTACGATCACCAACGTTCCCACCCGTCCCACCCGAGATGAAATCACCTGTACCACAATTTGTGTACCACTTGTGTACCACAAGTAATCTGACGGCTATGCATTACTTGTGATATTAAAATCATTTTAGTCTGACTTATTAATAGTCATTGGATTGCTTGTGGTACAAAGTGGTACACAAATTGTGGTACAGGGGATTTTATCTCGTCCCACCCCACCCCTTTGTATAGGACAAAGACTTGGGTGAGACCGTGGAAACGGATCCATCCGTGGATTATGCCCACAACCCGCTAGCTTAGCCCGCCCAGCTAGGGATGGCAATTTGTCAGAACCCGATCCGTTCTGAAGGTGATCCGATCCGTAATTTTCGGATTCAATCTGCAATTTTATGATCCGTTCGGATTTCGGGCCGGTTTCGGTCAGATCCTCTGATCCGACCCGATTCATATACATTACTCATAATTTTCATTATTAACCCTCCTTTTATTAAAATATACACACAACCCTACCTATAAAAGAGAAAAATAGGGTTTAGAAATAAAAAAATCCGCCGCTATCTGTCTCTCTCGTTTCTACGCCCTAAGTCGAACACAAGCTTCTCCCAGTTGCCGCTCCTCGCCGTCGCAGCTCGCCGCCCGCCGTCGCCGCTTCTCCTTCAATCGTTCCTCTCTGCCTTTTCGTCGCCGCTTCTCCTTCAATCGTTCCTCTCTGCCTCGAAGTCATCGGCACTGCAAATATCGGTCTCAATTTCCTTCGAAATCTACTACATCTCCAACGAATTTCATCTCTATTGAGGTAATCTAAGAATTCTTAGCCATTGAATTTCGATTTTTTTGGTTTTGTTTGATTGATTAGATTAGCTTCTCCAATTCCCCCAAATTTGTCAAACCTAGGTTTTTTTTGGGGAACCAGAGATTCGGATCAGTTCGGGTCTCGGATGGGAGCGCGGATCTCGGATATTCGGATCGTATCGGATTCAGTAGAGGGGTTCCAATGTTCGGATCGGATTCGGATATGGCCTCATCCGATCCGAACCCGACCCGTTGCCATCCTTACGCCCAGCTGTCCTCTTTGACCTCCCAGCGCGACACGTGTCGCCTTTAGAAAAAAAACTCCAATAACTTTAAAATGCTATTTCTTGAGATTTTGAAGTCAATTTTTTTTTTAAATACCGTTGGGTTCGTCTGAATGAGACGAACCAAACTAGATAGGTCATGATATGGTTTGATTTTTTTTTTTTTTAAAACATACTTTTTAACACACAAAAAAATAGAGTTGCTCGTATCCTGAGATGTAACACTATTTTCTGATAAATGTAACAGTTTCATCTTCATAAAGTAACACTTTTTATTGTCAAATGTAACAGCAGTTTTGCAAGAAAAATTAAATAGTTTGATAGTTTTTGTGGTTAAAAAGTAATATTTGAAGTGTAACAGAGTGCATATATGATTATAATTTTCTATATAAATGAATGTAACATTTTTTTTAGTAAATGTTACTTTTTTTTCTTAAAAAAGAGAGTAAAAATTCATGTATATAATCGGGTTTGCATTTGTATTGAATGTAAAACTCTAGAAAAGTGTTACAATTGAGAAAAAAAATGTTACATTCATTTATTATAAAATGTAAAATTAGTTTTAGTTCTCAGTCTTATGTTATCTTTAATCTATTTCAGCAAAATTGTGGTACATTTTTGAAGAAAAAAAAATGTTACATATGAGAAAAAAAGTGTTACATTTCTTTATAAAAAATGTTGCTTTTGCTGATAAGCAAAAAATGGCAGGAAAAAATAAGGTTGGAGGGCAAAAAAAAAATTAAAAAAATTGGCTTGGCTCAGTTGTGAGTCGTCTCACGCCGTGTGAAGCGGTCTCACATAGTCCGCCTCTTGTATATTTATTATGTTAAATCATCCTAAGAAGTGGACTCTTACATCTTTGTCCGTTTATATAAGTATATACTCTCAAATCAACATCCCTTTACTAAATTATGTCTAAATCCATAGAATCAACAAATACAAATTGCTGCCTCAAAAACCATTCTTTGCGAACATTGACAAATCATACTCCGTATGTGATATTGGAAAGGGTACTAAATATTGAGAAAATGAGATAATATGTTAAAATAGTGATTTGAAAATTGGGTGGGGAGGGCGCTGGTATTTGGCTACGCTATAAGGGCAGACACTGGAATTTTTTTACTTCCTTATTCCTTCCGAAATAAATGTTATAGTTGACAAGTCAATATTTTTAAGCTCTTACTTATATTTTCTTGATTGCTCAATCTATTTATATATGGGAAGAGTGACACCTCCTATGTAGGCCTGACAATTTTGACCCGTTACCCACTAACCCGCACAACCCAACCCATTTAAGTTAGCGGGTTGGAATGGGTTACCCGTCTCAATCCGTTAAGCTTAACGGGCTGACCCGACCCGTAAACATAAATAGGCAGAATTAATAAATTTAAGGCATACTGGGCAAAAAATAAACGGGTCGACCCGTTTTAACCCGCCAACACAACCCGTTTCAACCAAACACATTTGACCCAGCAACTTAAACGGGTTATAGCGGGTCGACCCGTTAACCCGACCCGCACAATTGCCAGGCCTACTCCTATGACATTTCAATGTTTGTGCCTATTAGAATAGGTAGCATAGGAAGATCACCAAACTTCATATCTTATTTTTAGTAAGACGACATTTATTTTAATACAAAAAAAAAAAAGAAAAAAAGTAGAACATTTGTTCTGGGACAAAGGGAGTATTAAAATTTTAATCCTCGCTTTGTCTCAAAATGCATGTAGTTTTAAACTATTTGAGAAATGCAACTAATGCACGTATGAAACTCTTATATACCCTTATGGGTCGTTTGGTAACCTGATAAAAAGCAGGATAAGATAAATAATACGAGATAGAATTGTTTGGTAGGATTTAAATATTGGACTAATTAGAGGGTTGGAGCCGATAAGAGGCTTATCCCCTTGTTATTTATCCCTCAAAAGGGGGTGGTGTTATTTATGCACCGATTATTAGTACACCGATAAATAATCATTTTTATCCATGTCTTGCTACCAAACGAGCCCTTAAAGTAATCCAGTTACCTACCTAGGCAATTAAAATGATTGTGTAAGAGATAGTTCACTATCATTAGTAAGGCTATTATTGATATACAACGACATAAAAGCCTTGATAAATAATAAAACGACAAGTATTTTGAGATAAAAATTAACTCTTAAAACTATACTTATTTTAAGATGGATGGAGCAGAAGTTAGTGGTGAGGAAAGCCTTGTTGATAAAATTGACGAAAATAAAGTAAAATGACAAATAAAATGTGAACTCAAGTACCATGACACATTTTATACTTTAGCCGCAAAAACACAAAGGAGCTACGATTTTATGGCCTACAATTTCTCAAGTAATATTAATTGCATAAGAAATGAGGTGTGGTCAAAACAAAACTACACATTGCATCAAAAGTCAAAACAACGACTTTTCCATACAATCTACTATTACTATAACTTTTGCCATTTCAAAAACCACAACAATCAACTGAAAGTTATCTGCATTTTCCATTGAAATTTGCTTGTTTCTTGATGAATTACAAAAATAATACAAAAAAGGAACTAAATATAGAAAATAAAAACAAAACCAAAACAAGAAACTATATGTAAAAAGGAATGAAACTAAAAGAAGAGAAAGTTTAATAAAATCAATAAAAAACAAAAATGACAAAAAATGGCTCTGGCAAGTCAAGTGTCAGGACTTAGAACCTTGTTGATCAGGCTCAGCCGGAGCCGTCCAATATAACTTAACTGCAAACAGAAGCTTCTCTCTCTCTAACGGTCCATCTTCATGATCTACAATCTGACTATCCCATAACATCCCGTCTGCAATTCTCTTCACCTTCACCAACACATCCACATCGTCCCGGATAATTATGCCGCCTTCCGGCCTCAATATTCTGTCCATTTCTAGCAATATATCTTCCATCTCGCACCTATAAATAAATAGTACGTTGCATAAGTCATTAATTATATGGACGTATTGTCATGGGATGGGGGGAGGGAGTATATATATAGTCATTAACTATGGACATAGGACGGATTGAGTATGTATATACTCCCTCCGTCCCATTTCAAATTGCAAATACTAGGTTGGTACGGGGATTAAGGGAAAAAGTGAAAAAGGTGATGTGTTGTGAGTGTTGATAGTTGAGTGGGAGAGAGAAAGTGGGGTAGAGAATAGTTAGTGGGTTAGTGGATGTGAGTGTGCAAGTGGGTTAAAACTTGCCATTTTTGGATTTTGCAATTTTAGTTAGGACACCATTTTTGGCAACTTTTGCAATTTGAAATGGGACGGATGGAGTATATATATATATATATATATATATATATGTCAGTTTCATGGTATCAATTAGTTACCTGTCTTTGTAGAGTGTAAAAACTGAATCTGCATGGATGAGATCATATGTTCGAGGATAAGTTGACATAGCTTCACACCTACAATTACCAGACAACGAGACAACATTAAGATTATCAAAAAGAGAAAATTAAGGAAAAAACAGAGGAATTGAGGTTGCGTGGTAGTTAATATACGTACCAGCTCTGGTATGTTCCGATTAATCCTCGTTGATAAATAGCCCCTAGAGTGTCAACCTTAGCCTCAACAGGTACAATATTCATTACCCACGATGGGTCTTTGATGAGGGCAGCAGCGAAACCACCCAAATATGCATTCATGTCAAGAAGATTTCTGTACCTCCCAGGTTGTCCTAATTGAGTGTTCACTGTCTTATAATAAGACACTCTTGTTTTCCATAGCTCAGCGTCTTTATGGAAAATATCGGGTGTCACTCCTTCAATGCTTCCGCTACTAATCCTAGGTGGGACCGCGTCCAATCTCTTAGGCCAATTCGCTAATTCCCCACCAGCCACTTCTTGCTGGTCAGAAACTTCGGGCAGGGGAGTTAGGCATGTCTCTATTGGCGTATACCTGGAAATAATCATGTAATTTTTTGTTAAAAAAAAAAAAAAGAAGTATTAGCGCGTAAAAAATGTGGAAAAAATAATACTGATCAAGAGCAATTCCAGACATTCATTTTGGGACTAAGGTAGTAATTAGAACGGGAGTACAAGAATTGAGGATAACTGACCAGCCTGAATCGGGGTTTTGGGCAGGGCAAAAAGATGGATTCTGGGTAATTTTGCGATTAGCTTTGCACTGCAAATGATTTTTGGGCTTTTGCCAAATAGCAATGTCGCCCCTTTCTCCTAATTTTTTCCAGCAAAGGCTCTTGGCGACTTTCTCAATTTGAGTCTGTTCTTCATTCAAATCCTCCTTTGTTCTTTCCCAACCTTTCCAGTGCTTCTTCCAGTTAATCGGAGGGCCAGAAAGGATCCAATATCCACCGGGCCTCAGAACCCGATCAACCTCAAGCAAGTACACACCATCTATATATATATATCATCCACAGAGAGAAAGCATACATAAGTTAAAAGAGTAATGTGCATTTCTGTACTTGAATATACTCCCTCTGTCCCATATTAAGAGTCAATTTTTTTTTAAAAGGGCGTCCCATTTTAAGATTCAAAACCCTAAAATGGAAAGTGTGTCTTACATGTCATACTCACGACAATTATCCACTAACGCTTCTCTACCCCACTTTCTCTCTCCTACCCAACTATCAACACTCACAACAAATCACATTTTCCTTAATTATTGAACCTACCCACTTTTTGACTCTTAAAATGGGACGGAGGGAGTATTGTTTTGTCATAATTATTTTGGGAATTTAATTTAGTAAGTGAGAAAATTACCATATTGACCCCAAGGAATGAGGCAACGTGAGCAATGAGCCATGTCAAAAGCTCTTGAAGGGTAAGGAAGCCGCTTGGATGCAATGATTCCAAGCAAAGCGGGAACACCTCGTTCGAGAGCAAACTGCACTTGAGATATATGAGTATCCCTCGGAGCAAACGACATTGTCATCACGTTCCTTGACAAAAGATAAGCCCCCCAACTCGCCACCTACATTATCAAAATTATTCATTCCAATTTAACTATCAATAATCAATATCCACATTATGAAAAAAAAAAAAAAAAAAAAAAGGAAGAATCAATTTTGTAGAGAAAAAAGAGAAAATGGACTAGAAGTTAGCACGTGAGATCACAAACAATTGCATAGAGGCAATAATAGTAGCACATGTGATGGCCCTAGATTTGTGCCATTTCTTATTGATCCAGTGTAGGGAAAAGCAAGTGAGATAGTCTGTGTATCATGTGGACTATTTTTTTTTTATTTTTCATTTCATATTCTTCCTTCCCACAAAACAAAAAAGGTTGGCATTAACATCCAAAAGTTGGAAACGTCTTTTTTTTTTTTTTTTTTTTTTTCTGACTTGCCCCCCACTACTTTTTCAAAAGATCCCTTTATTTTAGGTAAATAACATTTTTACTGTCTTAAAGTTGGTAATTTACTGTTTATACAAAATTTGGTAGTAGTAATTTAGGACTCTAGATTTAACATGCACTACAATCCTAAAGTTGGTAAAAAAAAAAAAAAGGGGTTGGGATTAACATCCAAAAGTTGGCCATGTGACATAAATGTGTTTTCGAGTACTACAGCGCTACATTGCAGCTACATTGCAACTTCTGATGAATTTGGAGAAAATGCTACTCCGTGGAGAGCAAATTTAGATATTTATTTTGGGAGGGAGGTGTATTACTAGTAATTTTTTTCTTTATTACAGTCCAATTTTTTTCTTTATTTTTTTTTTTTCTGTTGTAAGATAATCCACCTGAAATAAATGGCGATTTTCAAATTACTATGAAATAAATGCAAATAAAGACTGAGGATCAATTCACCAAATGTAATAAATCTTACGTATGATTTAAGAAATCTTGAAAATCGAGTTCAAAAAAAAAAACTTGAAAATCAAGAAATTATATGCTCTTTGTTGTTTATAGTAAATGCTCATTTTTATTCTTAATTTGAAATTGAGGCAGCTATTAATTGTGAAAATCTGACGGTCAAACATACTTGCAGAAAACGCAGGTAGACAGGTACTGTAAAAGTCAAATGTGTAATGTTCCCAAAAAAAATGATAATTTTGATTAGTAAATTAAATTCTCTAATAAATATGTAGATTAGGGAAAGTAAAGACAGAAGCTAATCTCACCCCACAACCGGTATCAATGGCGGTCCGAATAGAGCCGTCGGTAAGATTGATCATCTTCCCAATCTCGTCAATGTAAGCGTCGGCGCCGTTGGGAAATCCGGTGCCGCCACCGGGAAACCTGAACCGGTCCCCTTCATATCTAATCCAATTCTGAACAGCTTTCTCCACCGTCAATTCCTTATGGGGAGCATTAGCGTACCAAGCCAGATCCCTACTCATCGGCCACTTGAACGGGTTCTTATAACCGTACGGCGCCGGCACCCGGCATTTCAGCAGCTCCTCTTTCGCCGGACAATGTCTCTCCCTGTATATCAACTTGTTCCTCGGGAACTTCAACGACCGCTTCGCATCTTCGCACGGCGTGTACTCGCTGAAGTTAGCCGGGCAGGGCGGGAACACCTTCACGGTCTCGTCGGGGATTCCGACAGCCGCGGCACCGGCGGTGGAGCCGGTTCCGCCGTTGGCAGAGTGGTGGCTGGAGAAATCCAATTGCTTGTTGGTGGTGGTCTCGGTGATGGAGACGGAGGTGGAGGTGCAAGGGATGGTGGCGCCGAGGTTGGCGGTGGTGATTCGGCTGTTGGATTGTTGCCAGGAGCCGAAGAGGTAGAAGAAACAACAGAGGAAAATGACGAGGCCGTAAGTGAGTTTGGACTTTTTGTTGAAGAGGGAGGTGGAATTGGCCGGAGCAGGCTTGGAGGTGGGATGATAGTAGGTTGGGCTATTCCCCGCCATGGCCGACGACCGGAATTTGGTGGGGGGGGGGGGTGGGTGCGATTGAGAAGGGGGTGGAGGGAGGAGGAGAAGTTATAATATTGACATGAGAAATAAAGAGAAAGAGGGGAGTGAGATGGGAATGGAGTTGGAACATGTGGGGGGATGGATTAATATAATGGTAGAAAGAAACGCATAGCGAGAAGAGCGCAGGGCTTCACCTGGAAGAGAAAGGAGATGAGAGAGAGAGGGAATATTTTTAAGGTTTTCAATTTATTGATTGATGGATTTCATAGTCTTGCTATTCACAACCTGAAATTTCTTACTCGTAGGTTTGTTTAAGTTTTTAAAGTGCTATGTTAACTAAACCGAACCGAACTGGACCGGAACCGTCAAACCGGAAAGTCCGGAACCGCCTTGAACCTGGATGAAAACTGGAACCGTTTGTAACACGGTCCGGTTCCGGTTCATCCCCTCTGAAAACCGTGAACTGGCGGTTCCAAACCGCCATGAACCGCCTAGAGTGAACCGGAACCGTTATCAAAACCGTCAAAATCGTTTGATTTCTAACGGTTTCATCAGAATTAACCGTTACTAACGGAACATTGACAAGAAAAGTTGAGTTTTGACTGATTTTTTTAGTCAAATTCAGTGAATAAAAATAATAAAATTTTTGATGAGTATATAAAAGAAAAGAGGGGAGGACTTCTATACCTTTTTGTAAAAAAATCGGTAACAAAGTCCTTGAGGTTTTGAAATCCTAAAACTGAATTAAAACTACCAAAATCAGGATTATATGGAAGAATTAATATCTCATAGCATAAAGATCAAGTAATTGTTTACATCCAATCCGCAAACCTTGGGTATAGCTACTCATACTCATAATCACAATACTCATACTCATAATCACAATAAATATAATAGAAATCATAAACATGGACATTAAGCTTGAGAATGAAAAACTCCAAATCTTGAGGTTTTAAAAATTTCCACAAAGTCCTTGAGGTTTTAAAAATTTCCACTTTAATCTTCCAAATTACAAAAATTTCAACAGTCCTTGACTTTGATATACTTGCAGTCTGGTCCCATTGCATCAGACAGTACAGATTGTCCCCTAAAATCTTTATATATTGTCCTTAAGCCCATTTTTTACAAATTCCTCTCAAGTCATTGTAGTTTTATATTTCACAATGATTGGTCTATATTTTGCATGTTTCACCATTTAGCCATTTCTTTCACAAAAACACTCATACGTATATCAAATACCAACAAAATCAATAATTTCGCTAAGAAAAAGTCTTAGAAAGTAACTAACAAATGAGTATAAAACTCATCCATCAAAAATATATTCTACGTTGTGAGTAAAGTATGAAACGTAATTTATTTTCCCCAAATTCATGTTCGCATGAATGAGAAATTATTGCCTAAAATGTGAAACTTGACAATAGGATTTGAGGGGGAATCTGAAGAGCCATACCCCACATTGCTTAAAAGAAGACAAAGAAAAACTTATTTAAGTGGAGTCCTCAAAGTAGGAGTCAATCTGTTGGTGTGTATACCATAGTCACGTTATTATAACGATGTTTTGTTATTATTTTATTCATTATATAAAGAGATGTTTTGATTATTATTGTTGTTACATGCTTTGTTATAATAATCTCCATTCCTAGTACTTATGAATAACCAGTATAAGTTTAATAGATGATCGTTAAACTTATGGGTATGTGTTGGTGAACATATACTAGACATGACCAACCTATGAGATTTTTATGTCATGATCAAATGTCATAATTAAATCTCATATAGTTAATATCATTAATATTCTTTGGTATGAGATTATTACAGTCTTCCACGCGATGAACATTATGTTTGACACATTCTAACGTTAGCCTTAACCGGGTAGCCATAAGGAATGTGATTGGCATAATCAGAGTCATGGAGGGAAGAGTAATAAGTCAAGGTTTGATTTGTCCCTTTCGTGAGAGATGTCAAGCTTTGGCCACTCGATGAATAGTGTTGATGAAAGTGTATGGCCGTACCCAAATGAATTGACGAGATCAATGTCATTTGAATCAATCAACATATTCGGGATCGAAAAAAGTATTGAACAAATGTAAGTTGACCATTGACTATGGCCTACGTTCAATGACGTCGCGAAAAATGGATTGTGATACATAAACTATGATGGATTCATGAACTTTGACAAGTTATATTAATTGGGTAGTCATGATGGCTTGCTAGAGTCCGCTCATGATTTATAAGGTTAAAATGGTTTTAATCTTATTGTCAACTTAATATAATCCTATGGGGTCACACACAAAAGAACAAATTCGAAAGGGGCTAAGACTAGGTCCTTCACCCGAGCAGACCCTAAAGGGGTACAGGTGAACCTGGTCCTTGACTCGGCTGAACCTTAAGGGGTCCGACGGACCATGGTCTTTCCCAGGGCGGATCTCCTCTGTGATAAGTTTTCAGGTTTTGTTGGACCTTCGAGTTTTGATGGGAATTTGACTTTAATTCCTAAACTAGTTGGGATCTAAAAGTATAAATACCCATCTCATAACCCTAAGTCCCATATGATTATTGTAATCAATATTGAGAGCCTCCAAGAGAGAAAAACTAGTCTTCTTCTTCCTCAAAACAAAAACCCTAGTTTTCATATAGCCTTCATCATAGAAATTGTTTCTATCAGATGTAGCAAATCCGGATCTAGAAATCAGTTCTAGATCCTGCGATCGTGTTTTAAAGGCGCGAAGAACAAGAAGATCCACCGGAGAGTTTTAAAAGCATAACTATGATTAGTAATCTAAATTCCTTCCTGTGTTAATTTAATCATCTTGAACGGATCTAGACTTTCGGGTTTTATTTTCCGTTGCGCATGATTGCTTAAAACCCAGCACAATCATGTGGATTTTCCCCGAGTGGTTGCCTACTATTGGCTTGACGAACCAAGCTATAAAGAATGGTGCGAAGCACCATCCACATACGTAGGCGCCAGACGCAAATGTCTAATTGTGTATTTTAAGGCGCATTATGCACTATGCATCTTCGTTATGAGCGATGGAGCCTTAGAGTTTAGTCGGCTTTAAGCTAAGGAGCATTACAGTTTAGTCCAGCATAGCCAGTTGTATATGCTCGCCTCAAGTGCAAGAGGTACGGGCGTACGGCAAGATGGATTGGTTCGAACCGAATCAAGGTAAGAGCGGCCAGGCCGCGAGTTGGAGTCGGTACGGTTCGTGGTTGGTGATCCGAGTTTGTTGCGATAGGCGCGGGTTGGTTGGGTAACTGACGGAGAACCGTTCGCATTATATTGGGGCCGGTTCGCTAAATATGGTTCCTCAATCATGTGTGATCGGACTGTTGGGTTTCCAAGTAACATGCGCAGCGGAATATAGCAATTAAAATTTTAAGAAAACCCAAAGCCATGGATCCGTTCATTTGATTAAATCAAATACAACAAGATGAATAGAGGAATAACTAACCCTTGATGGCTATGAACTTTTCTTCGGTCTTGGTGGAGAAACTTGAAGACTTGATCACGATCACAAAGCTTGAACACGAACTTTGAAGATGATGATTTTCACCCTCTAGCGGTATCCACACTTCGAACGAGTATCAAAGGAGCTTCTTTGATCTTGGTTGCTAGACCAATATTATGAAACACACTTTCACAATATAATAAAGAACTATATGGAATTTATTTGTGAATTATTTTGTTCCTCAATCAATGATATCTTAGAACAAAATAAAATCTCTCTCAAACTCTTTGTGACTCACAAAAGCACTAGTAAATATGGTCTGGCCGAATTGGTGTTTTTATACACAATTAAGACCTATTCCAAATAGGAATCTTGTGCCAAAAACCTTCCTAAATCGAATTAGGAATTGTTCTGCCGCCAGACCGAGCGCCCGCCCGGTACCACCCGAGCGCCCGCTCATTTGGGCAGAAGGTCAAGGCCCTTTTTCCGGCTTATTCAGGCGCCCGCCTGGTTCAACCCAAGCGCCCGCTTGGTTGACCAGGAGGCCCAGAATAATTCCAGAAATTCCCTTGAGGTCCTTCGACCCTAAATTCCAATATAGTCCTTTTATTTAAGATTCGTTCTATTGTGTGTGACCCTCTAGGATTATACTAAGTTGGCAATGGGCTCAAACATGATCCCATAAGATATGATTAGGTTCTAGCAAACCGTCATACCTACCCAAATAGTATAACTAGATACAAGTTCGCATTCCTTTAGAATATGTCACAATCCCTTTGTCCACGATGCCATTGAACACAAGTCATGGTCAAACAGTCAACTTGTTTTTGTTCAATACTTTCTCGATTCCGAATATGTTGATAATTCAAATGCTATTGATCCAATCAATCCATTTGAGTCCGGCCGAACATTTCATCAACATCATTCCTTCGAGGGGCCCACGCTTGACATCTCTCCGTGGAGGGACAAATCCATTTAGCTTATTATTCTTCCTAACGGGAATCCGATTATGCCAATCATACCCTTTATAACTACTCGGTTAAAAGTAGCGTTTGAATATGTCAAACATAATGTTCATCAAGTGGAAGACTATAATAACTTCATGTCTAAGGATTCAAATGACATAACTAATATGAGATATATGTTCGACATAGACCATGACATAAATCTCATACAGCGGGTCATGTCCAGTACCTTGTTCCAAACAAGTACCCATAAATCTAACATGATCATCCCATGATCATTTAGCCTTTATACTAGTGCTTAACAAGTACTAGGGACGGGGATTATTATAAGTAAACATGAGCAACAATAATAATCAAAACATCTCTTTATTGATATGAAATAAATGATAACAATTACAACGTTTATTAAACGTGCCTAGGGCACCACTACCGACTGATGTGTAATGCAGCAGAATTAAAACAAGGATTGATCGAAATCAACCCTTCAAAGAACTAGGATAAAGATCCCTCTATAATAATCTTTGAAAAGACTATTCTGCAAGCCAAAGGCTTATGGGTAAAACTCAACAATTGCAAAGCAATCAAATTTTTATTAAAAGAAGTCTTATTTTCGGATTACACTGTTAGGCCTATTTTATAGTGCCCATAAAACTTGAAAAACACTCTTAAACCTTCTAAAATTACTCCTAACCTATATGGTAATATAATAAGACTCAAAAATAGCAAAAACATTCCTAATCCTACTCTAAAACCTTCTTTAAATGACTTATCAAAAATAATGACGAAAATTCTAAATAAAATAGAAATTAATTTAAACTAAATCCTAAAATACTAATTAAAATACAAAAATAATTAATATGTTTGACTTTGTCAAACATTCGTCCTACATCATGCACTCCCTCTTCAAAAGAACTCGTCCCCGAGTTCATCTCCGAGGTTTGAAAAGTTTCGTCCCACCGAAACAAATACTTGGAATAAAGATATCTTCGAAGCACAATAGGAAACAAACGAAGTTTCTCCAGATAAAAGATCACTTTTTCTGTCTCACCATCGTCTTCAAAAATTAAATTCTTTACCAATTCACCACTTTGTCGATCATCCTCCACAATCATAAAATCATCATCAATAAAATCGCTCCAAACAATATTTGATTTTGTAACAATAATTCCATACAAATCCATACCAACCTCCTTGTACTGATCTTCCTCACCATCCTTCAAATCCTCCTTAGTCTCGCAAATAACCCCCTCAACAACAGCTTCTTCCTCTTCCGAATCTGAATCTTCTATTTTCAGAGCCAATTATTTCTGCAACTGCGCCTCCAATTGCCGAATTTACTTGGAATAAAAATAGGCTTTGTAATAATAACATCATATTTCGCCCAATATTCATTCTCATCTGTCCGACTATCCTCGGCATTAAGTGGCCCGAGATTTTTGCGTATATGTTGATCATGATAGCAGCCCTTCTCCGAAAATTCTGCTTCCTTTGCAAAGAAATATTTTTCTTGTTGTAGCGCATGATCAAGACTAAGATTGATTTTAAGAATAACCTCGTCATCGGATCTGGAACTGGAATCCCCATCATCCCGATTTTCTGTCATCTTCCAAGGATCGAACCTTTTCTTATACCAATTGACGCAGCACGAAAGCGATAGTATTCGTGAACAGTGCACTAAACACAAGAGTTCACAAGCGATGAACCCTCAAACACAATAAATCTGGAATCCACCAGAGAATAAGAGAAAACTCTTAACAATGATTGATCGAAATCAACCCTTCAAAGAACTAGGATAAAGATCCCTCTATAATAATCTTCGAAAAGACTATTCTGCAAGCCAAAGGTTTATGGGTAAAACCCAACAATTGCAAAGCAATCAAATTTTTATTAAAAAAGTCTTATTTTCGGATTACACTGTTAGGCCTATTTTATAGTGCACATAAAACTTGAAAAACACTACTAAACCTTCTAAAATTACTGCTAACCTATATGGTAATATAATAGGACTCAACCTTCTTTAAATGACCTATCAAAAATAATGACGAAAATACTAAATAAAATAGAAAATAATTTAAACTAAATCCTAAAATACTAATTAAAATACAAAAATAATTAATATGTTTGACTTTGTTAAACATTGGTCCTACATCAACGGCCCATATTCACCCCATCAGATTTATGCCTATTCGCAGTAAGGTCACCAGAACTTTTCAAAATTTATATAAAGCCCCATAGCATGTCAATTCAATTAATTCCAAACATTCCAACAGCTAGTATCCTGGTGAGAGCATATTGATCATTTTCCCTCTTGTTCAAAGTTCAGAAAATTCAAACACCGATTGTTTGTAGTTTTTTTTTGTTTGTTTTTTTTTTGAATTGTTTTTTCATTGAATACAAAAAAGTCATTTTATCTATAGAAGATTGTCAAACAACCGTAAGCTTTAGTACGAGACAACATATTTTTGTGAAAATTGTGTCCTAACAAGATTCGACTTTCGTTTAATCTATTTCCACATTTCTGCAGAAAACCTTTTACTTTTTTATTTTCGCTAACAATTCTTAATTGTGCAATAATTATAAATTTATATTTTTCATGACAATAATTAGATTTTAATTTTTTTAAGCATAGCTCAATCAAATTAATTTAAAATACAAATGTATAATCTTTTTTTTTTCGGTGCTAAAAGAGGACATTCAATTTTTCATTATGTTCTTTCCTCTGGACAGCAGATCCAATATCCAAGCAAAGCATAATAGAAAGGGGAAGGTAAGAATATTGGGTGCTGAAAGTATTGTGGAACGAGAAGTTTCTTCTTAATTAGAAAAAAAGAAAAAAGGGAAGAGTATAATGAAATGATTTTCTTATTTTTATGAGGAAGACTTGTGTGAGACCGTCTCACACGTGAGACGGGTCTCGATTAGAGAGAAAATGGGCTTGCCCCGCCCCGCTCATAGGGGGCAATCCATTTACTCTCTCAACGAGACCCATCTCATGTGTGAGACCGTCTCACACAAGTTTTTGTCTATTTTTATTACATTAAATACCATTTACTGAATTAGAAATGAATACAAAACTTTTTGGATAATTGACAGATTAAAAAATGTTGGTTATCTACTTAAAAAGGAAAGACTCCACACTATTAAAATTGAGCTGAACGGATGCCAGTATCATTAGCAATAATTAAATTAGTAGACACGAGATTTATCATTATTTCTGTCTCAAAAAAAGAATGTTCAAAACAAATTAAATTTATTATTGATAAATAGCATTTTTTTAGTAGGTTTTCTCCATAAATTATAAAAAGTTCACTTTTTAATGCAGATTCACTCTTATTTATATAGCGAGTTTGGCCCTTAAAACAAAACAGTGAGTTTAGACCTTAAAACACCTAAAAATAAAATATCAATTTTTGACTTTAAATGAGTTTAGATCTTAAAACACCTAAAAATAATATAACGAGTTTAAACTTTAAAACGATGAGTTTAGGTCTTAAAACACCTAGTCTGCATATTTAAGAACAAGATTTTTTTTTTATAATTTATGATAAAACTAATTTTCTCAAAATTCCTTGCATTTTTTTTACATTCATTTTAAAACAAAAAGAGTAATAATAATTGCAAAAGATGGGTTGAGGTGCTTGGGGATGTAACGCTTAAAATGGATTAAGATTTTTCTCTATTAGAAATGAACATTGAGTAGTACTACACACATAATGTATCTGTCTTCTGAAATAAAAAATATTCCCTTCATTCACAAACATTATAATACTCTCCATGTCCCAGAAAGATAGTCCACTTTGGATTTTTGATGGTCAACACATGTAAACTTTGACCTAAGATTATTATCAATCTAATCAACCCAGTGAAATTTTAAAATTTGTCATTGATAAATCACTTGATGATTAATCAATAACAAGTTTTAGAATTTCACAAGGTTAGATTGACATTTATATTTAGTCAAAGTTCACTTATATTGACCATCAAAAGTCAAGAGTGGACCATCTTTCTGGGACGGAGGGAGTAGTACTTTTTTCAATAAAAAAATATCGTTTTTCTGTTTTGTAACAAATGTTGCAATTAATTCACTAAGTATTTCTTATAAATATTTCAATCATCTAAAAACAATACTCTCTCTTTTTCTAAACTTTAAAAAAATTTACCCTCTCTAATATATAATAGGTTTTGTAGTTAACTTGTCATTTTTCTTTCAAATTATGTTTTATTTGCATGTGTATTTCTACTTTCTTGTATCATTGTAATATTTAATTTAAATGGTTTTTATTTAAAATATTATATTTACTATGAACAGATAAAAAAAATAAGAGTGTGATACTGTCTGTATAAAATAAGAGAGTAACTAAAGTGATCACAAAAACGAAAAAAAAAAAACATTTTGGGAAAGGCAGTAATTCTTTTGAAGAATCCACATTAATTTGATTGCCAATTTTCTACTCTATTCTTTACTTCGTCAGCCGATTCTCAAAAATGAAGGTTCGTTAAAGTCAAACATTTTAGAAAATATTTATACTTTCTGATTTTATTGTTGGTCTCAGAGGCACAACAAGGGTATGAAAAGAGGCTAGAGGGGGGGGGGGGTGAATAGCCTATTTAAAATTTCAACACTTTTTCAAAATTCAACCTTTATGCTTACACTTGAATTTTGCGGTAGATAAAAACCACGCGATCAAGTATAAAATGCACAGCGGAAGTTTTCGTTGAAACAAGTTAAGAGTTGATTTTGACAAGTTCAATGCGGTAGGTTGGTTTGCGGTAGGTAGTGCGGTAGATATATATGCAGTAGGTATGAGTGCGGTAGGTTGAGAGATTGAAAACTTGTGTCTTAGAAATTTTTGGCAAATGATAAGTTAGTCAGATTTTAACTTAGGCAATGAGGTAGACAAACAAACACAATTCACAATTGTTCTTAAATCTGAAAGATCAAACACTAAAAGGACAAACAAGATTAATATGAACAAGTGAAGAACAATATGAACAAGATGAACAAGACTTAAAGTAAATTTGCAGAAATGTAAAGTGCAGTAAGTAAAGAACACAATGATTTGGAAAGGTTCGATCTGTTAAAAGATCTACGTCCTTTACCAAGATGGTCAGTCTTGGATTTTGAATGAGGTATATATTAGATTCACTTGAGTACAGATTGAGATGAAGTATTGAATCAACACCTATTTCTATGAAGTTCAAATCCTAGACTTAGACCAGTGTATCCCTAATGATTCAATCTATGTGATTGATCAATCGGGGTGAGTGTGTGTGTAAAAATCAAAAGCTCTTTGAAATCTATATGATTTTAGAGCCTAATGAAACTTGTGTGATGAGGCTTGAGATTTGATCTTGAAGGTTGCTGGAGATTTGTTGAAGACTTGAAGGTTGAGTGCTTGAAGATTCGAAGGATTCTGGAAATCTTGAATATGATCTTCAATCACCAAGAATTTCAACAGCAATTTCTCTCTTAGAATCTCAGCGTATCTTCAATGAAGAATTCAAGGTCTATTTATAGCCTTGATGGAGAAACTAGCCGTTTGAATTCTTGGAGGGCAAGTTTGGAGGACAATGAGCTGTTGATTTCTAATTGGATCTCAGTCTGAGTTGTCCTTTTGTTGCAGAGTCATGGTGGTCCAACTGTACTATGATGACAGTTGTATTCAAATTTGAAATTTGAATTTGCAACGTTCTAAACTAACCAAGGTTTTGGACATAACTGTAACCATGGTTAAGTTTGAACCAAACTTGAGTTTCTTCAACTCTGGTACCATGCGGTAGAATGAATCATGCGGTCGGCTTGATTCATGTGGTAGGTAAAAAGCATGTGTTGAGTTGATCCATGCGGCAAGCACTAGCCCATGCGGTAGACATACTCATGCGGTAGACTTAGCCTTGCCACATATCTCCAGACTTAAAAAAATTTAGGGACCTAATCTGCTAAGCCTATCAAACTAGAAAGTGGACTATTCTAAATAAAATACAAGTACTTCTTACAATATATCCTAAAGTCCACAAAGAGTAAAAATTAGGTTATGGGATCAATCAATTTAAGGTAATAGGAGTGGTTTATAATAAGCATACCCAACATTTATTTCTCGCTTAATTTTGTTTTCTATTGAATGTTCATATCAATATTTGTTTGAAACTAGTAATTAACCAGCAACGCTTAAATCCAATTAATTATGAGGAAGTCTTGTGTGACACGGTCTCACACATGAAACGGATCTCGATGATAGAGAAAATGAGTTTGCCCCGCCCCGCCCATAGAGGTCAAACCAATTACTCTTTCAACGAGACCCGTCTCCCGTTGGAGACCGTCTCACACAAGTTTACGTCATTGATTATATGTACTCTATCTGGTATCAAATTAAGAGAAGGGATTAAGAATATATAAGAAAATTTCTGATTAACTAATTACTTCATCCATTTTATAATAAGTATTGTTTAGGGAAAAGTACCAAAAACTCTCTTAAGAAAACTTTCATATCTAAAATTTGATGATATTCTTTTCAATATTATCACATTCATTATTGTTTTTCATTATTAACTGTATTGTTAAAAATTATTAATTAACTAAAATAATAATAATAATAATAAAGTATATTTTTTGTTGTTATTACTATTACTATTATTATTGTTATTATATCTAATAATATCACAATTAAACTATTTTTCATTGCAAAAGCCTTTTTTATTTTTAATATGTCATTAATTGAAATAAAAGTTAACTTTTTATTAAAATGAATACTCAAACCTAACCGCGTTAGTAAATACGTTAATGTTTGGACTTTTTGGTATCGAAAATTTAATTTTAGGACTTTTTAGATTGATGAAATATTTTGTGGGTTTTTTTTATATGAAAATTTTTTAGAGGGGTTATTTGGTATTTTTCCCTATTTTTTTATTCATTTTTGTGCATCATAATAAAAATATTTGGCGTTTAAATAAGTACTCCTTCCGGCTTTATTTATAAATAAATTGCATTCACAAAAAATTAAAGTAAGTTAATTTTGTTTAACTAATTGTTTAAATATTATAGCAATATTGCAACATGTATAATTGAAGGAAAATTAATTTTAGGTGTTTTTGAAAAAACAATACTTCATCTACTCTAAAATACTTGTTGTTGGAGATAAATTCTCTAGAACATAAAGCAATTCAAAATTACTAAATTAACCTAAGCTAATCATAGGATAAATAACTAATTACGAACCTATTTCTATACTGTGTTTGGTTCAGTTTGGCTATTTTCATCGTTGCAAGAACATTAAGAATATAAGAATTGTTAGAAAAACGACTTGTCGACATTTTGAACCACTGTACTATGCTCAAACTCCGCTTTTAACCACTCATGTTTATTTTTAACAGTTTTAATAACCATACTTCAAATATGTTGTTAGTAAACCTAAATGGTCTAACGACATCCATTATTGTTAGAAAAACCTAACAAACCCTAACCTAACTTAACGAGACTTAATGGGAGTTAACTTAATCGTTACATGTACATAACAACATGACTAACACATCTTCCCAGTCAACTCATCATAGTCGTACTCCTCCTCCTCCAACTAACAATGACTTCCTCCATCCAATTCCCACTCCACCGTTGCAACAAAATTATTTCATCAGTCAGCACCCTCTAATTGATGACAAAATTGATCAAAGATACGGGAAAAAAATGTTCCTAACTGAATCCTTCCTCAAATAAAGACCAGGAAATCCCATCAAGTTTTTGATTTATCTGCATTTCATATGAATAAACAAACTATTTTTTTATTTTTTTGGCCCAAGTCTACGTCTGGTTGAGGTTGGGCAGGAAGCATTATGACCAAACAGTTTTATGCTTTTTCCAATGTCGTTCTGAAGTCAAGGTATCCTAAGATTGAAATCCAGCCCCAGTACTTTAAGAAATGGCAAGAATAGTAACAAGATTTAACTTTTCTCAATGATAATTTTTTGTAAAGGACTACATAAAGATACAAGTTCAATTGAAAATCTCACAAATGTAAGTCCTGCAAATAAACAAATAAACCAGACAAAATCATTTCTCCATGTCGTATCTTGGATCAATTTCGTCGTCAATTGGAGGGTGGTGGCTGATGAAATGATTTTGTTACGGCGGCAGCGGAGGAGAGTGGGGAAATTGGGTGGAGGAAGTCATAATGTGAAGGAGGAGTACGACTAGGATGAGCTGACTGGGAATAGGTATTAGTCTAGTTGTTATGTCCATGTAATGATTAAGTTAACGCTCGTTGAGTCTCGTTAAGTTAGGTTAGGTTTTGTTAGGTTTTTCTAACAATAATGGATGTCGTCAAACTATCTAGGTTTAATAAAAACGTATTTGAAGTAGGGTGGTTAAAACTGCTAAAAATAAACAAGGATGGTTAAAAGCGGAGCTTGAGCGTAGTATGTCAATTATATTCAATCAATATTTTGATGGGGATTCCTTTAAAAATCTGGTTGGAAGATGATCATTCTCATCGGTATATCATAATTTATCATCATTATTCTTTTTCGATTTGTTTGACTTGTTTATATGTTTATTTAATAAGTTTGCGAATTGGATATTCTCTCCATCGTCAAGAGCCTTTGTATTCTCTCTATAGTCGATAGCCTTTGTATTCTCCCCATTGCGTTGGGAGCCTTTGTCTATTGTTTGTGTTTCTTTTTGTTGTAATTCTTGGAATGCTTGGTTTTGACTCTTGTTGTCAACCCAAATGATTCCATTTATCTTGCCCTCAAAGCCAAATTTTACTATTGTGGAGTTTTGGTGAATGACAGTAATAGGCAGTTTCCAAGTTATACTTGGAGAATCATTTGTGCGGCCCAAGTCATGCTTCAGAAGATCGCTCGATGGAGATTTGATTCAGGGTTCTCTATTGTGTATGTTAATCCGTTCGCAAACATTGTACGAGATGAGGCTCCGATCTATGTGGAGTGCCATCTTTTATCTTTTATGTGAATTGTTAGTAAATCAGACCCAAGAGATAGCAGATAATAATGAACGCAAATCAACAAGTAAGAACACAAATTTTACGTGGTTCACCAACAACCTATTGGCTACGTCCACGGGCAAAGAGAAACATATATTTTTATGGCAGAGAAACAATTACAAGAAGATGGTCCCACTAATCTATGTTTGCATGAACTTTGATCACAAAGTTCCTAGCAATGCAAAACCCTAGATCTAGAATTATTGATTTCTCTCTCTATGTCTTTGATCTCGCATAGACTATTAATTTACAACTAGTATTTATAGGCTAGAGACCTAAATCAGAAGACAGAAAGAATCCTTAATTAAATCACAAAAGGATTTAATTACTTTCATTTTTCTTTTCAAATTTGACTTATTCAAAGTCATTCTTATCTAACATGAATGAAATTAATTTACCTTTAAAAAAAAATGGAAAAAAAAATGGCCTAACTAAGCTAAACATACAACCAACCAAAATAAGTACTGTTTCAGTCTCATGTATTTTCTATATTCATATTTTTAAAATAAAATAAATGTATTTTGATTCAATATACGGAAATTTAATTATTTTAATAAAATTATAAAAACTGTTATTGATAAATATTTCAGTGATTTATTGTTAACATTTAATAAAATTTCACTAGGATGATTAAATTGATTTTAATGTTTAATCAAAGTTCACTTGTATTGACTGAAAAAATCAAACGTAAACAAACTAAATTAGTGGGGGAGTAGATAAAATATACTACTATTTCAGTTTCAAAAATAGTTTAATTTGATTTTCAACAATCAACACAAGTGAATGTTGATTAATCATCAATTCAATCATTACAATAATATTTTAAACGATGTTACTGATAATTGTAATTTTATCAGGTTTTAAATAATAGTTTCATTTTTCTTTTTTGTTTTCTCAAAAAATTAATTTCATTTCCAAAACTAAAATTTCAAAATTACTATTTATAGAATGTGTGAAAAGTAATATGAAAATATCAACATGAGAGTAGGGGTGTAAATGGTTCGGTTTGGGGGTATTTACGGACCGAACCACTAGTTATCGGTTTGTGAAAATTCCAAACCGAACCGAACCATGAAAAATTTCAAACCGAACCAAACCAAACCGCAATGGTTTGGTTCGGTTTGGTTCAAACCGTAGTTCAATTAAGTGGTTCAAACCACGTTTCAAACCATAGTTTAGACTACGGTTCAAATCACGATTCAAACCGCAACTCATTATTACATTTGTTTTAATTTTTCGTGATCACGGAGGAAGTGCGAAAGATGTGGGTCTTGAAGAGGAAAGTCGGATGAAGAGAGAGACTAGAGGAAGAGAGAGACCGAAGAAAAAAAAACACTTTACAATATAGATTGTGGAGAGAAACTGATAATTTATGAATCGCAATGAAGATAACAAACGATGAAATCAATATTAAATAAAATACAAAACGGGAATTAGGATTAGTCTATGTAATGTAGACTCTCTTATTGATCTAATAATAAATATACAAAAATATTAAATAAGATGTGAAACTGAGGTTAAGATTAGTTTATGTAATGTGGTTAGGTATGATGGTTCGGTCTCGCGGTTTCAAACCGCGGTTCGGTTTGGTTTGGTTCGGTATAGTTTGGTCTGGAAAGGTCAAACCAAACCAAACCAAACCATGTGATTTGCCAATATTTGAGACTGAACCGAACCATTGGTGCTTGAAAACCAAACCAAACCGCATGGTTTGGTTCTGATCGGTCTCAAACCGCGGTTTGAACCGAACCACTTACACCCCCAACCTGAGAGAGAGAGAGGGGGAGAGAGAGAGAGAGAGGAAGTATAAAAAATTAAATAAAAAAAGAAAGATGAGTAATCCACTGTATTTTATACCCATAATCCCGACATCATTGGAGTCTTCTTCTGGGAAGGACGCAATTCTGTTTTGAAATCTGTATTCTGGAATACTTCCGCATACTGCCTATCTCCAAAAATAAAATAACGTAAATGTACTTATCTGCCTCAAACGTTCTATAAATGTCAACTAATGTAACCATATAGTAGTTGTATGTAATAAAAATAATATTCTTCGTAGATCATACGGCGTCTAGTGCGGCTGTTCCCAATGACAATATTCTCAAAGTTGAACTGACACAAGAAACGAACTATAGATCAGCATGCCGTGTTTTTTACTCCATCCGGTCCAAAATAACTGTCATTTTTGGATCAAAATTTTAGTCCAAAATAATTGTCACTTTTGAGCTAAATGTCTATTTTATCCTTGCATTGAAATTTGTTTTCTTTTATTAGTTGTCTTAGTGTGAGACATTAATGTAAGAAAGTTGCACACTTAATTGGGGTAAAATTAGAACTTTTGTCATTAAATCATGATAATAATTGCATTTCTTAAGAGTTGTGCAAATGCCAAAAGAGACAGTTATTTTGAACTGGAGGGAGTACTGTCCATAATAAATACTCTTTCCGTCCCAGTAGTAGAAGATTTACCATTTTGAAAGTGACACATAAATCAAGAAAATTGATGAGTGGAAAATAGATTGTGATTTTGTGAGAGAAAAAGTGAGTGAGTATAACAAGTAAAACTCAAAATTTAAGGGGAAAAAGTTATTGAGTGTGACAAGTGGGGACCACAATTTAAGTACTAGTGAGAAGAAAAAGTGAGTGCGGTTGACAAATGGAACCTACATTTATAATCATTTTAGAGCATCCACAATGGTAGAGCTCTTTCAAATAGTTTTTTTTGTGTTTTCAATATGCTACATCATCTCATAGTCAACAAATAAAAACCTCAAGCTTTTTCTACAATGGTAAAGCTTTTTCACCAGCTTTTTTATGGCCCCCCACATCCAACATTAAAGTTTTATTTGGAAATAGGAACAATTTCACATAAGGGAGTTAGTGAAATTATATGCAAAATAAAAAGAATAAATAAATAATTTTTGTTTAATATTCAATGACCAACATAGGGATTTGGTTAAATTTAATAGAAAAAGCTCTTAGAGAGAGCTCCTTGTAGAAGGAGTTGCTTTTTACTAAGGAGCTTTTTAAGGAACTCCACAATGGCAAAAAGCTTTCATGAGCTTTTTCACAAAAATAAAGAGCTCTAACAAAGCTCCCATTGTGGATGCTCTTAGGAAAGGTGAAACTTTCAAGGACACTCTTTTGGATAAAAGGTGAGTAAACTACCAAAATGACATGCGTACTAACAACTTTTTACATATTTACTAGCATACTAAGGAATCTACCAATCTAACCTGCGTATTATATACAAAATAACATAAATAACCAAAATTGTTAAAAAAGTTAACAAAATTTAATGAGGTGTTAGTTTTTTAACAAATATTATTATACATGACAATGGTATGCTGATGTGAAACTAAGAAGGGTAAAGTTGTTAAATATTAAATTAAAGAGACTTTATAAATAATTCTAATAATTGTAAAAGTGTTATAAAACTAAAGAACCAATAGCATAATCTCAATAGATAATATTTTATTTCAAGACTATTATAGAGAGAGTGTACAAGAGAGAAAGATAAAAGTTAAGAACTTCTGAAGTATATAGAAATGAAAACTAGAGCCTACTATTTATAGGTGGAAATTGGCTTCCTCTATAAGCTTCCATAAGGATAAACACTATCCTTTAGTAAGGCTTCCTTAGTAAGCTTCTCTGAAGATATTTACCAAGCTTCCCTAGTAAGCTTCACTGAAGATATTTACAAAGCTTCCTTAGTAAGCTTCGCGAGAGATAATCTTGCAAAGCTTCTCTTGTACACTTCTGGTTCAAAGGACATCCACATAATAATATATTATAACACTCCCCCTTGGATGTCCGCAGCTAAGTAGCATGCCTCATTAAAATCTTACCAGAGAAAAACCCTGTGGGATAAAAACTCTAGTGAAGGAAAAAGAGTATACGAATTTTTAGCTTCATGATGCTCCTCTTGAACAAAACATTACTCGCGATCTCTTAGTCGCCTACTCCTCCTTGGAGATTCCTATTGAATGGTAATTGTGCCGCACGTGTTGCCTCATTAAAAACCTTCCGAGCAAAAACCCTTTAGGAAAAATAATCTCGAAGGAAAAGAGTACAACTCACAATCTTTTCAATAAACGCTCATTGCCTCATTAAAACCTTGGCGGGTAACAAAACCCGGTGGGAAAAATAACCCCGCCCGAAGGAAAAAGAGTACAATGAAATCTGAGTATCGTCTGGATACTCTCCCTGAAAACTACAAGGGTGGAAGCTCTAACAATCTGCGTAAGCCAATTGTTTTCATATACTTCTCAAAAGTGGCTTTAGGTAGTGACTTCGTGAATCAGTCGCCGCAGTTGTCTTGACTTCTGATCTGCTGGATCATTATCTGACAAAATATCAGAATCTAATAACTTCAATAACGTGAGAGTATGTTTTATCAAAGTCAATCCCAAGCCGTTGAGAGAAACCTTGTACCACAAGGCGAGCTTTATATCTTGTAATCTCATTTCTCTCATTCTTTTTTCTCGTAAATACCCATTTATATCTCACGGTTATAACCCTAAGAGGTGTAGGAACTACTGGTCCAAACACTCCTCTTTTCTTTAAGGAATCGAACTTTGACTGGATTGCTTTCTCTCATTTAGGCCAATCAATTCTTTGTTTACACTCATTTACGGAGCGAGGTTCAATATCATTACCACATGTAAACTCAGTTGCTACTGTATAAGTAAATACATCGTTGATAATTGTTTCATCCCGATTACATATCTCATATATGCATGCATGACTAACTGATATTTCTTTATTCTCAGAAACGGATGTCAATGTCGAGGCGTCCCCCGACTTCGTTTTCCAAACGAATCCATAATCTGGAACAATATCATGACATAGATCAGATGAGATTCCAATTTTATTATCGCTAACAGGATTCAAATTTTGTGCACTCACCCGTTTACGGGGATGCGAATCCTTGGAATCAATTGGCCTCCCTCTCTTCTGGGCAGGGGTATGTATTTCGTTAGGTGAGATCACTGGCCTTCCTGATAATACTCCTTCTGGGAGTTCTATCCTCGTAGGCACATTTGCAGCTTAACAACTATTGAAAGTTCTTCTAGACTTCCAATAACATTTAGATTAACATAAATAGCCGTTATAACAAATCCTGAAACAGATTTTCTAATGAAAAATACATGGGCAAATAGGTTCGCCTAGTATTCACTGAGACGGTTATACCACATCCGTCCAGATCGTTTTAAACCATACAAAGATCTTTGTAATTTAATTTAACAAACTTCTCGAGAATTTGAATTGCATGCATCGTACATCTTGAATCCTTCCGGGATTCTCTTAAATCCTTCTCGGATTCTTATATAAATATCATTGTCAAGTCTGCCATACAAATATGCAGTGACAACATCCATTAAACGCATATCAAGCTTTTCATGTATTGCCAGACTAATGAGATAGTGAAATGTAATTGCATCCACCACAGGAGAATATGTCTCCCCATAATCAATTCTAAGTCTTTGCGAAAAACTTGTGCAACAAGACGTGCTTTATTCTTGTGCAACAAGACGTGCTTTATTCTTGTGAAACAAGACGTGCTTTATTCTTGTGCAACAAAATGTGCTATATATTTTGTTTTCGCACTTGTACTCTACTAGTTTTACACCTTCAGGTGTATGGACTACAGGTCCGGAAAACTCACGCTTCTCAAGTGAGTTGAATTCTGCTTGAATTGCGTCTTTCCTCTTTGGCCAATCATTTCAACATCGATACTCGTCGATACACCTAGGTTTGTGATCCTCGTTATTTTCCATAACATTAAGCGCTATATTATATGCAAAAATATTATCGAAAATTATTTCCTCTCGGTTCCATCTTTTTCCTGTACTGACATAACTGATCGAGATATCATCATTCTTAATGATTACAGGTATCTAAACTTCTTCTGGAAGTATTTTATCAGATTTGTCATGCATCTCTTCAGGAGATTCATTTACCTCGACGGGGTTTTTCTCATAATTTGCTCATTTTCTTTTTCGAGGATTTTTGTCTTTGGAACCGATAGGCCTTCCACGCTTCAGGCATGGTTTAGATTCATTAGCGGATTGTCCAATTGGGACATCAATCCGTATATGAGCATTTACAGCTGGAACATGTGACTTTGTCACTCTTTTTAGGTCAGTAAATGCGTCTGGCGATTGATTCGCTATCTCTTGCAAGTGGATTATCTTTTGAACTTATGGTTCATATTGCTTCGTACGAGGATCAAGATAATATTGCAATGTATTCCACTTGATTTCCTTTACCATCTTATTACTTTCTCCCCCTAATGTTGGGAATTTTTTTTTTTCATCAAAATGACAATCGGCAAAATGTGCCGCAAATAGATCCCTTGTTAATGGTTCAAGATATCGTATAATAGAAGAAGAATCATGCCCAACATATATCCCCAATCTTCGTTGGGGTCCCATCTTGGTGCGTTGTGGTGGAGCAATTGGAATATATAGCGCACACCCAAAAATTCTTAGATGGGAAATATTTGGCTCCTGACCATAAGCCAATTCTAATGGGGAAAACTTATGATAACTCGATGGCATGATGCGTATAAGTGTTGCTGCATGTAAAAATAGCAGGTCCCCAAGCTACGACAGGTAGCTTTGCTCTCATAGGCAACGGTCTAGCTATTAACTGAATTCGTTTAATAAATGCTTCAGCTAAACCATTTTATGTGAATGAACATAAGCAACTGGATGTTCAACATCTATTCCAATAGATGTACAATAGTTATTAAAAACCTCTGATGTAAATTCACCAATATTATCAAGGCTAATTGTCTTGATCACATAATCTGCAAATTGTGATCGTAATCGAATTTCTCGCAAACGGCAGGTTGCGAGTTAATAATAAACTTATGTGTGACCATTTAGTAGATGCATCTACTAAAACCATAAAATATCTAAATGGTCCACACGGTGGATCAATCGGTCCACATATATTACCTTGAATTCTCTCTAAAAACTTTGAAGATTCAACTCCAACTTTTGCTGGTGATGGCTTAATTATCAATTTGCATTGAGAGCAAGAAGCACATGAGAATTCATTATATTGAAAAATCTTCTGGTTTTTCAATGGATGCCCATGTGAATTTTCCATAATTCTTCGCATCATATTAGAACCGAGATGCCCCAACTGGTCATGCCATATAGTAGAACCATTTATATCTGTAAACTTCTGGTTTACTGGTAAAACCATTTATAATAGTAAACTTCTGGTTTACTGTCTTTTGTACTTCAATTATGCTAATCTTTGTATAGCATACTTTAGAGGAAAATACAGGTAACTTTTCTACCACATATTTGTTACCTGATTCAGTCTTTGTAATGCATAAATATTTCATTTCTCCTTCATTACTTGTCTCAATATGACATCCATTTTCACGAATATCTTTAAAGCATAGTAAATTTCTTTGAGACATAAATGAAAACAATCATTTTTATACTTATTTTTGTTCCTCTTAGTAGTACTATGTTAGCTCTTCTGGAGCTATCAATTATCTTTGTACTACCTCATATTGTACTAATATTAACATCATTTACAATCAAATATACTTATAAGTAAAAGTTAAATATGTTAGAACACTCACACACTGAAATAATAGAACACACTTAAGTAAATTATAATGAGTCAGATACTTTAGTTAGTTTGGGTTTCTCCCCCGTTAAGTATGTAATCATTTACATCTGGATTGAGAAAATCTGATATATCCAGATGTGTACTTGTAGATGGATCTTGATTCACATCATCGTTTTCATAGACAAAATTTGTTTCAACATCTTTCCCTTTATTCAGCATTGATGCTTGATACAACTTAACAAGATGTTTAGGCGTACGACAAGTACGGGCTCAATGGCTTTTCATTCTGCACCGATAACATAAATTCTCAATTTTTATCGGTTGCTTAATTTGTCTAGTCGATGATATTTCATTATTACCTTCTCTATTCCACTTCTGGTGGCGAGAAATTTTTTCATCATTATTGGGGTGATTGTCATTATGATACCGATTATTAAATCTCCCCCGACCACGGTCGCGATTACGTCCACGACCACGTTCTCGGCCTCGCTCAGTATTATCATATATACTCGCGTTCACTTCAGGGAACGGAGTAGAGCCAGTGGGGCGGACTTCGTGGTTTTTCAATAAGATCTCATTATTTTGCTCAGCCATATGAGATCAATTCAGAATATCATTTAAAACCGTTTTCTCGATATTGCTACTGCAGGAGCAAATAAAAAAAAAGGAATGTGGAGAAAGTTTTCTTTAGCACATCGTTATCAGTAATTCTTTCTCCACATAGTTTTAACTGTGATGTAATTTTAAACATCGTAGAATTATATTCACTTATTATTTTAAAATCCTGCAAACATATATAAGATATAATTTTGAAATAACTTGAAAAGAGACTAGGTAGATCTTACCGATACCGCACCTACTTTGGTGACTATAGCTCAGGATCTGGAACTAGAACGAAGTCGTGCTGATAACGTGTTATAAAACTAAAGAACCAATAGCATAATCTCAATAGATAATATTTTATTTCAAGACTATTATAGAGAGAAAGATATAAGTTAAGAACTTCTGAAGTATATAGAAATGAAAACTAGAGCCTACTATTTATAGGTGGAAATTGGCTTCCTCTATAAGCTTCCATAAGGATAAACACTATCCTTTAGTAAAGCTTCCTTAGTAAGCTTCTCTGAAGATATTTACCAAGCTTCCCTAGTAAGCTTCACTGAAGATATTTACAAAGCTTCCTTAGTAAGCTTCGCGAAAGATAATCTTGCAAAGCTTCTCTTGTACACTTCTGGTTCAAAGGACATCCACATAATAATATATTATAACAAAAAGCCTAAAAACAAAATAATAAGTTTACAAATAGTCGCCAACCTTGATATTCTCCAGAAAACCCAAACAAACACACGCCTTCCTTCTTCTCCCTTCGTCATTTTCCCATCACCACCCACCGGCGGCCTGCCTTCACCGACCCTCCTTCACAGCCACCCCTTTCGCCCTTCTCCTCCCCTGCCACCACCCCTACCCTACCCGGACTTCTATCCTCCTCTATCTCTTTCTCTATCGTTTTTTTACGCGGCCCCTTCCATCTCTTACATCTACGGCCAAGCTGCCACTCACACCTCTTCCGCTCCCATTTATCCAGGTAATCAAGAAGATGACGAAGTCCACGGGTCAATTCTCCGGCGAACGAGAGCTGTATTTGAGGTTATAGCGAAATCCCAAATGCATCTGCAAAATCGATCGTAAAATTTTGACCTATTTGATTTTTTCAATTGGGGGTTTGATTTACCCAGATCTGGGTTTTGAATGGCTGATGATGTCTGAATGGCATCTCCTTCCGAACAATTTTGCTGGAGTTATTTGGTCTCCCTATCTCTTTCCCCCATTTCCGGTGTTCTTTGGTCGCCCCCATCCCCTATATGTCTTCATCTTCCCCCTCTTTGTCGCTGCAGTCTTGAATTTGGGGTGGAGGGTTTATTGTTTTTAATGATTGTTTGATTACTAGTGGTTGTGGTATGGCGTCGGTGGTGGGTTGTTATTGGTTGATGACCGATTGTGGTGGTCAACCGTGGGTTGATGGTTGAACAATGTCGGTGGTGAACAATGGGATGATGGTGGATATGTAAATAAACGAAAAGTCCAAATAGTAATTATTCGTACTCAAAATTAAGTGTTCAGAAAAAAAATGTGTATCTATGGGGCAATTTGAAAATTAAGATAATAATATTTGTTAAAAAAATTAACACTCGTTAAATTTCACTTAACTTTTCTAACGATTTTGGTTATTTTGTATATAGTACGCACACTAGATTAGTTGTTTCGTTAGTACGCAGCTAAATATGTAAAAACTTGTTAGTACGCGAATTATTTTGGTAGTTTACTCGATAAAAGGTAAAGCTTTTACCGGGACTGAAAGAATACATCATGTCCTCTCTCTTTTATTATTAAATAAATGTCTAAATTTTATTTTAATATATTAAACATATTTATTACTTATACAGTGAAATAACAAAGTTGCATAATTATTATTGTTATTCACTTTTTAAATATTAAATTTTGCAAGCATGAATTGATTAGTGAAAAAAACATTGGCAACATTTCTTTTTTAAAATGAGCATTTACTTTTGACTATTTTTTTTTTATAATGGACATTCATATTTTTTTTTTATGAGTAAATAATAGACATTCATTTAAAAACGAAACGCTAGTTGACAAATGAACATGCTATACTTGTTACAAGATGAAGTTATTTTCATGAAGCCTTGTTGACTCAAAACTCAATCATCAGCCTAAATAGCCCAAAGCTAGATGGTGATGGTGTATTTACAATTCGCTCTTAAGTCAAGCTTGACCAGGTCGGCTTTATAAGTAGTGCACGTATAGGCATCTTCGATTTGACCTGACGACGAACTACGTGCCTCATTTAACAACGACCTACATGTCAAAGTTGTTTTAAGCGGTTTGGATTAAGTTACAACAAATTCTCAAAATCTATACTCTCTCCGTCCTCATTTACATTACAAAAATGAGGTTTTGCACAAAAATTAAAAAAATGATTGTAAAGTTGATGTGTTGTGAGTGTAGATAGTTGAGTGGGAGAGAGAAAGTGGGGTAGAGAAAAGTAAGTGGATAGTTGTTGTGAGTACGACAAGTGGGTCCCACTATTTAAAAAGTAATAAAAACTTTCATTTTTGGGATTTTATAAAGTAAATGAAGACACCCAAAATAGCAATTTTTATAAGGTAAATAGGGACGGAGGGAGTATTATATTCCCTCCGAAATTCAAGGGCACCTGATCCAAGACCACGTGTGCCAATACTATATGCTCAACATTCACCTCACACAAAAAGTAACTACTAAAAAGGCTAGACTCATGTGAGATTGACAACTAAACTAATGTTGCATTCTATAATAAATGAATGTAACCTTTTATTTTTTCAATTGTAACATTTTTCTAGGTTTTTCACCTCACACAAAAAGTCGAGCTGAGCCGAGCCTTTTTTTTTTTTTTTTCCCCTCCAACATTTTTTCACCTGTCATTTTTTGCTCGCCAGCAAAAGTAACACTTTTTATAAAGAAATGTAACACTTTTTTTCTTCATAAATGTACCACAATTTTACTGAAATAAATTAAAGATAACATGAGATTGACAACTAAACTAATGTTACATTCTATAATAAATGAATGTAACATTTTATTTTCTCAATTGTAACATTTTTCTAGTCTTTTCATTCAATTGAAATGCGAAAAGCGATTATATACATGAATTTTTACTCTTGTTTTAAAGAAAAAATGTAACATTTACTCTATAAAACTGTTACATTCATCTATATAGAAAATTACAATCATATAAGCACTGTGTTACACTTCAATTATTACTTTTTTCTAACCACAAAATCTTTTTTTTTTTTTTTTTTGCAAAACTGCTGTTACATCTTACAATAAAATATTACTCCCTCCGTCCCGGAGTAAGAGTCCCACCCCCAATTTGCACGCTTATTAATAAATATTGGATGTGATGTAAATGTTGTGAGTGTAAAAGTAGAGTATGAGAGAGAATGAGTGGGAGAGAATAGCGATTGATTGTTGTTGTGGGTATAAAAGTAAAAATAAGAGAGAGAATGAGTGGGTGAATAGTAAAGATTCTTTGCCATTTTAGGAATGTCTCTTACTCTGAGACGGACCAAAAAGGAAAATGGGACTCTTACTCTGGGACGGAGGGAGTACTTTTTTAAGACCGAACTGTTACTTTTATCAGAACAAAGTGTTACATCTCAGGATACGAGCAGTCCAGTTTTTTTTTAGTGTTAAAAAGTATGTTGGTTTAAAAATAAGTCAAACCATATCATGACCTATCTAGTTTTGCTCGTCTCGTTGAGACGAACACAACAGTATTTTTTAAAAATGATTTCAAAATCTCAAGATATATCATTTTAAAGTTATTGGTTTTTTTTAAAGGCGCCACGTGTCGCGCGATGGGAGGGCAAGAAGGACAGCTAGGCGGGTCACCTGGGCGGGTTGCTGGTCATGATCCATGGGTGGACCGTCTCACAAGGTGAGAAGACGGTCTCACCCAAGTTTTTGCCCTACTAAAATTCTTAGCTAAATTCTCTCTAATCATTTTTATTGTTTTATCTCTCGCATACAAACACTTATTCTCATGCCGGGTGGGTTCTCACTGAAAACCGTTTCGACTAGTCATTTGTTCATTCTTTTCAGGTCAATTGATCAAGCTACATGATTATTCGAATTAGCGGGCTAGAACTGATCCAATCACATTTTGACATCATCGGTTATTAATAACTCAATTAAAAGTTTTCGACTTGTAACTGAAAAAGAGTAAGGAGTTGGATCACAAATAATGCTGGTAATATTTAATTGGTTGTTATATTTGTAGTTTCCACCACACACTAATTAACCAACCAATTAATTATGAGAAATGCTACGGGTACAAAATAAGGTCATAAAATCTTGCTCACAAAATGAGGTGGTGACATTTTATTGGTTGCATCGATAAAGGATCCGCCAAACTCTAATTAAAAACACCAATAAAATTATTACACCTAAGATTTTGTGAGCACGTTTTTGTGACTTTTTTGTGCCCTTAGTATTATTCATTAATTATTGATAACCATGTCTATGTCTAAAATTTCATGATATTTGTTTTTTTTGTACTTTTAAAGGCACTTACTTCTAAAACATTTTATTTAATTCCATTTCTAAAATAAAATGTGTCACTGTTACCGGACTGAAGGAATAAAAGATTATACTCCGTAGCTTTCAAAAGTGGAAATAAATGTCACACTTTTAATTTTTAACTAGTGGGTAACCCGTGCTCTCCACGGGTAACTAATTTGCTATTTTTTTTTTTGCATTTTACTCTTTTTATATTTTTATTTAATAAAGTAGCATACCAATTTTTTATAATATAAATATATTGTATATGAATAATAATTTTTTAATTATAGTTAACTAAAATAGTAAACATCATCTTAACTAAAACCATTAATAGAAAAAATTAATCTATATAATAATATCAATAACTAATACTATTAATAATACTTATTAATATTTATAGTAACTATTATAAATAACTAATACTATTAATAATAATGTTAACATATATAGTAACTACTATGATTAACTAATACTATTAATTGTAAAAATTAACATGTATTATAACTCTTATGATTAACTATTACTATTAATAGTAATAGTTAATTTATAAAGTAACTATTATAATTAACTTGTATAGTAACTATTAGTGTCAATTATACTATTAGGGCAATGCTAGGCTTACAAAAGAATGTTACAAAACGAAGGATACAAGATGTGGTGGCGATATTTTATTGGCTACATCGATAGTGGACCTGGCACACTCTAATTAAAAACACCAATACAATTATGACACGTCATTTTGTAAGCTACATTTTATAGCAATTTTTTGTAACGTTATTATTTCTCATACTATTAATAGTAATAGTTATATATTATAGTAACTATTATAGTCGACTAATACTATTAATAGTAATAGTTAACTACTATAGTTACAAGTTAACTATTACTATAAATAGTAATACTTAACTATAATAGTTACTATAGTAGTTAACTATTACTATTAATAATATTACTTAACTATAATAGTTACTATAGTAGTTAACTAATACTATTAATAGTAATAGTTAACTTGTATAGTAACTATTATAGTTAACTATTACTATTAATAGTAATAGTTAACTCATATCATAACTATTATTATGAACTAATAATATTAGCTAATAATGAGAATATCAAAAGTCACACACATTTATGATAGTGATAATGTAGATTCACACAAATGAAGCTTTAACCTATGTTTGTCTATGTGTCAAAGACATAGCCCTCCCCATCAACTTTAATATATATATATATATATATATATATATATATATATATATATATAGATTTGACAAGTCCTAAAAGATTTACTCCTTTCATCTCATAACAATAATAATGTGTACAAATTTCTCTTTAGGTGTCTTATTGATACTCATACTCCCTCCCTCTCCGAATAAGATTCCTAGCTCAGATGTGCACGCTTATATATTATTTTAATCAATGGGACCTAGTTGTCAAACTCACAATAACTATATACTACAATTACTCACCTCACTTTCTTTCTCATAACTCGTTTTTATACTCACAACAATTATCTACTGTCAATTTTCTCAATTCTTGTACATCTTTCATTTTATGCATATTGTTATAAGACAGGGAGAGTATTGTATTTCTAAATTTTAAAAGAGTTTCGATGAAATTTTAGCATTGTGCATACAATATATAAATAACTAGAGCATAAATATTTAAGAGAAAGTCTTGTGTTAGACGGTCTCGCACATGAGACGGGTCTCGATGAGAAAGGAAATGGGCTTGCCCCGCCCCGCCCATAAGGGGCAAACCATTTACTCTCTCAACGAGACCCGTCTCATGTGTGAGACCATCTCATCTCACACAAGTTTTTATCAATATTTAAAGGATTAATTACAATTTAGGGCCTGAACTCAATAGGGTGTTCCCCAAGCGGGGCTCCAACATTTTTTTTGGCGAAATAGGGCTCGACATGTATTTTTTTGGCCAATCTGGGGCTTTTAGACGGAAACCGTTAGAAATCTTGTTAAATCATCATATGCCGTGCACGTGATTGACAGACTGGTTAGTTTGACGTTGATATTAGCTATTAGGGGGTTTAATGAAAATTTCAAACTTTAAAGGGATGAAAACTAAATTTATTTTTTAAATCTTGTTAAATATCATTAAATATGATTTCTTTTCCATAATTACTATATATTATTATTGAATTTTAGTTACTTTATAATGATGTCAAAAACTATTTTAAATAAAACCTATAAAAGTGAAAAGTATAAATAAAATTATTTTTACCCATTTTTTTTTTTAAAAACCCCACCCTTCAAATTTAACACGTGAATTGCTTGGTTAAATTGTAAAAATTTAAGGTCAAAATGTTTATTATCCTTTACCTTCATCTTCAACCTCAAACCACAACCAACAACCACTTATCTCCACCACCTGAACAATTCAAAACCACCACCACCTCCGTCACCAACCGCCAATCAACTCAAACACCTCTCCAGCTATAACTACCAAGATTTCAGGAAAAAAAAAAAAAGATAAACCACATCTGAAAAAAGAGAACCCATATCTAAAAAAAAATAAAAATAAGAACCCAAATCTACAGCGATCCAAATGAAGCTCACCGTCCCTGTCCACTCTCCTCCCTCACCAGAACTACGTCGGCCAAAAGCTCATTCCCGAAATCGTAACAACAAGTACAACGATGCTCGTTCAAACTCTAAAATTCGTAAATATTTGATTTCGGGTCGGACTTGAAGGTGGATATAGTCGGGTGATTCAATGATATAAAAATGGAGTAATTCAATCGATTGTAGGAATTGAGATGGCGGATCTAGGAAGTGCGAGAGAGAGAGAGAGAGAGAGAGAGAGAGAGAGAGATTCCAATGAGATTTTAGGGAAATTCCGGCGAGTTCAAGGCTAGGTCTACTCAACAATGGCACCAAAAGCACCACCAAAACAGAGGGAAAATGCCCAAATCCTTGAATCCGTATTATTTTCTGGGTTTGTGTATGGTATTTATGGCCAAGCTTTGAACTTCATTTGAGTTTGCTGAATTTCTTGATTTGTAGATGATTTGTTTTGTTGTGATTTTGGATGTTTTTTTAGTTTTTATTTTGGATGATTTGCTTTGCTCTGATATTAAATTGAAGGTGACAAGTTTAGTGGAGTATATTGATGATGGTGACGGAGGACGGTGGCGGTCGGAGGACGGTGGTGTTGCCGGAGGATAGGGGGTTGCATCCCATCTGGGTTTGATCCGGAAATGGGGTTAGGGATGGGATTTTTATTTGAAAGAGGAGATTTATATTTACTTCTCCTCCCCTAATTTCTAAACTTGTACATTTGACCCCCTAAAACATGAAGTTAACTTCAAACTAACTAATCCGTTGATCACGTGCACGGCACATGGTCGTTTAACAAGATTTCTAACGAATTTCGTCAAAAAGCCCTAGATTGATGAAAAAAATACGTGTTGAGCCCTGATTCGCCAAAAAAAAAAAAAACTGGAGGCCCCACTTGGAGAACACCCTATGAAGTTCGGGCCTAAATTGTAATTAACCCATATTTAAATATTAGCAAGTCACTACGCTATTTATTTTAAGCAAATGGAGTATTAGTCGGTCTAAGTTAAGTAATCAAAAGCCGGCCCAAAGTAAAATAAAGGCCCAAAGGTGTTCAATTTAAATTCAGAGATTTTGAAATCAATGGCGGCACAAATAATGCTTACCCCCCAAATAACTTTCGAGTAAACGACCTAAATGACCCGCGTACTATATGAATTCAACCAATTTGACCTGCGTACTATTAAAACTACCAAATTGACCTGCGTACTATGCATAAATCAACCAAATCAACCTAAATTGTTAGTATACTTTAATGGATGTTAAAAACTTAACGGATATACAACCAAAATTTTCAAAATTGACCCAATACATATTAAAATAAACCAAAATTATTTACACCACCCTCCTTAATCCGAAGTATTTAGAGAAAAAAAAGGAAAAAGAAAACCATCTTATTAATTTTTTTTATTATTTTTTTTTTTTGTCAGGAATGATGTGAATGAATAGCTCTGGTTGAGAATAAAGTCTGCTCTTGTCAGTCAAGCTCTCGAAACGAATTTTGTCCAACGCATCGGATGCGTTGCTAACAAGTTCACGGAGAAAGATCTCCTTGTTGCTGTAGAAAGTGTTGATGATGAGACTCAACAGCTGGTTGATCTCAGCTTGGAAAGCAAATGTCTCGGCGTTGCTGCTTGCTGAATACACAAAAACCCAGGAAACTAGAAACCAAAATTTCGTACAGATTTGAAAAAAAAATGTTCAGATTCAAACCTTTCAAACACACAAAAACAATTCCAGAGAAAAGGTAAGTTGCAGATCTGCAAAACCAAATGCAAATACCAAAAAAGTTGCACAAATTTTGCTTGAAAAAGTGGAGGAAACTAAGAAGGGCGACTTGGGGAGGTAACGGCACTAATGGTGAGCTCAATACAGCAAGTCCGGGCTTCAATTCACTCATCGTCCTCCGTCATAACCAAACCTTCATCAAACCTTTCAAACTCAATATCAAAACCTTCACCATCAAACCTCAAATTCGCACTCATATCTATCTTTATAGAAATCTTCCTCTCAAGGCATCAGCTGAACTGGGGGGATTGGATCTGGAGGATTAAGTTCTACCGACCGCCGGAAATTAAAGAACGAGTATAGACAGACGGGCATGAATTTGGATCCGGAGGACCTGAGTTGAGGAGATGAAAGATCAAATTCGAGTAAGGAAATGAGAGAGGGGTGAGAGACGGCATAGGGCGAGGGAAGAGTGGGGAAAGGGGAAGGAGGAGGAGGAGGGGGAGGAGGAGGAGGGAGACGCCATGGATGGCGTTTACGGTGGAAGGGGAGGGGGAAGGTATGAACGCAGAGGAAGTATGAATGCGCGGAGGAATGGGAGGCGACATACCATATTTAGGATTAGATTTTTTCAATTTTCATTTTAAACCTATTTGTAAATTATTTTGGAAATATCCGTTAAATTTCTAACATCCGCTGATATGTACTAACGATTTAGGTTGATTTGGTTGATTTATGCATAGTACACATGTAACGCCCATCTTTATTCTTGTTAAATATTTAACCTGTTTGTTAAATTCTTGGCTAGCATATTTATATGCTATTTTATTTGAGTTAATTATTTAATTGCGTTAGAAAGTTAAGGTGGTTAAATGTCAAAGTTGAAAGTTTAGGGGCCTTTTTGTCAAAGTTAGAACCTGAGGGGCCAAAGGGCAATTTTTGAAACTTGTTAGTATAAAGTGTTGTTTGCCTGAGAAAGGCAAACCATTCTTAATTCTTCTCGTACGTTCTTTCCTCTGTTCCATAGAAGGGAGTTCAATTTTACCCTATTCTCGACTCCTCGAGCTTAATTATTCCTCTGTTCGTGATTCCGGTCCCGGATAAATATTCGTGGCGTTGAATAGAGCGTTTCCTGCCGAACATAAATTAGTTTGGGTCAACTTGATTTCGGACTAGGTAAGTTATTGACTCCCCCTTACTTGTAATAACATGCATATATGTTATTCCCGCTACTTGTTCTTGTTAAAATTGTATTTTGAGCAATTTTTGTGATACTTGTAATTTTGGAACGAAGGGAGTATAAACATACTGCGTATGAATGAAAGAAACTTGCAAAAGTATTTTAAACTTGGTTAACCTCCTGGGTTTGTTAAAGGTTAGTAGGAAAATATACTCTTATTCGTGAGACGGTAAAATAGTAACTTGATTTAAATATTATTAGAAAAATCGTACCATTATTTGTGGTACGGGGAAATGAATGGAAGTATCCCTAGATGGGTATATTAGTATATTATAAAATTGTACTTATACTTTTGGGGACGGTGAAATATTAAATTGGAATAAAAGGAAATTGTCCTATTATTTATGGGACGGTAAAAGAAATGAATTGAGCCTGAAATCATGTTTTGGGTATTGCCTAAGAGTTAATAAAAGTTACTCCTACGCTTGGGACGGGAAATTTCTTAACCTGAGAAAGAAATAAAAATTTCGCATTTTGGTACCTTGTGCGACCGCACAAAAATCCTTGGGCGACCGCCCATCTTTCTGAAAGGTTTTTCAAAGGAATTGATCTGCTTGTGTGCGACCGCACAGGCCATTTTAGGCGACCGCACAGTTACCTGAAAAACAAAATGTTGTTTAAAGTTTGTATAAGTTGGAAGTAACTCTAGTTAAGGTATATAACCTTAGTATAAGATGTCGTAGCAAGTGTTGTGACACCTTAGGGGCATCAGAACTTGGTTTTAAACGTGTATACTCATTTAATTAAAATGAGAACTTAGTCTTGTACATGGACACTTATAGAACTCAAATGAGAACTTAAGTATAAGAGTAACAACTCTTTTATATGTCTTGAAAGTGCTATGAACAAGCACTTATGTGTTATGCTTGTCTTGAAGCCAATGATTGTGCACCTTAGGGGCATTAAAACAATGACTTGAGATTGAATATCCTATGTAGGGGATTAAGAACTCGTAAGTATGAGTTGTCTAGCTCATTTACTTAATTTGAACTCGAAGTATTCTTGGTCTAGGTTTAGGGTACTACCCTAGATGGCCTAGATGAGTGTTGTAGAACACTCTAATATTGAAAAATAGTTCCTTTCTGAACAAATGAAATGTGGACTTAAATCATAATTAAATGATAACTTGAGTATAAGAGTAGTAACTCTTTTATGTGTCTTGAAGTTAATGTTTGTGTACCTTAGGGGCACCAACTAATGTCTTGAGTTTGAATGTCCTAAGAAAAGGATTGGAAAATAATACGTGAAAGAGGTATAATTCATCTTCCTAGCTTGAACTTGAAGTTTAAGACAATTATCTCTTGTACATGTTTAATCATCCAAAGAAATGGATTGAGAATTTGGATATAAGATGATAAAATCTTGTATATGTATTGAATGTCTTGAATGTCTTGAATGTCCTGAATGTCTTGAATGTCCTGAATGTCTTAAGTTGAGACAGTAACTTGAAGTATAAGACAATAAAACCTTGTACATGACTTGAACATCCAAATAATTGGATTAAGACTTGAATATAAGATTATAAAATCTTGTACGTGCCTTGACACCAATATATGTGTATGGTAATAAACTTGAAAGAGTCTTGATGTGTATATGCAAATCTTGCATATATTTACTTGATAGAATGTGGCTTCTTGATTGATTGGTACATGGTATGAATAACTAAAGAATTGGGTTATGGAACTAGATAGATAATGATTAACTCTACTATATACTTGAACTTGATACGTGTATATTGGAAGTGCTATAAATAAGCACTAAAGTGTAAATGATTTAGTTTTTAATCGTGTATATACTCAATGAAGTATATAAAATATAAAGAAGATATCTTGTCTTGAAATGAGTTTCGTAAAGAAAATAAGGACTAGTGTAATATGAAGATCATTCATATAATCGTGAATACTACGATTTAAATTAATAAGAATGGTTATAGAACACAATATGTGTTAGAAAATGTATACGATTATTAACGATACATATACGTGAAGTATGACTGTGTCTAGGTACAATGTGACCTATTCTACTACGTGTTTAGAGTCTAAGGTGTTGGGCTCTACTTGATAGTAATGGTATCGTGATAGACACTTTAATGTGTTAAACGTGATATGAATATGTACGTGCAAACTTGGCATGTGACAAAGTGATATAGAATGATATACCCTATTACTTGACTGAAGTCTGTTATTAATGGATTCTTACTTGGATTGATCGTGTTACATGGACACCTTATGTGCCATTGTTATCTTGGTTTGTATTCGCAATAATTGCGTACGTGTACTTATATTCTCGTGAGCACATGATACATGACTACATGGTGCATATTCTCGTGAGTACATGATACATAATTACATGGTGCATAAAGACTGGTCCACTAATATGGGACTTAGTTCTATTCTCGTAGTTCAAGTAAATATCTACTTGTGCATTCTTGTGTGAGTCCAGCTGGTTCTCCTTGCTTGTTCGAAAATATATAGGTTCACGCTTGTCGCGAGAGCTGGGGTTTAAGTGACAATCGGGTCCCTATGTATTTCCGCCTGACCCCTTACTACCGGCCATAGTAAGGGCATAGCTTCCTTGGTTAGAGCAATAAGTCTGACCTAAGTGAATGCGATTGTCTTGAACACCTCGTGGATCTTGTTCTTGTGGATGACACTGGTTACCAGGTCTTCTTATATACTGCACAGCAGTTCTTGTTCTTGTTCTTGGTTGTCCTCAGCTAGAAAAGCATCGACAACAAATGGTATTCTTGGGAGGAATAAGGAAGGATTCAGGTACAAATGCGTGATAGGCCTATGTGCATCTTGGTGAGCTGGTCTAGCCTCTCACACTACTTGACTACTTGTTACCTGATCATATCTTGAGCTTGATTACTTGTTGAGTTGGCTTAGCCTCTCCTATACTTGTTACTTGATGATACTTGATATATGTTTAGTTGAGTATCTACTTGTATTGCATGATAACATGACATATAGTTGCATGTTAATAGCTTACTGAGATTTATCTCACCCTTTATTTGTTTAATTGTTCCCCCCCCCAGGAAAACAGGGGATAGTACGCAGTGAGGCTCGACTTAGCTGGGAATTTACTCAGCAGGATATTCTTGTTTGAAGTTAGTGTCCTTTTATATTTTGGTAAGGACGATCTTGTATGAGTTAATAAACTCTGGGCTTGTATTGGGGTAGTATTTGTTGTCCCTAGATAGTTCTTGATGCCAGCTTATTTGCTAGGCATGTCTTCCGCTGTATGTAACCTTGTTTGGTTTTAATTTTCTTGGTCTAGAACTCGTTGTGAGCTATCTTAGCTCCCTACTCTTGAGTATATATATCATGTCAGTTTGTTTCTAACAGGTATTGTTCCTGTTTCCCGTTAGTTTCTTGTTTCATGTTAGTTACGCGCACCAGGTTCGAGGTTCTATTAGGGGATCCCGGGACTTGGGGCGTGTCAACACAGGTTGATTTGGTAGTTTAAATAGTACGCGGGTCAAATTGGTTGAATTCATATAGTACGCGGGTCATTTTGGTTGTTTACTCAATAACTTTCAGTTTCAACTTTTAAACCCTAACGGTAAGAGTAAACATGAGCGATTGAATCTGGTTTCCTCTTTTGTATCGCTCTTTTGTCTCCTCCGTCAAGGTAAATACGATTTCAGAATTTCTGTGTATATTGTCTACTCCATTTGCTTATAGGATTATCTTACGCCGTTACACCCACTTCGTTTGTGTAGTTTATACGAATTTGATTGTTCAATGCAGTGATTTTGATCATGAGGATTGATGGATCAGATTAACCAAATCGATTCTGCGTTTCAAAAGGTATTGCTTTCTATAATTATGAGCTGAATTTAATTTGAAATAGGGCTCATTTTTTTGCATCTTTGATTCAGGCTATCTGGTTCATTGTTTTTCAATTGAGAATGTCGGTGTTACCTTTTTTTCCCTGTTGATTACTGATTGTTGGGTTTGTTCATTTTGATTGTTTTCAAGTACCGTGATTAATTATTAACTGAAAACAATGCTTATAGATTCCAATTACGTAAACATTTGAAGCAAAACATGCTTATTGGTAATAAACCTTTAACGAGGAAGACAAACGAAAGAACAACCATGAAGTGAATGATAAAGAAAGTGGGAATATAGATAGATTCATTTTTGTTTAAGCACGAGTTGTAGTGGCCGTTCCTTCTGCAATGTTACTCCAAATTTGTCGTTCATGTCGAGCTGCAAAGGATCTTCATCATTTGGAAGAATCCAATCGAAGTGATGTATCAATGAAGCTAAAATAAACGCAACTTGCTTTGTTGCTGATGGTAAGCCTGGACACATTCTTCTCCCTGCACCAAATGGTAAATACTCGAAATGCTGCCCTTTATAATCCAAATTCGAGTCAAGAAATCGCTCAGGTTTGAAGGCCAATGGGTCTTTCCAGATCGAGGTGTCACGACCAATAGCCCAAATGTTGACTAATATTTGAGAATTTCGGGGAATGGTATAATTCATAACCTCGCATGTCTCATGGGATTGATGAGGAAGTAAAAATGGTGCTGGTGGATGCAGTCTAAGTGTTTCTTTAATACATGCATTCAAGTAGGGAAGTTGAGAAGCCCTACTTTCTTTTATTATGTTATTTGAATAGGTTTCGTTGCTTAGCTCCTCCTTCACTTTGCTCATGGCCTCTTTGTTCTTGAGCAACTCTGCCATTCCCCACTCGATCGTTGAGGTTGTTGTGTCTGTGCCTGCAGTAAATAGTTCCTACATTGGGGACAATATGTGCTTATGTTAGTATATGCATACTCCTGAATTGTTTTGACTTTTCAAACATGAAGTGTTGTGGTTGTCAATCAAGGTTTTCTTATTGTTTATCACGATGGGAAAAAAGAAGAAGAGGGAATTGAAGAATTAGGATACGTACAATAGCCAAAATATTAATCTGATCGTTGGTGAACCCAAGTGAAAGCATGGAATCCAAGAAATCTCCGGTAGCACGCGAACCAATGATATCGTTTGCATCTTTTCTTTGGTTTATTATAATTTCCCACGTACCAAACACTTCCCTCATAAGTTTCATATTAGCTTTCCTCAACCCTTGAAGATCAAACTTGTCAAGAACGGGATAGTAATCACCCAAGTTTGGAGCAATACTCATCTCCAGTATCTTAAAAAGTGCCTCCTTCAAACCCCCTGCAGTTTCTTGTTCATCTTCCAAATCCACAAAATCCTTTGAGAAAACAATGGTACTCAAAGTGTTAAATATAGTGGCAAACACAACTTCCCCAATTTTCACCACCTTGCCTTCCTTGGACCTCAAAAACTCCAACATTTGGACCAACTTCTTCTCTCTCACACTAGATTGAGATTCAATGGCTTTGGCTGAAAACATCTCTGTCTTGCACAAGGTGCGTAAGGACTTCCAGTGAGTGTCACAGTCCAAGGACCAAATAAGGGAGGAGGGTAGAACATTATGGTGAAATGCACAAGGAACGTGTCGTGAAGAAAGTTCACGATCATGGGTTTTGAGAATTTCGGTTGCAGCTGCGGGAGAGGAGGCTACAACAAGGAGTTGAGTGCCTAGCTTGAGCGATATTAATGGTCCGTATTCTTTGGAAAATAGGGCCATGGAGACATGAGGCTTGTTGCCAACTTGGTGAATGTTGCCAATGATGGGTAATGGAGTTGGTCCTGGAGGGAGATTAATGGGGCCTTTGGAGAATGAAGATTTTATATGTTTGAGGATGAAGAGGAGAAAAAAGGTTAGTAGTAGTAGCAGGAGTGTGAAATCCATGGTAAGGTTTTGTTTGGAGACTGCAATTGAAAGAAAGTAATTTTGTGTGTGCAGATGATTGGGAAAACTTTTATTTATAGCATCCATTATGATTAAAAAATAAGAAGCCAGGGCAAGTTCAAAATCCAAGTTGAATGCAAATCTAAAGATATCCTGATTTTGTATTCTCTATTTTTTCTTTAGTTTTGGTAAACGTCAGTAAGTGTTTGGAGAAACAAAAAGTTTTCTCTCTTTGTTTTTCTAATAATATTTACAGCCTTGTGTCAACAATCCTGTAGGGACGTCAATGTGCTCTCATATACTTGTTGACTAGATTATAATAACTTGTCGTTAATTTTTTTTTGTAAGACTATGAGCAATGGTTTCATACACCAAAAAAATTCAACACTCACTTTTAACACTTTATCCTATCCACCTCATCTTTCATACACCCCTTTCATACAACCCCCCTACAATGGTTAGTTGGAAAAAAAAATTCATCTCCCTCCCACTCATCATTCTATACCCCTCTACTTTATATTATTTTTATTTTTTATATATTCTTTATTTTTATGATTAGTAAAAAATAATAATAATTATTATTATTTATAATTAAAATAATATTTTATACTAAATGAATGGTGAAAAATTTTGGGAATTTTGAGTGTTGAAAGGATTTTTATTGGGATCCATTTCACTCAAAAGATGATGAATTTTTTTAAATGTAGGCTAAAATGGAGAAGGAAAATTGAGAAAAGATAGTTTTTTTTTTGGTGTCCAAATCTAATGAAACTTGCATCATTTTATAGGGAAAAAAAAATGCTGAATTTTGGCGAAAAAATAAAAATAAAAAAATAAAAAATTACTAGGTGATAATTCAGCTCAAATAATTGAGTTAAAAAATTAAATCCGAAAATCCATGGGACCAATCATATGCTTACACGTGTCGACAATGGAAAAAAAAAAAAAAAAAAAAAGCCGCCGGGCTCGCCCTGTCGGGCCGTGTGGACCACGCGCCGTTTGCGGTCCAATGATACGTCGCCACGTGGACAAGACGGCAGACCCTCCCAAAAATCAACCCGTATGAATTTTTTCATACACCCATTTCAACCCCCCAAGTTTCATACACCCCCACAATGGTTTCATACACCTCCCCCCACTTTCATACACCATTTCATACCCCCATTGCTCATGGTCTAAGGGTATGAAAATTTCCTTTGTTTTATATTTATAATGTTTTTTTTTTCTCAATTTCCAGTTGCATAAATTAAAGGTCTTTTTTGTTTAAAAGAGAATACTCCCTCCGTCCCAATTTAAAGTTCTTAGTTTGACTTTACACGGAGATTAAGAAAAAGTAAATGTTGTGAGTATGAAAAGTAAAGTAGGAAAGAGAAAGTGGGTAGGGAGTTTTTGTTGTGAGAATGACAAGTGGGTCCCACTTTCTATTTTAGGCAATAAAGCAAAGTAAGAACCTTAAATTGGGAAAAACTAAAAAGGAAAGTAAGAACCTTAAAGCGGGACAAAGGGAGTAATAATTTTACAAATTTCAGTTGTATGCTATTATCTGAACGATTGATGCACAAGTTATTGTGCCTATAGTAGTTCATGTTATGTTAGAAATTTTAAGTAGTGTTTTTGGAAATAGAGCCTTGAAAAGGAAAAGTATATATGCTGTTACTTTTTATATTATTTTTAATAAACATGTTAATTTTGTACCATAGTCTAAAAGACAATTATGAAAAGGGAAGATGCTAAATGGTAAACTCATTTAAAAATGTTTTGCAATTTCACTGTATCTACTATTTTAAGATCAGAGTTAGAAGGCTAACGCAAATAAACTTGATCAGATATTTATCAATTAATTAAATTGCATGAGGATGACTGTATGTTACAGTATTATAGTAGTTGAGGAACGGCTGCAAGATTCGATGCATAGCGTTGACCACCAGCTTTGTTTCAAATTGGAGAAATTTGTTCCGAGTGTAAGTCTAAAAGATGTCTTTTGTTGTTTTGAGCATATTTCTTCCTTACTAGTTTTTATGTAACCTCGTGCCGTGTCCGCACGCTAACTACACAATCATACTCTTTTTTAGTTCGTGTAAGAATGCATCAGAATACATAGTATACACAGTACATTGCCAAATGTTTTAGTGAAATGGATGTTGTAAAACATTTTATTACAGTCTATTTTCTGCACTTCTTGAGAGTGTATCTCAATGAGGAAGGAGCTAGCCCTATTAATTTTCTATTGAACATAGTTTGTTGCGATTGTCTAACTAGTAATTTCTAACACAAAACGATGTGTAGGCATTCTTAAGTAAACTTACTAATCAAGTCATTAAAAATACCCCTCTTGTGTCCCGCTCTTGTTTCATAAAGAATGCATTTGAGTCGTTCAATATAGTTGGGTATTTGGAGAAGGAAAAAACAAGAAGAAATTTGACTTTCAAAATCAATCTAAATTTTAGCATCCATGGTCAGCTTAACCAGAACTTTAGGGACAAGAAGAAATCTGCAGTCCAATAATTAAACTAATTGAGTTTTGAATTTTAATTTTTGATATTGCATAATTGTTCCATGATAAAGGTGACGCCTTTTGTCCACGAGTTTTTTCCCTGTAAAACCCTTGTTTTTTTGTGAGTTTATCGGAGATGAAAATAGCTTTATGGTTTATCTTTCGCAGCTCGGGAAACACTCCAGTTCACCTCATGAATGGTGGGGCTACAATTTTTAAAAATTTCAAGCCTTGAATGTGGAATAGAGCGTTTTCACGGATTTTGTAATTCATATCCTTGCAGGTCTTGCGTGATTTGGATAAGGAAGTGGTGAGGATTGAGATTCTGGTATGATGTAGTTAGATTTGATTTCTTATTTGATTAGCTCTTCTTTCAATTCAATTTGTGCATAATGTGTTCATTCTTTGGCATCGACTTGATGGTTGCAGTTGGTTGTCTATTAAGTAAATAAAAAATGGGAAAGTATAAAATTAGTAAATTGATTAAATCAGGGTTGTAGTACATGCTTTCATGCTGGCCCTGGGCCAGATTGACTACAGCAATCCCTTGGACCGATAAATATGTGAAAAGGAACAGAAAAAGGAATCTGATACTAGACATCAGAAGAGTAAAAGTTACTCCCTCCGTCCCGAAATGACTGTCTTAAATTGATCTTGATCAAGAGCAATTCCGGACTTTCATTTTGAGACAGGGGTAGTAGTTTCCTTCTAGGGACAAGTACTAAAGGTTACTTTCTTTGCAATGTCATACCAAACTTGATCTTGTACATGGCCTCTTTATTCTCAAGTGTCTCACTCATTGCCTATTCTATTGCTGTTGATGTAGTCTCTGTAGTTGCTGTGAATTATTCCTGAAAGCAAGATATCGTTGATTAAAAATAAAATAAAAAAAAAGCCTCCAGAGGATATGAACAAATCATTGATTAAAAATGTAACTTTAATACTTGGAATAATTATAGGCATTTGTTGAAAATAATCCAATATTCATGAATTTGTGGTCATAGTTCAATCAAATTGACCACCGGAATCTAATTAAGACTATCTTTCTAGGACGGAGGGAGAAACAAAAAAGAACATTGGTTAATAATAAAAACGATTACATGAAACTATAAACAAGTTGAGGTACTTACCAGCGCCAAAGTATGAATTTGAAGATCAGAAATCCAGAATTGAGCATGTCCTCCAAGAAATCTTGTGCAATCCTAGAAGAAGACTCATTCCCTTTTCTAATTATGGTGTCCCAAATTCCAAAAGTTTCATAAACAAGCTTCTCACACTTAATCCTTGATGATCAAACTTTGTAAGAATGGATAAAATCACATATATTTGGAGTAACCCATAACTTCATCACTTCCCACATCATACCCTTCAACCCACTAGTCCTCCCTTTAGCTTCATCATTCACTTCAACAAAATCTTTCGAGAAGCAAACGTTACCCAGTGTGTTAAATATCTTGGCAAATACAATCTCCCAATCTTCACTATTCCCCCCTCTTTGCTTTCCAAGAATTTGGCCATATCACTGACTTTTTTCTCTCTCAGGGAACACACTAATAATCAATGGTGTTGACGCAGAAAAAGCTCGTGAGTCCATAGGGTTGAAGATCAGGGTGGCCGGTTTTTGGAGCTGAGCCAACGACTAGGAGTTGAGTACAAAGCTTGAGTGAGATGAGTGGGCCTGGAGTCTTGGCCAAGTGGGTTAACGAGATATGTGGCTGTTTACTCAAATGGAGAATGTTGCCTATAGTTGTGGCTCTGGTGGAAGTTTTGTACTTGCAGATTCAGTTTGTTTGAGAAAGAAGAAGATGAAAGATGAAGATGGTTGAGGTCCTATGACGAGAATAAGGTCTATAAACACAACATCCAATCATTCATTGACAACTGTATTTGTAGCTAAAACTTTCTAAATATTTTTTATAACTTTAGTTTTACTCATAAACCCAACTTAAAAGAATAAATGTTTATATTCTTTCCCTTTTAATTACTTCTCAATAGTTGGCTTGAACATGTTCCTAAAAAGAGTGATTCATTGGTGAAAGTCAAACCTCACAATTTGTGAAGTTCGAGCTCAATTCCTCTTAGTCTCCTCTCCTGACTTGGGGCTAGGGGGCAACAGGGCTGGTTTGGGATGGGTTTAGCATTTCCCGAACCTGCCATGCCCAAGATAAGCCAAACTCGGACCCGCCCCGCCCCGTCCCGTTTTATTTCATAACATTTTAAAAATCTTACTATTTCACTACATAATGCTAATATATTTTTCTTATATTTTCCTAAAAAAGATAAAAATCCTATGAGTTGGTCTTGTGAAAAACATGTTTTACCTTAAGCAAAGGAAAAACGTGTTTTACCAAACACGTTGGCGCTTGTTTTTTAAAACATTCGGTGATATTTTTGTAAATATTGGCAAGCATCGTAAATGCCAGTGTGAATATTTTAAAGTGCCAGTCATTTGGACTGGTGTTTAAAAAAACATTGTCGTTGACACTTTTCAAAAGTGTCAGTCGTTATACTGGCACTTATAAACATTGATACTGACACTTATCAAAAGTGCTAGTGATAGTGTTAATAAGTGTCAGTGTAACATGGCTGACGCTTTTTAACACTAACACTGACATTTACGATCAGCGCCGAACAACTTCCCGTTTATTACAAAAATGCCACTGCGCCAATTTAAAAAAACGTTTTACGATAACTTAGCGTAAAACCCGTTTTTTCCCAAATTTTCACAAAACCTATAATATTGGACAAAACTAAAAATTACGAGTGAGTCTTACAAAAAACGCGTTTTTCCTTAAGCTAAGGAAAAACGTGTTTTTCCAAAGCGCTGGGCATTATTATTCAAAACAAGGGGTGGCATTTTCGTAAATACTGGCAACCATGATAAATGTCCAGTGTTAATATTACAAATAGTCAGTGATTTCATACGGGCGTTTTATAAACATGAAACTGACACTTTTTTTAAGTGCCAGTGGTAATGTTAAAAATTGTCAGTGAGTACACTGACACTTTTCTACATTGACACTTAAGAAAAATGCCAGTGGTAGTGTTAATAATTGACAGCCATTACACTGACACTTTTTAACATTGATACTGGCGCTTATTAAAACTGCCAGTGTTAGTGTAAATAAGTGTCAGTGTACATGTGCTGGCACTTTTTTACTCAATCACTGGCACTTCCGTTCGGCGCACAACAACTTCCCGTTAATTACGAAAATGCCACCGCTCTAAACTTAAAAACACGTTTTACGCCCCCCCCCCCCCCCCCCCCCTTAACGTAAAACGCGTTTTTTCCCAGTTTTTCACAAAAATTACATTGTAGAAAATTATTAGAAATAAAACTATATACTAGGCAGGTTCGAGTTAAACGGGCCAGTCTCAAGGCAAATCCAAACCGGCAGATTTCGAAAAATAGGACGAGTTCGAGTTATTTTGCCATCTAAAATTATACGCTCGGTATTTTTTTTTTATTTTGGAAGAGATGAATTATTTTATTAAAAAAAAAAGTATGTGAAGTGAACTGTGCAAGATATAGAAAAGTATAAAAACACCCATGGCAAATATAAAGTCACAAACAAAAAAGTATTACAAAATTTGGTCTGCAAAATGAGGTGTCAGAATTTTATTGGTGTTTTTAATTAGAGTGTGCCGGGTCCACTATCGATGTAACCAATAAAATATCGACACCTTATTTTGTATCCATCATTTTGTGAACTTTTTTTGTGCCCCCAGCGTTGCCCAAAACACCCATTGACTAATGAAGAAGGAAAAATAGAAGTTTGAGGGTAAAACAGACATCACACCGAAATGTAGAGGGTATTTATGGACAGATTAATTTTACGGGTGTATAACAAAAACACAAAAACAAATACAAGGGTTACATTGAGGCGAGGTTTAAGCGCGGAGAAGCGTAGGGTTGGGTAGAGAGAGATTCGCCACCGCCGGAAGCCAAAGCGGAGCAGAACGTCCGACAGAGCTTGCGACTATGGCCGATGAAGAGTATGAGATGGACGGCGGGTTCGTTTTTCTTTTTTCCTTCCATTTTCATCTCACACAATTAGGGCTTTCTTATCTTCATGATTTAGGTTTAATTTCATCGGATATTTTTTATTCGCTAGTTTGTTTCTTGGTTTTCCTAATCGTAATTTACCATATAATCTGGGTGTTCCTGATTATTAATGGAAATAAAAGCTCGTTAGGGTTTTAGCAATTGCTTTGAAATATGATTATTCGGTTGATTTTAGTTATACAGCTAATTATTATACGCCTAAATTTGATATTTATTATGGGTATCAACACACTAGAGTTATGCTAACCCTCTTATGCGAACCTGGTGTTAAGATTTAACTGGATATGGTGTGGCGTATGGAATTGAAAATTGCAGCTGCAGTTTTGAGTTTGTGTCGTTAGGGATTTCTGCTCTACGGAGCACCTGGATGACTAAACAGGACTATATTTGGATCTGTTGATTCATAGAAATAGAGCCACTTGGTCAGTTTGAGTTGATCAACCGTCTTGATTATCAAGTTTATGAATGATATATTTGGGTAGAGCGAAAACGTTGATGACTTGAGATTACACAAATTGTTGGAGCTGTTTTGTGTCTTGACACTTAATAAGATGACTTTTACTGCTGCCATTTCCTTCAAAGAGATGGTCTGACTTCAATTATCAAAATTATGTTCTTCTTGTACTCAGTGAAGATACTTGAACTTGGAGTGACTTTATTGTTAAGCAGTTCAATCTGAGTGAGGGTCGTAATGGCGATCTCCATGTCTGTTCTAGCAGAAAAGACCAAACTTTAAATAGAATATAGCTCGCTTCTACAATGCATAACTTCCATCTTGTGCGTTCAATGTTTTTTACTTTTGCTAACTTTTGCTAATGATCAATTTATCAATTTTGTTCTGAGTAATTAAGGAATATGCTTGACACACAAACCAAGGATCTTCATGCGTAACTCACTTGTTGTACATCCAATGTCTTATACTTTTGCTAATAATCAGTTCGTCAATGCTGTTATGAGTAAAATTAATGAATATGATAAATGCATAAACCAGTGACCGACTTGCATAGATTTCGTCTTGTGCATCCAATGCTTTAAATTATTGCTTACGATTTCTCTAAAAGAAATATTGCTAATGATCAATTTATCAATATCCAACTACTTAAGGATTATGCTAAACATGTACACCGAGGATCTTCATAAATTCTACTAGTCTTTATTTGGTATTCCTGTTCATATTGTATTTCTGATTTAGGGAATCTTTTGCTAGTACTATTTGTTTTCTTGACATAATTTATTATTGCCCAATATTTCCTGACAACTCAATTCTTTGTTTTTAGCTATGAAGAAGAGCCACCAGAGCCAGAACTTGATGTAAGTACTTCTCTTTTTGCATATTTGTATGCTTTCGACTTGGTGTGATTCATCGTATATTTGTGTTATATGATGGTGTTGTCACATATTGATTTTCCTTTTGGTGGAATGATATGCAGGAAGGGGCAGAGGAGGAGGTGGATGGAGATGACAATAAAGATGATGACATTCCAGATCCTCTACTAGCTGAAAATGAAGAAAGGCTGGAGCAGGAACAAGCAGTGAAGGCTCGGAAGACATCAAAATATATGACTAAGTATGAAAGGGCCAGAATCTTGGGTACCCGTGCCCTGCAGATCAGGTTTTAATAAATTTATTTTCATACTTTTTCCTTTTTTATTTTTGAATTTGTTTAACGCAAGCTTAAATTAGGCTATTGTTCTCTATTTATATCTATAATGATACATGCCTCAACTTTCTATTAACAGCATGAATGCTCCTGTCATGGTTGAATTGGAAGGTGAAACAGATCCACTTGAGGTAATTTTCTCATAGGGGCGTGAACTCCAGTTATTAGTTTAGGATCTTGGTCCTTTGTGCACTTTTGTCTATCACGTGTCATTTGCTGTTTTGTGATTGGTTTGGTTATTCATTCCTGTTTAGATTGCTATGAAGGAGCTTCGACAGAGAAAGATTCCCTTCACCATTCGCCGCTACCTGCCTGATGGAAGGTAATCAAATTTTCACTTAGGGGATTATTGTATTCGATTAATAATGCCTATTTCTGTCAATTTCCAGTTATGAAGACTGGGGAGTGGATGAGTTGATTGTGGAGGACTCGTGGAAGAGACAAGTTGGTGGAGATTAATGCGATGTTTGAACTAATGCTAGAGAAAGAATTAGTTCCAAGGCTCTCTCTCTCTCTAATGAACACGTATTAATGTTTGAATTTGAACTATGAAGTTATCAACTTTGTGTAGTTCCTCTCCTGGGAAATGAATATTCCATGCTGTTTCAATGTGTGATGTAGATGAATTTTAATTGTAAGAAGTTGGTTTACCTACCTACCTTCCTCCTTTGAGTTAGTTGTTGAAAAGGCATTATTGGATCGTCTCTTGAGCTATGTATGGAACTGAACTTAATGTTGATTATATCTTCACGTGCGGCTGCTTCATCATTATAATGTTTTGAAACGAAAAATCCAGTACCAAAATAGGCATGTGCAGTGCAGTGCAGTGCAGTGGCACCTTCATGTTTGTTAATTTTATCAGTATACTATAATATAGTATGGAATGGAATGGAATGGATCATCTTCAGCAAAAGGTTTGTGCAACTTTTAAGAAACAATTGGATTTTCATCTTGGTTCTGGTCAATCAGTTTAGATACAGATTTGCATGACCATTATTTTTAAGAAACAATTGAATTTTCATCTTAGGAGTGGTGACAAAGGCTTATGCTGCACAGCTGCAGCATTGCAATTGCAATGAAATTATTATGTTAAAAAAAAAAAAAAAAAAAACTGCACTATTTGTTTTCTAAGTTTACAATTTTATGTTGCACTGGAAATGAGTACAACATTCCTACATAATACTAGGCGTAGGCGACACAATTGAAATACTTAAATTTAGTATAAAGGGGTCGAAATTTTAATATAATTTTCGTTTTTCCTAAATTTAAGGGGCGCAAAAGAGAAAAAAAAATAAATGTGGTAAAAATGTTGATTTTAAAGGGATAAAAATGACACAACTCCGAAATCAACTAGGTGACTTAGCCACTACTAAAACCATCTCCAACGGCACTCTAATATACTCCCTCTGTTTCATGTGAATTGAGTCTTATTTCCTTTTTCGTCCGTTCCACATCAATTGAGACTGCCCAAAATGACAAAAAATCTTTACTATTTCTCCCACTCATTCTCTCTCATACTTTACTTTTACACTCACATACACCAATCAACTTACTATTCCTCCCACTCATTATCTCTCCTATTTAATTTTTCACTCACAAACACCTCCTCCCCTATTTCTCTCTCTTACTTTTCCTTGGTTTGTGTTCCAAATATTTTGGTCTCAATTCACATGAAACGGAAGGAGTAGTAATTAAATTGTTGGTTTAAGGATAAGAATTACATCATTATAGAGAATAAAACAGTTTTTGCACTAAATTGTTGGTCTAAGGACATAGTAGTCATATGCACACTCTAATTAAAACTTCCCTCGGCTTACGGATTAAATAAATATTTAATTAAAGATTTATAACTTTCAGCAGATTAAATTAAATGATTGGTAATTAAAGATTTACAAAAACACTTAATCTATCCCGATTCAAAGTTTTTAGTTTGACTTTGAACGCTTATTAAATAACTTTTTTTTTTAAATAGTGGTTTTTTTATTAATCAATGCTTTAAAGCTATTACATAATGTCATGAAGGCTACAACTTTGCCTATAAATAGGCTAACACAATCTCCCTAACGGGATTCGAACTCGTGACCTCCACATACGAAGCTAGCACTAGATACCGCTTGAGGTAGAGCTTTTTGGTACGCTTATTAAGGAACTAAAGCAAACTTGAGTAAATAATTATAGTGTGGAGAGGAGAGAATATAATTTTCCATTTATAAAGTAAGTGAGTTAAAAGTAGATATGTAAGTGATGGTTTATTATAATATATACCGTAAACTTTATGAAAACAAAATTGTTTAAAATACAGTTCATGCTGTTCTATTTAAATTTAAAGAATAAAGCAACTAAAAAATTAAACCGAGAGATACCAAAAAGAAGTTAAAACTGAGAAAATGATTGTGAATGTAAACATCACCCGCCAACCGATGATAACGATAAAAACTTTCCCTCAATTAATTATTTTTCCGGTAGATACAAAAAGAGAAACTCGTCTCCAAGTTGAGAGTACAGGTAAATCCAGCAACGCAATAATTGTTTTCTTCCCCCAATTTGGCTTCACTCTCACTCCTATCTTCATCAAATCATAATTCTGTGGCGCTCGATTTCAACTCATTTCTCTTCTCTCTAGGGTTTGCGATTTCTTTGTGCCATGTCTCTGTGTAATGTTTAATTTTTATGTGAAAACTGTTTTGCGTTCGATTCCAGTTTTTCTACTTCTCTAGCTAAAATTCGTTTTATTTTTACTTTCTGGATGTAATTGTAAACTAGAGCGTTGATGGAGAATTTTGTTTTATGTTCGTGGTTTGGCTGTTTGCTGATAGGGGTTGATGTAAATCTATGATTCTTGTTGTTTAGGCAGATTAGAAGAAGGGTTGCAGTAATTTTAGAAACTGAGCGGGATTCGTAGATATATAAATTTGAAGTTGGAATGGAGTGTGGCTGTGATTTTGTACAATGGCTTGGACCTGACATGTCTCTGAAGATCCTCATGTGTTTGGATGACCCCTCTGATCTTGTTCGTGCTAGTGCGGTTTCAAGCTGTTGGCGACAATTCGGTGAGCTCAAAGAATCTCATTTTGAGTTAATTTCTGCTTTCTTGTTGCTATTTTCTGATGGCCAATTGTGTATATGTATATCTTACTTTGATGGGACTGTCATTTGTGTTGATGCTTCCTCTGTTGTAGACAAGTACGACCTCCGCCCCAAAATATATGTCCAATCTGATCCTTATGAAGAGCAAATTTGGACATTCAATTTGGGACGGAGGGAGTATCCTTTATGAGGTTTGCACCATATAGTCAACAGTTATTGAAATCTATGATTACGTTTACATTAGAAATCCCCGAGTACATGGATCACTTAAACTGGATATATAACACTGCATTGGCAAGTAAAACTACGTTGATGGTCAATTTGTGAAAAGAAATAACATTCATATAGAGACTATTTCTTCCATACGTTTTAACTCACTTAGACATTGTCTTCCTTTCTTTATTTATTTTTTTCCTTTTTCTTGATGACATTCGTTTTAAGGACATTGTAAAATGTTTTTTATCCTAACATTAGCACCCTGGTGTTGGTGTTGGCTTTTGGTTTATATTTATACAGTTTTTCATAAGTATCCCTCAAGATGTTGTCTCTATTTTGAGACTAGGTGAAGTATAATGGCCTTCGATTTGTTGTTTGAATAGGCTGGAAATATCTTCACATTGGCAATTGAATACTCATGATACCCATCTTATAGCCCATTACTTGTGCATTTACTACTTACCGTGTAGGGATTGAGTTCCCTGATATCATGTTGCTCATGCGAAGTGTCAGACTGATAATGGAAGGCACGCAAGGAAGGAAAGTATGTTTGATTATTCATACATAATCTCGACTGCTAAAACCATGTAAAAGAGCTTAAAAAGTTTCCTAAGATGCCTTGTAAGTCTGGAAAAATTGAACGAAATTATTACAAGACCGTGTCATGTACTACATCCTCTATTACACTGAAAATAACATGCTTTCGGTTGACAACATAATGAAACATACTTTTGGGTTGGGTTACAAATAACGCAAGTCAGTTGGATGTCGTTAAATTTTACAAACGGGATGATGACTTTGAAAATATTTGGAGTAATAATAACTCGTTAAATAAACTAATAACCATAAAAGAAGTAAAACCCTTTTAATTTCATCCACATTTCATCTCCACTTTTGCGTTTTTTCCAAATACAATGGTGGACGTACACCAAAAGCGAACCCAGAAGACCCAAAGTAAAACACAAAACTGAACCATAAATATGGTGTTTTCGAACCCGAAATGGAACCAAAATCTGGCATTTACGAACCAAAAATCAAATCAAACCCCGGACAAAACCGAATGGAACGCAGATAATTTGGCATTTTTGAACTCAAATTCTAACCGAAAATTATGAGGTGTTGTTGTAATTAGGGTGTGCAGTCAAAGCCTAGGAAAAATCGAGCCCAAGTTGGTACTTATGCTTTAATATGAGGTGGGGAAGGAAATGGAGGTTTCTGTGAAGGAAGATGGTGGTGGGTGGAGGAGGAAGGAGGGTTGTGACTATTTAGGGGGGAAGGGGTTAGTGTTGTTCTTAATGGATGTTAGTATATATAAAGGGTGTTAGTCTTATTCTTAACGAGTTAGCATTTATGTTAAATTTTAAATGTTGTTAATGTCAATTGCATTTTATGTAACCAAGTGATAATGTACATATGATTAAGATGTGAATCGGTATTATATTGCATTGATTGTAACAAATGTGATAGCACGTTCCATATGTTGGTCATTCACCCAAAGGTGAACCTATGAACTAGTCTACTTCCCATCTTGCCAAAATCAAAGGCGATACCTCTAAACTGTATGTTTAAAAGAATTAATGAAGATAAGTAGTTACTGTGGGTACTAATGGTTTAATTTTTCTCTATGAACCTATCAAGTATAAAAAGGGATACTATGTATAATATAATGTTGGAAACTAAAGAAGGCTACGATGTTCAAGCATTCTAATGATGGTTCAATTCTTGTGCAGTGATCACTAATGGCCTTTTTAAGCAACTTTGTATAAGAATGTTTCCTGAAATATCAAGTGTTGCCCATGTTATTGAAGTCAATGATGTCATCGAACCTTTAAAAGTGAACCTTGAGGATGATAATTGTATGGAATGGGCGAGCTTGGAGAGGGGGCATAGAGTATATGCCTTTCTATCTCGCGGTCTTACCTCTTCTGTGCGAAAAGATTGCTTAGAAGACGCCATTGTTGCATCAAGCACTGATAACTTCCCAGAGGAAAGCATTCAGAACACACTGGAACCAAGTGATAGGGTTAATCGAAGAGCTTCCTATTGGTCAAGCAAAGGCGAAAGCAATCCAGAGGTTCCCGAAACTTTAATATATAAACTGGTATCAAACTTGTGCGTGATTACCGAAATCAGCATACAACCATTTCAAGGTTTTAGCTGAAATCCCCTTTATAATCTATGCTCAATCATGTACCCGTCTGATCGATTGTAGGTTACTGAAAGAAGTTTTGTTTGTGTGGCAGCATATTTTCAGTTTGGGTTTCCCACATATTCATCCAAGGCTGTTCGGTTTTCTGTGGGGTACCTGGTTGAAGCTGAAGTTGATGCTGAAGATGAATCGACAGCCACTCGAGGGTTTGCAGATGATAAAGTTGTTTGGACTTATACTTCTGCACCATTTGCAATGACACAAGTGAGTTGCTCAAACTGATTATTAGAGTGGTCATTCAAGTTTTTTTTTTTTTTCTTTTACTCCCTTTGTAGAGTATTTTGAGGACTAGAAGATGTTTACTTATCAGTCAGTCTTGAGGATTAATACTGTTCTTTAATTTAAGCCTTGTAACAAGGATAAGTTTGGAACTCGTGTATAGAGCTGTTTTTGAATCAGGACTCACCAAGTGTTGGGAAATATAACGTGGAGTTTGAGTAATTAGGGATTTTTATGTGCCGGGCTACCGGTTAAGATGTATTTCACTGTATAGGTAGTTTTGTATGGATTCATCAGCTAAAGAAAACCTTTCAACTGACATTGGCAAGAAAATAAAGAGCAATGCTAGGAGCACAAAATAAGGTCACAAAATCTTGCTCACACAATGAGTTGGCGATATTTTATTGGTTGCATCGATAGTGGACCCGCCACACTCTAATTAAAAACACCAATAATATCATTACACCTAGGATTTTGTGAGCAAAATTTTGTGACTTTTTTGTACCCCAAGTATTATTCGAAAATAAATACTCACTCTTTTCCCAAATTAAGTGTCCTTGGTTCTTTTGTTTTGGTGATCCCAAAAAGTGTCCATTTCCTGTTTAGAAGGATGATTCATACGAAGTAACCTTTTCCGACCTTCACTTAATAACGCACTTGCACACCCTTAATGGTCTAAGATATTATCTGACATGCTTAGGATGTCCATGTCTCGGTGGAGGTTTTCCTGACAGCCTGAATTTTTGTTCTTATTGATCAAGATGTTAACATTGCGTGCACACTAAATTATAGTAGTATTATTTTCAGTCTTTCTATTAAAGACTTGTAACAGTAAATTGGAACAGGAGAACCGTTTGCAGAAGTTCAAGCTGCCGGAGCCTATTCTTTGTATTGGAGGGATTCTCAAAATAGAGCTGCTGGGTAGGGTTCAGAGACAAGAAATGGACGGGTTATATTACATATGGTTAGTCTGCTGCAAGCTTATTTTTGAATTTTTCATGCTTGTATTTATTACGTACTCTCTGCATAGAAATAAGAGTGTAGAAGACAAATGTTGGGGGATATGACTTTGATGAGCAAGAGAGTTCCCTACGTTTAAAGTTTATTCAAATTGACTACTAGAAAAGTGGGACTAAGGAGTATAAACATGCATTGTAGTATAACCCTTTCGTTTTACTTATGTCAAACTTTGACTAGATTGTACATTTTCTGAGGGGTTAAGTTGTGATTGTGATAAGGTTAATGGTTCAAAAGTAAGAATATAATGTTTTCATAACTATATTATTAAAGGGAAAAGGTGCAATACTTAAGAAAATCAGTGTGTCAAATTGTCCATAAATTTATAATATTTATAATTTGAAGTGATGGATGTGCTATATTTTAAAAGTTCAGGGGGGTCAATTGACCCCCCCTGCCACCCTCTAGCTCCGTCCCTGGGTGTGGGCGTCGCTCCTGGGTTATTGAATCTTGATTCATAGAGAAAGATGCATTGAACATCTCAATATGGACTCAAATTATTGGTCATCTCTAAAGGTGTAGAAGACAGATGTTGGGGGATATGACTTTGATGGCCAAGAGACTTCCCGATGTTTGACTGAATGTTGCTTACTATGATCATTTTTAATTGAGACTCCTCTTTTAAACTTGGCCTTAATATCTGAATTGGAAAAGACTGTAAAGACCACCTTAAGTTAACTTCTGTTTCCATTGTCATGAAAAATTCCTCCACCCCAAAAAAGAAAAAGCCCTATTCTGAAAGCCTACGTCGTGAAAAGGAAGTGTTGGTGGAAAGATTGATAAATTATATAAATGGTACTCTGTTTTGGGGATAAACTAAGCTGACAGAGAGGAAATCGTATGAGGTGATGTTGGTGAGCCAACTGTCCACTTGCTTTGAACGAATCCTTTGTGAAAACGGAAGCCAAATCAGAAGGACAGAATGCACACAAGTGTCTAATAAACTTTAGTTCTTGAAATTGCTCTATATTTGCAAGTGCTTCGTCTTTTCAGTTAACAATATTGTCTTGCGTAACGCTTGATGTTTCAGAAAGAATTTGATTACCTATGAATTTCTTTTCTCAGTTGCAACTATATCTTACAAGTAAAATGTGAAAGAAGTTAAAATGAAATATTTGTGTCTCATATTTCAGTGTTTCGCATGTTCAAGTTGTGGGACGGCCACTTTCACCTGCGTTTGATGTGGAGATGATTGATTCGTCGTCAGGAAAATGTAGACTCAAATACTACCCAGGGGCAGAATATTTGTGGTCATCTATGAAATGTGAAGAAGAAGGTGAGACAAGTAGTAGTAGTAGCCCGTCTCGTTTCCGTGCATTCACTGCAAGCATAAGGGGTTGGGAGCAAATGATCCTCAACACATTACTCGGTGGTGGTCAGGTAGTTGTTGGTGATGAAGATTCTGGCGACGAGGGTGCCTTGGGCCCACCTTAGCGGTCCTCTCCCTCATTGCAATAATGCTTCAGCTTTTTGTTTATTTTATCGTGACCTTGGTTCGAGTTTGGTTAGGTGTTTTAGTTACTGGCTTTGAGAATAGTAGGGAGTGTGTGGTCTTTGTTAAGGGCTGTTTTGTGATGTTAGTGAATTGCTGTTGCAAGTGTTCAAGTTTGTCATATGTAACAAATTTCTTTTGCTCAAAGCTGAATTGCTGTTGCAGATCTGGAGATATACTCCTATAATATGAGGTTTAAGTGTTTGATGTGGATTTTCTGTCTTTTTTTTTTTAATGTCGATTTAATTATTTAAATGAATTTTGAAAATTGTTGTTGATACACTTCATAATTTATTAATAAAATTTTTAATAACAATTTTTGAAATGAAGATGATTAAATTGACACTTGCATATATCTGGGCTAGTTTTTGGACTGCTTTACAAATGCAAATGGATGTTTTGAGGCGGTCCAGGTGGGAAAACACAGACCAATTCAGAAAACAATTATGGATCGACCCTAACTGCAAACAACCCCATCTGTTTGACCTGCGAAAACAACCCAACCCGCCCAATTGACAGCCGAGTGTGGGTAGCAACTTTGATCAATTCATATAAATAGTCAAAATCTTGCAACCGCTACAACCAAAACAGTATTAAGTGAGTCCATAATCATCGGTGAGGAGATGAAAGAAGTGAAAAGCAAAACGAGTGATTTGAGGAAAGGCATCAACATCGTTTCATCGACGAAGCAGTTCTTAAAAGTTTATAAGCTCAGGTAACACTTTCAAGATTTCGATGGCTGAAAACCCACATTAAAATGGGGGAACTTGACTATAAACCTAGATTCCTACCCGGTAAAAGTTCTTGAAATCACTACATATTGGAGAAGGGGCTTAACCAAAAAGGACAAAAGACTGAAACAGAAACAAAATGTGAGGAAACAACCCACCTGTACACAAGTATATCACGGGGAAGCACACGCATGAAATCAAGATTTTGATATGTCAGTCATCCCTCATCATGCCTTCCGTTCATAACTCGAGGTCGTCATTGTTAGAAAAAACCATCATCAGTGAAGTCATTAGCTATATCCTGTACCATTTCCTCTGAGAAATGAAGATTCTGCTGCACATCTTGTGTTTTCTGGTTAGCTCCTCCATTATCGCTACGCGATGCAGCTTTAAAGCTGTTGCTTCTGGCGGGCCCAGGGCCCACATTACCTCCTGATCCATTTACATGGGGTGAAGTCCCCGAAGAAGTATTGTTCCCATACCTCTGATCATCCCTACTCTGCCCAGAAAGGCTCTGTTTTGGCCGTCCCCCATTATTGCTATTATTATTATTATTATTATTATTATTATTATTCATATCCTGAATTAGCTGCTGCATCATGTGGTGTTGCAAAGCCTGGCCGGAGCCTTGAGATGAGTGTGGCTGCTGATGTTGGTGGTGGTGCTGGTTCAATTGTGGTATATTACCGCTACTTAAAGAACGTTGCTGAAGAAGATGGGCGGGACCCGAGAAGCCATTGACCGGTATATTGCTATTTTGTAAGGCCCCAGGCAATATAGAAGCAGAACCTTGAAACGGTGAAGAAGATTCATTCTGATTAGGGTTATGAAAAGACGAGGCCTCCTGCTGAGAAGAATTTGAATTCATCGAGTTTTGTCTCTTGAGCATGTTTTGGTAGCTTGAGATTGCCAAAGCTTGACCTGATGAGCCATTTAGAGGAGCTCCGCGACTAACCATGAGATGATTATTATTGCTGTTAATGGGGTTGTTAACTCCTGGATGAAGAGCCACCAGCTTATTGAGTGCACTTCGGTCAGTAGGTATACCCTGAATATTTGCCATCTGTTCCATTTTTACTGCAGTGGTCTTTCGAGGAAAATTCTTCAAGCCATCTGTGGAGAAGTGCGTGTATGAGATTGATGTACCAGTAGAAGAAAGTGTTAATTTAAAAGTAATACTCCCTCCGTCCCATAGAAAATGTCGCATTTTCCTTCTTAGTCCTTCCAAATTAAATGCCACGTTTATAAATGAGAGAAATTTACTGCAAATTTACTATGGTACAAGTAATATACAAACAACTAAAGCACATTCCTTAAAATCATTGACAAGTCAAATGCGACATTTATTTTGGGACAGGGGACGGTTTTTCATTCATGATGAAACACAAAGCATTTTTAGACCACAAGACCAGATAAACGAGAGGAAGACAAAAAAAAAAAAAAAAAGTTGGCACCCCCTGCCGACTTTTGCACTTCATAGTCATTTTTTATTTTTAAACCATAACTTTAATATTTCCGTTTACTCTGTTTTAACTACTAACTTTTACCTATGTACTCCTAAGTATCCGATTTTTTAAGTCTAGCATTTTTACCCTCTGCCCAAATTTTCATAATGACGCCAGCTCCAATGTCAGATACGTTGAACCATAACATTCTTGTACTCCTCCCTCCAAACTTCTGTCCAAAATGAAAGTCAACTTTTGGGATGAAGTACACAATACCCAGGTATAAAACATGTTCCAGTTTAAATTTGTAATCATGATGTCATACGGTGAGATCACAAAAACTATTAATGTATACGCCATACGGTGAGATCACAAAAAGTATTTATGCATATATCCTACTAATAACGCTTAAAGTCAACTTCTTAATTCTCCCGCAAAGTCAAAAATGGATCATTTTGAGGCAGAGGGGGTACAAGTTTAGCGAATCATTTACTCTCAGGGGATAACTCAGGTCCCTCTTTGATATAGTACCACGGCAGTTGGGAGCTCACAATTCTAACTGTGACAAAAAGGTTTAAATACATAAAGGGAGTGGCCCCAAGAAATGATTTGTTAAGAGATATAGATGCTTGGGGCACAAAATAAGGCCACGAAATCTTGCTCGCAAAATGAGGTGGCGATATTTTATTGGTTGCATTGATAATGGACCCACACTCTAATTAAAAACACCAACAACATTTTTACGCTTAAGATTTTGTGAGCAAGTTTTTGTGACTTTTTTGTGCCCCTAGTATTATTCAGAGATATATACTTCCACGGCAACACCACCTCACTCTGCCAGAAAGGCTTGTGGCAAGATAACATGTAGCATAACAAAATAAAGGTGCATAAGGGAGACATACCAATGGGTCCAACTTTACTATCTTTGCAGAAGTCCATTATGTCTTTCATGCTATTGACAACCTCAGATATCTGGCACAAGTTGAAGGGAGAATAAGGAATCCAAAAATGAATCGGGCAAATTCTATCATGGACAAGGTGAAGAATAAGGTAAGATTACCTGTAAGCACCGTACATATCTTTTGGAGAATCCCAAGTCATTTAAAGATTGCAACTCCAAACTCTTGGCAAGCTGTCGCCCAGCTGTGACAACCCTGAGCAGGAAAACAATCAGGCCATGGCCAGGCAGCAATATGTTAGAAGCAAAGCAGAGGTGGACTTCAAGTCATATACCCTTGTTCCAACCTCGATTCAGCCATAGTGAATGTCATCTATGCGGCTCTATCTCACAAACCTCCAGTATTTGTGTAAAGAAGTCCTAACTTTCAATTTCTTGGCTTTCTTCTTAATTTTCTCATAATTTAGGGTTAAGTTGGTTCGTGGACTTGATTTAGAATCGTTTAGTGTTGAAATCGCTGAATGTTAAAAAGAACACTAACTTTCAGTTTCTTGATTCTTTACAATTTCTCGATTCTCGAGTGTTGAAAGTACTATTTTGATTTGGGCATTTTATTCATCAAAAAGTTTTATATGGGTAAATGACAAATATGGTGCAAAGTTTGGGGTCCTTCCGTAGATCTCTGGTGTTTCAATTTTGTCATTTGGGGTCTAAAGTTACAAAACACCTTCTTTTTTTTGGTGGTGGTGGTGGTGGTGGTGGTGGGGGGGGGGGGGGGGGGGTGGTAGATAGAATAGTTAGAATTCTCAGTTATGTCAACAAGTGCTGACTGATGAGCACATGTGACTCAACTGAGGTTAATTTGGAAATACTAGGCTAGAAGGGGTTAAATGAAAGTTGAAAATTTTAATGCCAAAAAAGTTTAATTCTTTTACCCTAACTGCCAATATAACACTAAAAAAAAACACTAAACCCCATCCTTTTCTACCCTTCCACGCCACACCATCCCCTCCATCCCCACCCACCCAACACCAACATACACTTCATTTCCCAGATACGAGACTGCCGTAGCCCGCAAATTTTCACATGTATCACGATGTGCATACATAAACACGAACACAGAGAGGTTAGTACTTAGTCCAACATGTAGATATGTGTGTTGTAATGGCTGACGAAATACCATTTTTGATAGGGATGAGTTGAGTTTTAGATTTAGAAAAGTCGTTGGGGGGTTTGTCTGAAAATATGATATTAAGGGAAAGGGGTACTAAGATGAAGTTGAAACCACGAGGGTAAAAATTAAATACCAAACCAGATGAATAAGAGCGAAATTACAAAAATGCCCGAACATAAGTTACATGTGCTTATTAGTACGTGCCGACTTACTTGAGAATTCTAACAATTCGACCAAAGGGGAAAAAGAAGCCAAAGTGCTAACTTTTCTGCAACTTTGGACACCTAATTGACAAACTGAAACATCTACCCTGATTTACGAAGGGACCCAAACTTTGGACTCTCGTTTGTCATTACCCTCTTGGTATTGGGGCCTTCATTCTTGAAGTAAAACAAACAGTTCGTATGAGTATGTGATTCTGTTTCAGAATGCGTGATTGAGCCTAAGACTCACTAAAAGAGTATTTCTTCCCTGACTTAACGTCAAAAGTAACAGAATGGGATGAATTGATGAATGACTGACGATTTATATTGATTTTGGAAATTTTTTAAATGAAAAATCACATGAGGATATAGGAGATATCAAGCTACAACAAATCAACGGAAGATAAACGTGAAGATGTAAGTGGTTTTCATTCATTTTTTGGTTCATGTTATTTGTAGTTGTTCTATTTTGGTGGAATTTTTATATCAAATAGCGTACTTTGTAATCAGCTCGTTGTTAGTAAATTTCCATTCTCAATTAGTGTTATTCATATAGTTTTAGATGACTGATCATTGCAAAAGAAACAATTTCATGCCCCCCTCAACCTAAACCCTAAGTCCGCCACTGAAACAACGAATAACACAAGAGTGATGTCTAATATCCAAACGAATCTCAAATGATGCAACATCAACAAATATTGTTATCAGGGAATTATGATGTCATTGTAGACAATCAACTAGGGCAATTCACAAGATATTCAGAATGGGCTTCTTCATCTCTAAAGACCAAGAGGGAGAGGGAAACACAGTCGTTCTAGATCAAGTGATTCAAATGGACTCACATAAAAATAAGTCCAGGAAGAACGAATAAAGATGCTAAATAGCATCCAGCCACCAAATCAGTCATATTGCAAATCCAATTAATGCTCTTAAAAATCCACTATCAAGGTACAACATTGTCAGCACTCAAGAAGACGTCAACAACTAAATAAAACTCGAAAGTGAAAAACTAACTCACATATTGCTATTTGTCTGCAAATCCTGCTGGGAAACCCCATCAGATCCACTTTCTGCAATTGTAGATTGGCATTTCTGCGCAACCTGTAGTAACTGATTCACCTGCAGGACATTTAATAAGGAGTTCAACTTAAGTCATTGCAAATTCACATCAATTGGTCCAATCAATTACCTAGAAAGGACAAGTTCATGCATATGACAATATAGATAAAGTAGAACTGGCCAAAACTCTTTAAATCACTTATTTCTAGAAAATCTGGATGATATTATACTCGTGTACATGGCAATATAGATCCTGCAGACACCCCTGCTACATGAATAGTACAGGCTAACAGGGAACTGATAATAAGTGCAACTTATTTCCAATCTAACCACCAACCATCCTCCAGCGTGAATTGTAAATTATAAGTTTCAGAAATGAATTTGTGTTTTCCACTCGAATCAAGTTGAAAAAACAGCTAAAGAATGTGAAAGAGAACAAACCTGAGGCGCTACCAACCTACGAGGAAGAAGCTCCTCATGCCGCTGCGCACAGAACTCCCAAGATAATATCTGATGAGGCATCGCACAAATTATTACAAGCTGAACAAGAACTATAAAATTTCTTTACCAGTAGTAAGTCTTATCAACCTTCAAATCAGGGGCGAATACGACTCGAAGTCGACCCTCCCGAACTACACGGAGTTGCTCATAAACACTTTCTTGAACGGCTTTTCCATACTCCAACGTCATTATTCCAGAATTATATCTTAATTCACTAGGCCAATCCAGGAACAAAAGCTCATCGATGACTCCACTGCCAAATTTAATTTCATTAAGTCTAGGCAGCACCTCAAAAGTCGCCTCTGTTGAAACAGCAAAAGGAAGAGCATAATGAGCCTTACAGATTTGCAGTGTCTGTTTAATACAAGCTCTAAGAATGATCTGCATAAGTGCAAGTTCTTCAAATGCAATTAATCTAGTAGAGTTTATACAGGAACAGAAGACTATGTATACCAACAAAAGATCCCTTAAGATGCATTGTCCCATAGTACCTAATCATAAATGAGCATTAAATTTCACTATTACTTCCGCGCCTAAACATGCATGCGCATAAGCATATTACATGACTGTCATTTTGTATGTTCTCCTAGGAATCTTTTATAGATATATGTATATAGTGTATATATATATATATATATATATATACAGAAAAAGAGGCTTGCATTAGAAGAAGATCAAATACAAATAAATGTGCAAGATGTCTATCTACAAGGAGAAAAGAGAAAGTAAACTATGAAAATAAAATTACATAGCTAGAGCATTATACTAAAGCAGCTCTCGAATCTCTTCTCAAATCATTTAGCAATAAGCCATTGAAAGCACCATTTGCATAAACCCAAAGAGCCGTTGACGCCACCACTTTAGCCCATAAAAGATCCTCGGTTAACGATGATGTTTGAAGATCATCTCATTACTCTCCATATTAATGCATCAATAAACAGCAACTACCCCACAATTCCACAAAATACACACATCTCTACCTTTGCCAAACATTTGAACCGAATGTGAAAAAAGGAAGAGATATCTTTTGGGCTCACCCAAGCTTTCTCCCGCTACCTTAAACAACAGACAATCCCAAAGATAACGAACTAAGCTAAAATGAAGAAATAGACGATCATGTGTTTCCTAAGACTCTCACACACCAATTAGGCACCAAAAAAAAAAAACAACAACAACAACAACATTTATAAGGCCTATGAATCTGAAGTTTGTCATTTGCATTGAATTTATTAAGCAATAAACCCACATAAATGCGCGGACCTTGAATGGAGATTTAGACTTCCATACATATGAAGAGAGATGAAAACAAACATGACTTGGACTGCTAATCAAGAATGTAAGAAAAAATTTACAAGAATAATCCCCTGCCCTCCAAATCCCAAATCTGAGAATCCTGATAGTCACACAAACGAATACAGGACAAGAGAGAAAGAAGATGACCAATATCATTACTCTCTATCATTTAGATTCGGAAAGAAGTGGAAATTCCAGGAAATAGATTCTCTCCTCGGCTCTACCCCAAACACTTTAAACTCAGCAATTGGAACTTCTATTGGAACCTCTGACTTTGGATCTTCTTGCCTTTCATGGCCTAGATTGCTTTATTAAATGTGCAAATCTGGAAAAGCCTCACGTGGTTTCTAAACGGTGTGGATAGGCCCCCTGTAGTACATTAAGCACGTAAATCTACTATGGTCAATTGACGTCTTGCATCTGTACTGTGTTAACACGCCATGAACATAACTGACTAAATTGATGTGTTATTACATGAAATTATAAGGGTAATCTAGTCATACATGTTAATGCAATAGACAGATGCAAGCGCCCACTTGACCAGAGTAGGCTGCAGCACTGTTAAGAAACCACACAAGGTTTTTCCCTTTTTTGCCCTTATTAAATGGGACGACACAATCTCTGCTCTTATTACAACCAAAGGCGCGGAGGCCAATGGTAGAGAAACCGAATATGTACTTCTAGTTCTCGCAAACTTACCTACTATCCATTTAGTAATCGGAGCTTCTTGTGTGTATACTATTTTCAACCTTACTTCAAAACTTGATAACAGCTAGCAAAGTTTAAATCGCTACGAATTTAATAACTTAAAACCTTGCTCTAAAACCAAATCACTAAGCCAAAAAATAAAGATTATGGTATTATAGTCTATATGTATTATGGTCCACGGTCACACTTATGTGCACTTAATACTATATACATTTGATAAAGACTAGCAGACCTCCAACATGTATACATCACTGATTGCAACTTACTCCCTCCGTCCCAGTTTAAGGTTCTTACTTTCCTTTTTGGTATGTCCCAATTTAAGGTTCTTAGTTGCTTTATTCCTTAAATGGCAAAGTAAGAACAGTGTTTTGGACGATCTTGTCCACATAAAGTTCATATATTACAAACAAAACATTACTTTACCTATCTACTTTCAACCTACTTGCTTTATGAATGGACAATTATATCCTCCCCACACCACTATTGTTGACCCAAGTTTGCCTTGGTTCCTTAATAAGCGTGCAAAGTCAAACTAAGAACCTTAAACCAGGATGGAGGGAGTATAATTGATGTGTGGACTAACTATTTGAGCATTTTACTTATTAAAAAAAGGGGTACGGATTCGATTGTGGGCACTTTAACACGCATGTGAAATTCACTATTGTGAATCGTGAGACACGATTATTTATGCAGTGAAAGCCATTTCAGGTAAGTGCATTCACAAGTGTTGAGACATAAGCTAAGTCTCTATAGAGGCGGTCAGATCTAGCTTAATTTTCCAAAATGATAAGACTTTGTTTTTGTTGCAATAGATCCTCTAACTAGAATGTACAACAAGCCTACTCCTGCGTGCATTGCATACATTGATACTTTAATACTTCTCCTCCTTCCCTCAGCAATTTGTCCCAGCAAATTCAGATTAAGCACACGTGCGCACTTCAACATGGAGAAGTAACTGTGCATTCATCTAACTCATGACATACTCGACACTGAATATTCTTGGCATATCACCAAGATTAACAATAAAGCACATTCCATTTCAAAACAAGATATGAAATGCAAGAACCTTACCAAATCCCCTTCCAGATTTTGATCCACAAATCTCACACTGCCACGCGTCCTGATCAAACATTAGGGAGAATGAATCGTTTGTGAACAATACTCGTGTAATAAATTCAAGAGCAAAGAAATTTATAAAATTAGCTTTTCATCTATAACGTACTGACAGCCATTGAAGAAAGGAATCACATACATATAAGGAAAGAGGAGATAACATCCTATTACCTCAAGTTTCTAACTAGAAAGACAGTATTTTTCGAAACAAAGAAGTACATAATGAGAATTTGCAGAATTATGTTAGCATGGGATGAAGAAAACCAAAAGGCTAACCATTGCTGCCTGTGGAAATACGCCAAGGGATTGATGCCCTACATTGTCATACAAGGACAAGCACCACCTTTTCTTAGCCCGTGGAGAATAATATTCTGACACAAACTTCCTCCAGTAGGCAATAGAATTATCCTGTTAAATCGATAAAAAAGATAACAAATTAAATAGAATAGTTCAGCTTCAAAAATTCCTGTACAAGCTAATAACTAAAAAATAAAATTCGGTCATTAAAACATCTACTCACAGCAGGCCGTTGCCGTTGATGGTATAAGTATTGCATCAGCCGTCGAGAACATACAGAATTACCACTACCACCATCATAGGGGCGCTTCACAGCAGAAGCAGGCTGCATGCTCTGTTGTTGAAGCTGTTGTCTCAATTGCAGTTGCTGTTGTTGTTGTTGCTGCAGCAAGTGAGCTCGCTGCACGGGTGGCATAGACTGCAGTTGTTGTCTTAGTCTCTGTTGTTGCATCAAAGCTTGTAACTGAGGATTAGGGGATTGCAACTGCATGGAGTCTTGTCTTTGCAAATACTGCTGGAAAACCTGTTGTTGCGGAGCAATATCTTCATGCTTAATATCCAACCGAGGTTTCTTTTGCAATTGCGATATATAATCAGGGTCTTGCATGAAGGACCCAGGAACCCTTGAACCGTTAGGAAGTGAACCTTGACCCACCCTTGGAGGAGGCAAGGATGTAGCAGATGAAGCCCCTTGACGAGGATGACCCTGCTGCATCTGATTAGAGCTCTGTGGCATTCCCGATGGGCCATCTATAGCTGAAGAGCCAGATATGGAAATATTGTTGGAAGAAAACGACATGGGTGATGCGGGCAATCGCATGTAAGATTCATTATTCATGCTGGCACTTCTCTGAAGGTGGGGACCTCCTGAAAGTCCCGAGTTGGCATCTGTAACCAACGAGCTTGCGCCAACACTAGGCCCTGAGCTTGCAACACTGTTCAAAACTGTATTGCTCGCATCTCCAGAGACTGGAACCATGTTGGGACGGATATTCCCAGGATTCAAGTTTGATGAATTCCCAAAAGAACTAAAATGAGAGATACCGGCAGCCTGGGATTGCCCATCTCCTTGGAAAAAGATGCCAGAACTTGATGACGAAATCCCTCCACCCACACGAGAAGGCCCCATTTGTGGCACAGCAGGTTGCTGGCCAGAAGCCAAGTAGCTATCCAGTGCCACGGCTTTCTGCTAGTTTTAATAAAACAATTATCAACAATCAGGTTGAGTCCAACCCAAGATAGCTCGATCAAAGCCCTAAGATCAATGATAAGAACCCCAAAATGAACAAATGCAAACTCCTGTATATCAAAAACTGCAAGTAAAAAAATCAAGAAATTCGCTAACTTCACAGCGAAATTTTAGTCCAATCTTGGTCAAAGAAAAGACCTTTTAAGGGTTTGCGCCTACCTACCTACCCTAGGCCGAATTTTGGGGCAACCGATCAGTAACAAAAACAAAAACAAAAACGAATTGTAATTCAGAATACAACCGACTTGTCAAGAATCGGGAGTTAACTCGGCCACATAACAATGAATGAAGAAACTCGGTGGGATCACCGAGTTGACACGGCGAGCTGGACGAAGAAGCAAGGGAATTAAAGAATTACCTGTTGGAGTCCAATCTCAACACTCAATCAGCTGCACTGCATTCGATTTAGGCGGGGGGAATTAATCGCCTACCATAAAATAGTCTTCTATCCGTCTTCTTTGTTTCAAATCCTCTCTCTGCTTCTTTACCCGCCGTAAAATCGGTAGATCTGGAAGAGCCCGGCCGTGTTCTGATTTTGATTCCCCGGCGAGCTTTATCTCTCCAACGGCGACTAAGACGAACGGAGCCGTCTTCCTCTCCCACCTGGTTCTGCTCTTGCTTTTAAGTCTTTTGGTTTCTTGTACTGTCTCTCTCTCTTCTCTGCGTTTTCTTTTCTTCCTTTTTCCTCGTCGCTCATGTTCATTTTATAGGTTAATCGGAGGGTATTTTTCTTTTTGATTTTTTTTATTTTTTTTTATTTTATTTTTAACTTGTGTGTATCTCCTTCCATTTCCATTGATTACTTTTCTTTTTTTTTTGGCTTTGGACATTAGAGCCCTCCAAACTTAAAATTAATACAATTTAGGACACAACAACAACATACTTAAAATACCAGAGACACCCCTCGCTGGTAAAAATGATTGAATTGCCCCTCCTATCCCCTAGGAGCTTAATTATGGGCCCACACTCACTTTTTTTTTGTCAAAAATCTCAGTAAGCTCTTATAATTGACATAAAAGATTCATTTTTTCACTTTTTTCCATTTTTAAGAAAAAAAATAATATTATTTAGTCAAATCTCAGTCAAACTCTTATAACAAAAGTATAAGCGTCATTTTTTCGCTTTTTTTCATTTTTTAAAAAAAAATAATATTTGGTCAATTCCCAGTCAAACTCTTATAGCTAAAGTACAAGAGACATTTTTTTTTTTACCTTTTTTCATTTTGAGAATTTTTTTTTATTATTTGGTCAAATCTCGGTCAAACTCCTATACTTCATGTATAAGACCAATTCTCCGCTTATGATTGAAGTGTAAGAGTCAATTTTTTCTCAAAATAAATTAAAAAAAAACAAAAAATAATAATAATAATAATGTTGACTTTCGTATTTGGTCAAAACAACAGTAACTCTTATAACTGACACATAAGACATGTCTACCTCTTATAATTAAAGTAAAAGAGTTATGTTTTTTTATGTTTTTTTCATTATTAATAAAAAAAACTCTAATTTATTTCGTCAAACTCATATACGTAATATATACTTAATGTATAAGACCAACTCTCCTCTTATAGTTGAAGAATAAGAGTTATTTTTTCACATTTTTTCACCAAAATCAAATAATTTGTTTAATATTTTATTAATGTTGACTCTCATATTCGGTCTAACTGTAGTTAACTCTTATGAATGATGTAAATGACCACTTCTCCTCTTGTAGTTAATGTATAAGAGTCATTTTTTCACTTTTTATAATTTTTAAGAAAAAATTAATATTAGTTTGTCAAATACCGATCAAACTCTTATAGTTAATGTATAAGATCTATTCTTGAATAAGAATAACACATGAAAATTACTGCAAGCATCAAAAATTTGAAAAAAGAAAAAAAAAACTCAAAAATCCATTCAACCCAAAAACAAACCTAGGGATGGCAACGGGCCGGGTTTGCCCAATCCCGAGCCCGACCCGAGAAATTTATCCTTCATACCGAACCCGTCCCCGCCCGAAGGTTATGAAACCCGCCACGGCCCGGACCCGCCCGCCCCGCATGCAAATTTTTTATTATTTTTTTTTGCCTTGGCCCATTTGCTCTCTTTGCTGCTTTAAGCCTAAAGCCCAGCCATGAGTAAACCCCAACTTCAATTACCATCTAAACATGAGCACAGGCGCACAGCAGGTGGAACAATTTCATGTTCAGAAAACTAAACAACCATCTTTTGAAGAGAAAAAAAAACTTCTTGTGAAAAAACAACTCCACAAAGGGTTCTGATCTTAGTATCCACATAAACAACGAATGGATTTTAGAGAGAGAAAGTAAAACCCAACAATAATTAGAGAGAGAGCGCGATTAAGGGGTCTTGGAGAGTAGCTGGAGCAATGGTAGCGGCGTAGGACGGTGGTAGCCGGAGCGGTAACGAAATTTGAAACCCTAAAGAAACACCCGTAACTTAACGATAGTATATACTATAGGATGGGATGTAATATTGGGGTGGCACAAAGGCAGAATAGGAAAATGGAATGGTTAGGTGGATCTACACGGGTCGGTCGGGTATGGTCGGTTATGCTCTCTTACCAAACCCGAACCCGATGGGTTTCAGAAAATGGCTACCAAACCCGGCCCGCTCGGGCCGACCCGTCAACTTACAAATTGTCTACACATCTCCAAAATCCTCGAAAAGCATAGTCCAGTGTTTGTTATGTGCTCCAACTGAGAATATCGCACTACAAAACTCAGTCAACATCTACAAACTCCGGCTAAATTTGAAACAAAATAAATAAACGTCTTCTTTACAGTTTACTCAACGAAAATACAGGAACAAATGTCAACTTTTGCCATAAACGAGGTGTGGGTTTTGTTTACCGGAGAAGACAGTCAAATCCGGTCAGACCAACGTTGATGACGGCGAGGATGAATGGATATGGTTGGTCGGAGTTGTCCTAGCCAGAGCTGGATCATTCCGACCAAATCTGGCCGATCTGAGACGAGGAAGCTCGTCGGAGTTGCAATGATGATGAGGTAGATGCCGGATCTGGAGCACTCAGACCAGACCAAGTGGATAGTAGAGGAGAAAGACGAAGGGAGAAGATGTCTGTGAGTGTAGGGAGAATCTTCAGATAGAAGAATCGTTGGACGAACATGAAGGCGGAGATATAAAGGTGCGCGCCGGAGAATAAAGTGTACGTTGAAGAAGAAGAAGCGTCGCCGGAGAATAGCGACCGGCGATTTACGAACGTGGAGCAAATAAGAAGGATCGACGAGGTTGGCCAGACAAATGGGAGCCGACGGTGGAGCGTTTTAGAGAGAGAAGGGGAGAACACGTCGTGTTTTAGAGAGAGAGCGTTTGAGATGAAAATGGGAAGGAGGGGGAGGAGATGGTTATGTTTAAGGGTTAGGGGTAATTTCGGTATCTCGGACGAGGTTAGGGGTGTATGTTGAATAATGATCTGTTTCAACCCTTTTTTAAGATAGAGCGACAGTTGGGTCCTTATCTAACAAATTGATCTGTTTGGAGGAGGCTAGTGGAATTAATCCCCTTTTTTTCTTCGTAGTATCTTATGCGTGAATACACGTAACTATAAAAAAATATATATAAAAAAAAACATTTTCTGTAGAAAATATTGGTATTCTTTATTTGGATTGTATAGAACATGTAAAACATTTAATATATTACAACCACATATAAAACAAAAATATATAAAGAAAACAAAAAGCTCCGTTAGAGGATGACGCTTATCATCTTCAAGTTCGTGATCTTGTTCGTGGTGTGGATACCGTTAGAAGGTGATGCTTATCATCTTCAAGTTCGTGATCTTGTTCGTGATCGTGTTCGTGATCAAGTTTCAAAAAGCTCCACCGAATTCAAGGTTGCTAAGGAAACGATTCAATGGTTAGTATTCTAGTATTCATTGTATATGTATTTGATATAATCATATGAATGGATCTATGGGCTTTGGGTTTCTATAAATTTTAAATGCTTAATTCCGCTGCTCATGTTACTACGAAACCCAACAATATATATATATATATATGTGCTCAAATAAGAACCAAAATAAAATGAGAACCCTGAGAATCATGTATAACCACTGAATTAGACACAAAACCAAGTGTCCAAATTATAGATACAGTAGATACACTTAGATACAGTAGCTAATTTTAAAATATACTTGGATACGGGAGTTATCTAGCTACTGTATCAAAGTGCAATATTTAATATTTAGGTATTGTATCCAAGTGTATCTATAATCTGAACACTTAATTTTGTATATAATCCAATGGTTATGCTTGGTTCTCACGGTTCTCATTTAAAATGGTTCTCATTGGAGCAAGACAAGACTTTCTCTCTGTCTGTCTGTCTCTCTCTCTCTCTCTCTCTCTATATATATATATATATATATATATAAGAGGGTGCTCAAATGCAAACTTATTTAAAGTGAGAACCATGAGAACCAACCAAAACTATTGAATTAAGATAAATTAAGGGCAAATGACAAATAAGGGTCTCAAGCTTGGGGGTCGTTCGTAGAAAGGGGTCCGATGTTTTTAAACTCGCAGACCAGGGTCTAATGTTGATAAAAACTACTACCTCTGACCCTAAATGGTGTCCAAATTTCATTTTAAGGGACACTGAAAATCTCAACTTTTTGAACAATTTGGTAACAACGATTCATATATAATCTTGTAATCTCCTTTCCAAACCTTTAGTTTTGCACGTATAAAGAAACCGGTGAAAAAAATTTGGAAAAAAAAAGTTTAGGGAGAAAGTTATGTTCAAAAAAGACACTCATTTAGGACAAAGATTTCTTGAAAATTGACACTCATTTAGGAACAGAGGAAGTAGCAATTAAGGGTTTATTTTTACGGAAATGTTAGATTTTTAAGTTAAATCAACATGTGCCGTGCACATGTGCACTAAACTGAAATTATTTTTACTTTTAAAGGGGTAAAATGAATATTTTAAAGTATAAGGGACTAAAAGTATAAATTTCCCATAAAAAGTACTCCCTCTGTCCCTAAATGAGTATCTATTTTTAAAAAATCTTTGTCCCAAAATGACTATCTTTTTTTAACATAAATTTGTCCATAAATGTTTTTTTTTTCAATTTTTTTTCACTAGTCTCTTTATACGTGCAAAACTAAATGTTTTGAAAGTAAAATTACAATATTATATATGAATCATTGCCACAAAATTGTACAAAAAGTTGAGATTTTCAGATGTCCCTTAAAATAAAATTTGGACACTCATTTAGGGACATATGTAGTATAATTCATGATTTTTTTAATAAAATAAATATTTCACTAGATTATTATTTTTGAAAAAAATATTAATTTCAATTTTTAAAATTTTTCTTTTGGAAAAATATTTCACTAATTTTTTTTCCTTATAAAAGGAAATTAATTTAACATATTTCACTAAATTAGTAAAATATATTTTTGAAAAAAATAAATTGAATTATTTTACTAAATTTTTTTCTTTTATTTGTTTATCCTAAATTAATAATTTTGAATTAAAATCTCATTTTTATGCTTATGATGCGTGAGAGAGTGCGTGATTTTGGTTTACATATGAGAGAGGGGAGATATAATTTTTGAAACAGAAAAACAGTAATTTAGGAAAATAAAAATCAAAATAAAACTAATTTGGTGAAATATTTACAAAAATATAAATTTACTAATTTAGTGAAATATGTTAAATTTTTTATTTTAAGATAGATTAATTTAGTGCAATATTTTCCTAAACAAAAAAATTTTAATGAAATTTTCTTTTATAAGAAAAACAAATTTAGTGAAATATTTTTCCAAAAGCAAAATAAAAAAATTAATTTTTTTTTTCCAAACATAATAATTTAGTGAAATATTTTTATTTTTTTTAAAAAAAATATTTTCGTGATTCATACATTTTTTTTACTTTTAGTCCCTTATACTTTACAATATTCATTTTACCCATTTAAAAGTAAAAATAATTTCAGTTTGGTCCACATGTGCACGACACATGTTGATTTAACTGAAAAATATAACATTTCCGTCAAAAAGCCCTTAATTGCTAGTTTTTGTCAACATTAGACCCTGATCTACGAGTTTTAAAACTTCAGACCCCTTTCTACGAACGACCCCCAAACTTGAGACCCTTATTTGTCATTTGCCCATAAATTAATGGTCTAGAAGTATGTCATCTTATTAAAGAAACAGTGTAATATTTCTAGTTTTTGTCAAAATTATGGAGGTAGAATGTCATTTGACCATCACTTTTTAAAACTTGCCACATCATCGTCTAAATTTCCCTCAAATTTTAAAATTAAATATCTCAATATCTATAAGTAAAAAAAAAAACGGAGCCACTGGTTTTCTAATCTCGATGAGACAAATCAAACTATATCCATGAATATATGATTTTGAAAAAATGTTGAACAACAATTAAATTTCCAAAAATATACTTGGATACAGTAGTTATCTAGCTACCTAATCAAAGTGTAATATTAAAAAATACACATGAATTCAGTAGCTAAGTAGCTACTTAGTCCGGTTCAATGTTCGAAATTACATAGGAACTTAGTAGCTACCGAACCCACGTGATATGTTCAAATATATAGATGGATTCAGTATAGAGCACAAAATCTACGATTAGAAAAGTTGTGCCTATTACCGCGCACACGCTTAAATGGACTCATAAACTCAATAACACATGCATTGTCTGTCGCGACCCCGAACCCCGCGGGCCCGAGATCGCGAGCTGGACGTCGACTTAAAACCAAAACTCTAAAATATAGAAGTTAAAAAATTCCATTTGAACCAAAAGATGATAACACAAGGTTTTACAAATCCAAGTTTAAATCAACGAAGTACATCTAACGTAAGCTCCACAGCTTATACCCAAAAGAATAAAATGTACAATTCTTAATGACGTCAATAATGGTAAAACTATCCCCAAAAGGTTATACATTTAAATAATGTAAACCGATCCATAACAACCTGCCCCAAAATCTCAATCCTCTCGACGTCCTCCTCGATCCGCGAATCCTAATCCTTTTCCTCCTAGGGGGGGGGGTTAAGGAAAAACAAAGATGGAAATAAACGGGGTGAGATAAAATCTCAGTAAGTTACTAATGCAACTACATGACATGCTAATATGCAATGACCAATAGCAATTAACATAAGACAGATAGCAGCGGAATAATAAGTGACATGATGACGAACGGTAACATCCAATAATCAATCATATAAATAAACATATAACAACAAATGAGAGGCTCCCTATCGCCAACCATCCCATACCGGTTGGAAATAACGACCAGCTCATCATGCAACACATAAAGCTGAAATAAACACTCATAAGTGGATACATAGCCAAGGTTTCACCCAACTGAAGAACCAAATAAAGGTCGCTGCGCAGCTTCAATAAACAGCAATTCATCATCTTCATACTAGCATGAAAGCTGAAGAGAAACCCTCGGTCAGAAACGACCAATCAACCCATCGATCGAACAAACCATCTTCATAGTAGCATAAAAGCTGAAGAGAAACCCGGTACCGGAACCAATAACCAAATGAAGTGTCACAAGGGACGGGAGACATGCCACAAAGTCATGCTCCAAGTAAAGCTAAAATGCACACAAAGGAGCTAGCTCTTCTCACATCCAAGGCCAATCTGGAGGAGGGTAATAATGGGGCAAAACAATGGTCAACATCACAATGGACTTGGCTGTGCCATCATAATGTTTCGCATCGCCCAAACACACACAAAATACCAGCTGGACTTTCAAGTAAAGGCTAAGTAATAAAATACTAGCACAATAAACAACCATTGATTCCAAAGTAGGGAATCATACCAATTAATCACCAAAAAGGTAAACCAATCCAAACAATCACCATAAAGAGACAATGATTACTCATGAAGAGTTTAACAACAACGATAGCAAGGAATTTCTCATAACAGAGTTCAAATAACAATAACTGTATTATTCAAAGGGGGTCCAACAATATTGATCATTAGACAAGATGACACTAAAACAAGGATCCATATCAAACGCATCCTAAAACGATACACGCGAGTTACTCGTACAGAGTACTACCCAAACGGTCGCTCTCAAATAACACAACTATTATCACTAACGTGACCCTAAACGTCCACTCATTGCGAAAGTGTTCCAAGATTCTCAAACGATAATTAATCATATCCCAAGTCACACTTAATCACAAAGGAACCAAATTCATCATTAGAGTATTCCATAGTGGTCATTAAGTCTAAGAGGATAATACCCGAAACTAGGGTTAAAGCTATGATTTAATCCAAGGACAAAGAAAGAATAAGTGCCAGGAAATAAGGGCGGGCGGGCGGCCGCCTGGAGCGGGCGGGCGCGCGGAAGAGGGCAAGCGGGCGCTTAAATGGCCAGGAGGTTTGGCTGCCAAAAAGGGAAGGTGGGCGGGCGCCTGGCAAGGCTCGGGCGGGCGCCCGGTCTGGGTGGTGGTCGGGATCAGCAGCTGGGTTCCTTAAGAATTCTTACCATTTTCTCATTTTCCCCAAATCAATCACAACCAACTTTCCACTAAGCATAAACATGAACCAAAACAACTTGTAAACTAGAAAGGGGACCTAAATAACATCATTTATCAACCCAAAATCAAGATTTAATTCCAACATTCATAATAATCACCATATTTACCCAAAACCCAAATAAATTCTAAATAAATTTCAAACTCAACCAAGAAGCCATGGATATCAACAAGGACATCAATAGAGTTAAAGATGAGCATTTTTAACATAAATGGGGGAAAAGTAACTTACTTGAATTTTCTCAAAGGTGACGGAACTCGAAATTTCTTGGCTTCCTACGATCCTATCGACGATCTAAACAAGTTTCATGTTTTAAGAAATGAGAAATAACAAGAGGAAGATGAAGAAAATGAAGAGAGAAAGAAGTGAGAGAGAAAAACTTACCCACAACATGGAGAGAGAGAGAGATTTTTGCTGGGAGATGGGGAGAGTGAGGGAGAAGATGAGGAGTAGGGAGGGAGTAGTTAAAATGATTTAAAGAACTTACACTTAGGCCCCCTCCTCATCACTACACACAAAGCTTACACTCCCTACTTACAATTAAGACCCTACAATACTACACTAACCCAAATGACCCAAATAAAATGCTAGGCATGAATTATTATAACTCATAAATTATTAATTAAGTAATAATTTAAATACATAATTAAGCAAATAAATACATAATAATTATTTATTACCAATAAAATAGAGCCTAGTTTTCGGGTCGTGACATTCACTCCCTCTTAAAGAAAATTCGACCCGAATTTTAACGAGACCTACCCGAATGATCAAGTAGCCAATAATACGATAGTTCCGTCATTTCCCAAATTCCTCAATCATTCATTCTAAACCACCCCGTAGTAACCCCTAATAATGATCACAATACCACGACCTCTCGCATATAACTTCCTTCAATCATAACTTTCACTACTAATTAGAATCTATAATCAAAATTGGAGAATCCCAATTGCTCCCAAACATAACTCTCGATATATCCCAAGCTCACCTTATTCATAACCTTGATTACACCGCAAAGGTACTTCCATTTGTAACTCGCATACTTAGTATTATTCCCCAGAAATTGAAAACATTACCATCTCGAGCTTAATTAGCTCTTAAAATATGAAAGGCTAAAGAAATTTTCCATCCCCATAATATTCACCAAAGGGGCTATATCTCTAAGGATTCCCATTATAGTGCTCTCGCTCTAGGTAGCACCTTAAACTAGAGGTGTAATATAAACCCAAAATTTTAATACAAAATGTTCACTTAAATCTACGCCATAATATCATCGTCATAACACTCCAATCCTTGAAAGCCTAAAATAATTACGAATACTCAATGGTCCGAAAATGATTTAAATTTTATCTTCAAGGGATTTCCTCTAATTCCTTTTCTTGAATTGATAATCCGCGCTTCTATACCCCAAAGGAGTTTAGCAATCCCTAAATCTCCAACAGCTGACCCACATTAGATTTTCACGTATACATTTATTAACTTAAAGATACTTAGGCTCAATAGTACTGCCATCATAATAAACCCATTAGCTAGTCACATTCCAACTGACCCAATACCAAATCATAGTATTCTTTAATATGCCCAAGTATTTATACTCAACTTCCTTCACATAATTGTAATCCAAAACAAGAAATGCTACCAAGGCAAGATTTAGAACCATAGAACACCCTTTTAACTAAAACTCAAAATGCCTTTAATATAGGTCGCAAATTTATTACTCTCCCGAAATGTGCTCAGTCCTTCCAAACTTAACGCGCTCACCACTATTGATGATTATAACTTCCATAATATACTCATATCCCAAAACACATCATGCTTTTCTTCATACTATCCAATTCCGATGCGCTCATGTAGATGTACTACAAGTAAACAAAATCTCCTATCCAGAAATCCTCAATTTGAATCCTCAACTCTTATAACCCAACCGATGCCATAAGGACGTTGATCTAAATATTAGCACTACAACCTTGTACTATAACACTCACTTTAACCCAAGGTTCTCCCCAATACTAGGTACTATTCAGAAATAAAATATAAATTTTTACAAACGATAAATATACCCAACAATTGGTATAGACATCCCATTGTCACCCACCTAAGTTATATATTCAAATCCCATATAAGGCAAGGTGAGTATAATTCTACCCAAGTGAACGGTCTCAAACAGTTTTAAGAAATTAGGAATGGAGAATATAACAATCCCCTACAACAATAGATTAAAGCAATAGTAACATCAAAATCTTGTAATAACAACATGGCTAATTTAGCAGGTGAGACATAACCATACTTAAGCACATCATAAGCACATAAGACTTCATCAGATACCCTAAACTCCTCCATAGGAGTAGACACCTACAACACATAAGTCAAAGACTCAGAAGAAATAAATGCAACTAAATGCACAGAAACACATAAATGCGATGATCCTAAAATGCACGCGCTCGCTCTCACGACGCAAAATAATACCTCCTGAATTTATCCGTTACCTGGTGAGTGCTGATTGATTGCAAATACTCTACCCGAAACCTTGGGCTTCCCCGAAGCATCCCTCTTCTGACCCTGTGGTATTCCAGTTCCTGTCCCCGATGACTGAACTCTAAACCTCGGACAATCTTTAACGAAGTGTCCCAACTGACCACACTTCACACATTTTCCCTGCTTCTTCCAACACTTGTCTTCTGAGTGTCCTTTCCTCTGACAGAAGCTGCAGACTTTCCCATTTCGTGTCCCCTTATTAGAACCTTGATTTCCTACTGTTGGTTGCCCTTGACGTTGCCTTCTGAATCGAGTTTGCACTCCAGAATTACCTCTGTTATCCGAATGTTGCTGTTGCGACTTACTCTGCCCTCCTTGCTTACCCGGGTTAACCATCTCAGTCTTCCTTCTGTGTTCCCCAATATTCTGCTCAATCAAGTAGGCTCGATCCACCGCATCCTGAAAAGGTTGAATTCTTTGGGCTAAAAGTTGAGTCCTAATAGCTGTTTTTAAACCCCTGATCAATCTCATCGCTTTCTGCTCCTCGGTCCGCACAAGGTAGTCACAACACCTAGCTAGTTCTGCGAACTTAGCTGAGTCCTGTGCTACTGACATCAAGCCTTGCTCCAAGCTGAGGAACTCGATCTCCTTCCGGTTTTGATTCACTAGAGAGATAAAATGATCCTTGAATTTCCTCACGAACCACTCCCAAGGATATGGTATAAGGGTCGCATCCCAACTGGTCTTCAGTGCCTTCCACCAGTGTTCCGCAGCCCCCACGAGCTTATAAGCTGCAAACAGAACCCTATCCTCATCAGCACAACCAAAGACCTCGTAGATTTTCTCCATCGATTCTATCCATAGCTCGGCCTTCTTCACATCAGGCTCACCGTCGTACTCACTTGGTTTCAACTTTAAGAACTGCTCCAACCCATACCGCGGAGGTGCAACATGTTCCTCTCTCGGCCCTTGGTCATGTATTGATTTCACCGCCGCTTCAAACCTGTCCTGAAACATTGCACGGTTTTCTTCCCTTAGACTATTAAGATTCTGAGTCCCACTGATGCCTTCACCAGCTCTTCTTCTAGCCATTTAGAACAAATACCTGCATAAAACATCAACCGTTACTCACTCCGAACACAACTACCCTCCTAGGTCATTCTAGTCCACCTATACTTATACATAGAGCTAAACCATAGCTCTGATACCAACTGTCGCGACCCCGAACCCCGCGGGCCCGAGATCGCGAGCTGGACGTCGACTTAAAACCAAAACTCTAAAATATAGAAGTTAAAAAATTCCATTTGAACCAAAAGATGATAACACAAGGTTTTACAAATCCAAGTTTAAATCAACGAAGTACATCTAACGTAAGCTCCACAGCTTATACCCAAAAGAATAAAATGTACAATTCTTAATGACGTCAATAATGGTAAAACTATCCCCAAAAGGTTATACATTTAAATAATGTAAACCGATCCATAACAACCTGCCCCAAAATCTCAATCCTCTCGACGTCCTCCTCGATCCGCGAATCCTAATCCTTTTCCTCCTAGGGGGGGGGTTAAGGAAAAACAAAGATGGAAATAAACGGGGTGAGATAAAATCTCAGTAAGTTACTAATGCAACTACATGACATGCTAATATGCAATGACCAATAGCAATTAACATAAGACAGATAGCAGCGGAATAATAAGTGACATGATGACGAACGGTAACATCCAATAATCAATCATATAAATAAACATATAACAACAAATGAGAGGCTCCCTATCGCCAACCATCCCATACCGGTTGGAAATAACGACCAGCTCATCATGCAACACATAAAGCTGAAATAAACACTCATAAGTGGATACATAGCCAAGGTTTCACCCAACTGAAGAACCAAATAAAGGTCGCTGCGCAGCTTCAATAAACAGCAATTCATCATCTTCATACTAGCATGAAAGCTGAAGAGAAACCCTCGGTCAGAAACGACCAATCAACCCATCGATCGAACAAACCATCTTCATAGTAGCATAAAAGCTGAAGAGAAACCCGGTACCGGAACCAATAACCAAATGAAGTGTCACAAGGGACGGGAGACATGCCACAAAGTCATGCTCCAAGTAAAGCTAAAATGCACACAAAGGAGCTAGCTCTTCTCACATCCAAGGCCAATCTGGAGGAGGGTAATAATGGGGCAAAACAATGGTCAACATCACAATGGACTTGGCTGTGCCATCATAATGTTTCGCATCGCCCAAACACACACAAAATACCAGCTGGACTTTCAAGTAAAGGCTAAGTAATAAAATACTAGCACAATAAACAACCATTGATTCCAAAGTAGGGAATCATACCAATTAATCACCAAAAAGGTAAACCAATCCAAACAATCACCATAAAGAGACAATGATTACTCATGAAGAGTTTAACAACAACGATAGCAAGGAATTTCTCATAACAGAGTTCAAATAACAATAACTGTATTATTCAAAGGGGGTCCAACAATATTGATCATTAGACAAGATGACACTAAAACAAGGATCCATATCAAACGCATCCTAAAACGATACACGCGAGTTACTCGTACAGAGTACTACCCAAACGGTCGCTCTCAAATAACACAACTATTATCACTAACGTGACCCTAAACGTCCACTCATTGCGAAAGTGTTCCAAGATTCTCAAACGATAATTAATCATATCCCAAGTTACACTTAATCACAAAGGAACCAAATTCATCATTAGAGTATTCCATAGTGGTCATTAAGTCTAAGAGGATAATACCCGAAACTAGGGTTAAAGCTATGATTTAATCCAAGGACAAAGAAAGAATAAGTGCCAGGAAATAAGGGCGGGCGGGCGGCCGCCTGGAGCGGGCGGGCGCGCGGAAGAGGGCAAGCGGGCGCTTAAATGGCCAGGAGGTTTGGCTGCCAAAAAGGGAATGTGGGCGGGCGCCTGGCAAGGCTCGGGCGGGCGCCCGGTCTGGGTGGTGGTCGGGATCAGCAGCTGGGTTCCTTAAGAATTCTTACCATTTTCTCATTTTCCCCAAATCAATCACAACCAACTTTCCACTAAGCATAAACATGAACCAAAACAACTTGTAAACTAGAAAGGGGACCTAAATAACATCATTTATCAACCCAAAACCAAGATTTAATTCCAACATTCATAATAATCACCATATTTACCCAAAACCCAAATAAATTCTAAATAAATTTCAAACTCAACCAAGAAGCCATGGATATCAACAAGGACATCAATAGAGTTAAAGATGAGCATTTTTAACATAAATGGGGGAAAAGTAACTTACTTGAATTTTCTCAAAGGTGACGGAACTCGAAATTTCTTGGCTTCCTACGATCCTATCGACGATCTAAACAAGTTTCATGTTTTAAGAAATGAGAAATAACAAGAGGAAGATGAAGAAAATGAAGAGAGAAGTGAGAGAGAAAAACTTACCCACAACATGGAGAGAGAGAGAGATTTTTGCTGGGAGATGGGTTGAGTGAGGGAGAAGATGAGGAGTAGGGAGGGAGTAGTTAAAATGATTTAAAGAACTTACACTTAGGCCCCCTCCTCATCACTACACACAAAGCTTACACTCCCTACTTACAATTAAGACCCTACAATACTACACTAACCCAAATGACCCAAATAAAATGCTAGGCATGAATTATTATAACTCATAAATTATTAATTAAGTAATAATTTAAATACATAATTAAGCAAATAAATACATAATAATTATTTATTACCAATAAAATAGAGCCTAGTTTTCGGGTCGTGACATTGTCACTCTTTAAGACATGCACCAATACTCGTTAATACATGCACTAACACCAACAAATTACACGACGCTCAATGGGACATGCAATGTTAGTCTTTAATGGTCAAGCGATATTTCAACCCTCGTACTTGGGTTTTAGCCCAACCTATATTTCCACAGTTCATAAATCACATGTTCAAGGTTAGGAGAGTAATAATGATTGAAAGTAAGGGTAAAATAGTAAATAGCCTAATATAAATACTATTCGGGTCGGATACGGGCGACGGGTTGTATACGGGCAGATCTCATGAAGCCACCGAACCCGCCGGGTTTAGGAAAGTTGTTATCAAACCTACCCATCCCGGTCCGAATTGTCTCGGATACGGATTGAGTTCGGTAGAATTGCCATCCCTATTGGAGGGGGTTTAAATTGAATAAACTTCCGCAATTGCTTTTGTGATAACCATCGTTGGAGCTACCTTATCACACTTGAGAAATTGACCCCTTTACTTTTTAAATTGTGCCCCCTCTGTCCCTAAATGAGCGTCCATTTTCAAGAAATTTTTGTCCCTAAATGAGTGTCTTTTTTGAACATAACTTTCTCCCTAAACGTTTTTTTTTGAAATTTTTTTCACCGGTTTCTTTATACGTGCAAAACTAAAGGTTTAGAAAAGAGATTACAAGATTATATATGAATCGTTGTTACCAAATTGTTCAAAAAGTTGAGATTTTCAGTGTCCCTTAAAATGAAATTTAGACACTCATTTAGGGACAGAGGGAGTACGAAATAGTACCACTAAATTGAAAAAAAAATGATTTTGATAATTGAAAATTGTATCCTACCCCCTCTTTTAACTAAAAAAAAATTAATACTATATCATTTCTTTCTCAGTTTAAACTTTCTTTTTACTAATGATATCTAAGTTGCAGTTAGGGTATATCAAATGACATACTATTTAACGGGATTTGAATTTACCATCTCTAATATAGAAGTTAATACCGTACCGTATACCATCAGAACTAAAGTTCTTCAATTATATAAGCTAAAATTGTGATATTACATTACGGTGTTGAAAATAAAAATAATCTTACCCTTTGTTCTTCTTTTTTTGGGCTCTGCCTGATAAAGCTAAGAAAGAGAGAGGGTGATAAGAAGATAGAAAAAAAAAGAAGAAAAGTGGAGAACAGTGATGTCAATGAAGTTGAGTTGTTAATATTTTTGAACACCGTTCCTAAAGAAATGCCCAGCGGTAAAGTCAAGCCTCACCCTCGGTGAGCGCTGGGATTCGATCCCTCTCATCGCCTCCTTGCGTGGACGTCGTCAAAAAAATAAATAAAAAATATACAACACTCTCTTCAACGCTAGGCCCAGCCCATTAAAACAGGCTTTCTTATTAAACAGCCATATCGTAGCATTCATTCCACGCGTGTAAACATAACCTGCCTATAAAACCAAAAACTCTGATTTTTCCCGAGTTCTTAAACAGCTAAACGAAAATGAATACGAGTCTCCATATTCAACCGTTGAGATTTTCCGTCAACAATTCTGGCGCCAACAATTTCCCTCCTTCCATCTCCAATTTCTCCAGGAAATCACCAACAATCCGTTGCTGCACTGGTCTCGATAATTCTCAAAACCAACAGCAACTCAATCTCTCCGTTCTTCGCTTCACTCTCGGTAATTAATCAATCAATCACATATCTCTCTCTGGCCATGTGTCTTTAATTTAATTGTGTATTCATGTGTAGAATTATAAATGTATGTGAATTGAAATGTGATCAGGGATTCGTGGACTGGATGAATCGTATTTGCCCAGATGGTTAGGTTACGGATTTGGTTCACTTCTGATTTTGAACCATTTCGTTGGTTCTAATGCTAGTTACATTACCCCTGCACAATTTGTAAGCCAATTTTACGTTTTCCTAGGTTTCAATTTGACCGATTTTCCGGTTGAGTTCTTAATTTAATGTGGTTGAATTTGTTTGTTGATGGGCGTAGAGAGCAGAAGCTTTGGGGATTTCATTAGCTGCATTCTCGGTCGCGCTTCCTTCCATCGGGAAATTCCTCAAGGTATAGTAATTAATTACCGCTTCTCCAAATTCCTCCTTGTTTGGGAGAACACTATTGACACATAAAAATACAAGAGTAGAAGTTTTTCTTTACGACAGATTGTGGATGGGTGGAGGGTGAGGGTGAGGAGGCTCTAGGCTTGTCAAGTGTAAGTACCTTGTCTCTTGATAGAGGGTTGATAATCTGTGTATGATAGGGGGATACTACGGGATATATGAATTACATAATACTTTTCACATGTGCCTTAAAACGGAAGAAGACGAGTGTTAGAGCAATAAACAAGTCTTAATGGCGAAACAAGAAAATAATCAAACACAAGAACAAGATTTACGTGGTTCACCAACTTGGCTACCTCCTCGAGGAGGGGAGAGAATATTATTATCAATCTGGAGAAACAATTACAAAAGATCACCTTAATCTACCTTGCACGAATTTTGATTACAAAATTCCTAACTATGCAATCCCTTAAATCTAGGTCTTAATCTGAGCAAAAGAATTTTGTTTCTATTGTTTCTATGATTTTTATGTTAGGATGACAAGCCTATATATACTAGTCAGAGTCCTAACCCTGAAGACGGAAGGAGTCTCTTCTATTAATCCCTAAGGGATAGGGATTAATAACAGTCCCACGCCAAAACTGCCTTGTGCGCTAAAGCCCACATTCCCATTACGTCAGCACGGTCGTGCTTGTCTTCTTCCGAAAATCCTCTTTCAGTGGCACAGGCATGTCACAATCCTACATGCCAGATGCACTGCCGTGTCACTGCTGCTGTCCTAGGAATTGTGAAATATCTGTTGTACAATCCTCTAAGTGGCATCCCAACTTCAAAGGCATTATCCCAACAATCTCCATCTTGACCTTGAATCTCCCACGACAACAAACTGACCTCTACCCTCGTCTCCTCTGCTATCTAATAGCTGCAAACATTCAGCAAGTCCAAACAATGTTGGAACTTGCTCCAAGTCACGGACTCTGTGAACATATGTGTAGAGTTGTCCATCGTCTCTACTTTCTTCACCTTTATCTGTTTCTCATTCCTTAGGAAATTATACCTTACATCAATGTTCTTGGTGCTCTCATGATGAACTTGATCATTGGCTAAACAAATTGCGCTCAAACTATCGCAATACACTATAGCTTGATCCTGATGTAGCCTAAGATCGCTGATCAATCCCTTCAACCATATTCTCTCCTTGGCAGCTTTTTGTCAATGCCATGCACTCTGCTTCCGTTGTTGACAAAGTCATCGTAGCTTGCAAATAGCCTTCCAACTAACAACTGGCCCACTAAAACAAAATACATATCCTGTCGTCGATCTTCTCGTGTCCACATCATATTGACAGAGTGGTCCAAATATGAAAACCATCTACTGCACATTCTGTCACCTCCATAAATGAGGTCGACATCACTAGTACCTCGAAGGTACCTAATGACCCGCTTCACTCCCTGCGAGTGCTCCTTATTGACCATGAACCGACTAACAACACTAACTGCCTGTGCAAGATCTGGCCTAGTGGCACCATAGCATACATCAAACTACCAACTGCACTAGCATAGGGTACTCAAGTCGTATACTCTTTCTCCTCAACCTTCTTAGGTGCAAACACGAGTGACAACCGTGCATTCGCTGCACTTGGAATATCTATAGGTTTTGCTGTAGACACGCTAACCCTTGTTCTTCTTCCTACTAGAGCCCTTGTTGCTACTACTAGCGACCAAACCAGATGACTTAGTATCTGCCCCATTCCCATTTGCCTTTTAGCGCAACTTCCTCGTATTGAGCGAAGTTTTCACTTCCTTTAGAGTGAGATCGTCTTTATGATTTATGCACGAGTCGACGTAATGTTCATAAGACAGCGGTAAAGACACCAAAAGCATTAAGGCCGCATCCTCATCGTCTACCTTAACATCTATATTACGCAGTTCAAGCAATATAGATGTAAACCTATTAACACGATCATTAACGGGAGTACCTTTTGTCATCCGGAGAGTAAACATTTTCTGTTTCAGGTATAACTTGTTGGTCAATGAACGTGTCATGTATATATCTTCCAACTTGAACCACAAAACGCTTTCGGAATCTGGCCGCGCGACATTGGTTAGAACCTCATCATCCAGTTGCATGATCTTGGCGTAAGCCTTCTGATCTAACTTCTTCAACACCGCGACTTCCTTCTTAGCTGCTTGCTTATCTTTCTCCGATGTTGTGATAGCCTTACTCTTTGAATAATGACGATTTATGATTGCAATCTCCAACGGTCCCATGAATTTTTGTCTACCAACAAAGCCTTCATCTTGATTGCCAGAGAGAAAAGATATTATTTCCATTGAACTTGACGATCAATTCTGATATTTGACCCATCTTCTCGTTTTTTGCAGCGAAACTCCTATATCTCAAAACCTATCAGCTCTGATGCCATTTGTTTTAGAGCAATAAACAAGTCTTGATGGCGAAACAAAAAAATAATCAAACACAAGAACAAGATTTACGTGGTTCACCAACTTGGCTACGTCCATGGGGAGGGGAGCGAATATTATTGTCAATTTGGAGAAACAATTACAAAAGATCACCTTAATCTACCTTGCATGAATTTTGAATACAAAATTCTTGACTGTGCAATCCCTTAGATCTAGATCTTAATCTGAGCAAAAGAATTATGTTTCTATGATTTTTGTTTTAGATGTCAAGCCTATGTATACTAGTTAGGGTCCCAACCCTGAAGACGGAAGGAGTCCCTTTTATTAATCCCTAAGGGATTAATAACAATCCCACGCCAAAACTGTCTTCTGCGTTAAAGCCCACAGGCCTATTACGGCAGCACGGCCATGCTCTTTTCTGGCACGGTCGTGCTTGTCTTCTTCCAAAAATCCTCCGTTAGTTGCACGGGCGTGTCACAATCCAACATGCCAGATGCACGGTCGTGTCACTTTGGCACGAGCGTGCTGCTTCTGTCCCAGGAATTGCGAAATCTCTGTTGTACAATCCTCTATGTGGCATCCCAACTTCTAAGGCATTATCCCAACAACAAGAAAATATGGCGTACTCCCTCGGTCCCATAATAACTTGCATTATATTTCTCTAACACGGGAATTAAGAAGAGAATATATATATATTTAGAAGTAGTGTGAGTGAGAAAGTGGTTGTGAGTATGATTTGGACCCACAATTTAAGAGTATGAGCATGACAAGTGGGTAGCGCAAGTTAAAGGAATAAAAGGTGAACAAGGAAATTGGAGACTTACGACTAGTGGGACACCCAAAAAGGAAGTTGGTGCAAGTTGTTATGGGACAGAGGGAGTATATATCAATATTTTCTACCCTCTGTCCTGAATAGTTATGCTGATCGTCACAAACTGATGATATGGTTAAGGGGAATCTACATAAGATCAGTTCAGTTTACGCTGTTACATACTAAGCAAAGGTGGAAAATCCATGTTTCCAACCCCAAAAAATTGTTGATTTGAATTTGTGTTGGCCTAACATGATATTTCAAATCCCATTTTGAACTATTGACTGAGAGTTCCAACAGGATTTTCACTTGCAGTGGATCTTGTTTTACGGAACGAGTATCTCTAATGGAGAGTATACACATCATTCATGCGTTTTCTTTTCTTTATTTACTACTGTTGGTGTTACTTTTATTGATAAATCTTGTTGTGTTTGGTTACTTTTAATGCATTTTATGCACCATTTCTTGAATTTGTTGGTTGTGTGAACACGCTGGTTACATTGTCTGGAGAGTTCGTACCACAACTTCTTTTTCATATTGAATATGAAGAATGGGGGGTGTTAAGCTTTTTCTCATCCTGGCATGGAGCTAGTTTTCCGTAGTCCAGGAAAAAAAAAATTTCTAAGTTCAATCTTTTTTTTTTTGAAGCAACCATATCAGCCTTTTGTCTTAGCTTTAACTCTTCGTAATTAGTCATGAAAACAATAAATTGATGAGAAATAAGTTAATTACCACATTATCATGGAAAATACAGCTTATAACGGTGATAATATGTAATAAATATACATAACATTATCAATAAATCCAAATCAAAGCTTGAATTTTACAGGAGAACAATTAATTAAATAGAGCTTTTGTTTCTCTAACTGAAATTTCTAAATATATAGTTGTAGCAAATAAAGTTTTATTGCAGTGCCGTCTCCCCGTTTCCCCGTCTTAGGCTTGGAAATATATGCAGGGTGCCACTTCAGTGGTTAAAGCGACCATCCCTGAAGATGCGGAGCAAGTCTTCATAATGTCTCAAAATATCTCAGATACTATTAAGGAGGATCTGGCTTGGGCATCATACATATTATTGCGAAACACAAGCACCATTTCTGTGGTATGTGCTTTCCAAGAGTAAATAATTCAGAGATGCTAATTTCAAGAAACTAGTTGTGGACATGAGTTAACTTGATTAAGTTGTCAGTATATATTTTTCCTTTTTTTAATTATTGTCTTTTACTTTCTAGCTTATATCAATCCAAGATGCACTCTGCATTCGTGGCTATTGGAACACACCCAAAGACAGGGACTTCTCAAAAGTTCGCGCACTCAGTTGGTTTAATGAGCAAATTCGGCGCATTGGGCTCTCTGATTTGAAGGATAACCTTTATTTTCCTCAAAGTACAGGTGAGTTGTTTTTGGCCTGACTTATTTTGAAATATTGGCAACAATCTTATAACTGGAGTTACTTCTCTGCTTTAAAGTTTATGGTGACACTTAAGATCGGCCTGCTGGCCTATGTAAATTACTTGCTTTTATTTACGAGAACATTACTGGATTAAAGAGATCTCATTGTTAAGCTTGTCAGATGAATTGGTAAGTTAACGTAGATCAGAGTCTGATTAGGCAAGGTCTTGGGTTCAAGTCACCCTGTTTCCATTTGTTACCGTAAAATTATAAGTGCATGTGTTGGCACTATGCTTGGTTTGTGATGCCCTCAGTGTGGCGTGGTTGTTTATCTCCACATGGGGGAAGGCAATCATGAGGGGGAGTGTTATGCTTGATATATTATGTTGTGTCTCTCTCTAACAGAATTAGCTTTTAATTGATTTGGTAACTTATTCATGATAGTCTGTGGATTATCTACCCATTTCAGTCTTAATGAATATTTAGTAACTTGATCCATCACTAATGTCGTCTTCATTTTTCATTGCTGTCATTAAGTCATGCTTATGGATCCAACTTCCTGGGCACAAGGAGAAAGTCTTACGCTTTCTCTAGATAGCCTTATTCTGATGGGGTTCTCATATCGAAACAGTTACACAACACGTGTTTTTCTATCAGGAAGCATTGCTGGTGTTTGGTGATCTCTTTTTCGTATGTAGATGTAAGGATTTTAAGCCCAAACACAATTGCTTAATTGATAAAGATGAAAGTACAAAATAACACAATAGCAAGAACGAAACAAAATTGAAAAATAGATGAACACAAGAGATTTAACGTGGTTCACCAACTTGGCTACGTCCACAGGCGACGGAGAATCAATTCACTATAATCAAGAAGAGTACAAGGAGAATCAAGGTGAAAACCTTTCACACAATCTCACAATCTCTCACAATAGTGAATAACCTAGCTTTTCTATCAATCTCTCTCTCAAGGATCTAAACAAAGTCACTAGAATAAGTCTGGAGGCTTGTCTATATTTATACACGAAATATCGACCCAACCCTAGAAGAATAGGAATCCAAATCACAGCCAAAATCTGTTTCCAAATCGATTCAGGAATCCCAATCCCGACACGGTGGGCGACCGCCCAAACCCCAAGTGGGCGACCGCCCAAGTCATCAGACTGTTGGACCTTTGGATCAGCAATGTGGGCGACCGCCCAGAACCAAAGTGGGCGACCGCCCAAAAGCCCTGTCTGCGCTTTTTCTTCTCCGTTGCGAGACCAATTCAATTCAAGTCCAAATTGAGAGTCACCCTCAACAATTCTCCACCTTGACGATCAATTCCGAAAAGCTAGTACATCAAGAGAACATCTCTATCTCCGTCGCCCCGCCCTTACGGGCATCAATGACTAGTAACACCAACCAAGTCCAAGAACTTCTTGAACTTAGCAATCGAAACCTTCGAACCCGGATTTGTGTCAACATGACCGCCTCCGTTATAGTCATAACATCCCCAATACAACCATCACTGTTCTTGCCATACACAATGCGCACACAAGCATTTGAATACGGAACCCGTGACACATCATCTTTAAACTTGGGACTATCTAAAGAATATAACCATTTCACCTGGTAAGCATCATTGATATCTATTGCAGTCACAAGAATGCCATCGACATAAACAAGATAACTCAATATGCCATCACTACAAACCATCAAGTAAACACAACAATCATATCCACTTATAGCATAACCATGGGTAACAATAAAAGTGTCGAACCTTTTATAACACTGTCGAGTTGACTGCTCCAAATCATACAAGGACCTCTCTAACAGGCAAACATGATCCTTACCCTCGATAACAAACCCTTCAGGCCGGCGCATGTAGATCTCCACCTCAAACTCTAGACCCCGCATCGCCACAATGGTCAACAAGTTGTGAATAGATAAGTGTCTAACAACCGGTGAAACAAAATCATTGTAGTCTACCCCAAACATTGGGGTACCATCTCTGAACTTGTAGATCCACTTGTGACTGACTAACACCTTCTTTGGTGGTGATCTAACAAATTCCCATGTCTGACTTTTAATAAGAGATACCATCTCTTCTTTCACAACGACCGACAACATAGCAGATTTATCACACGATATAACTTCATTGAAAGAAATTAATTTATGCATACTTACTGTTTTCGCAGCGGACAATGCATAAGTCACCATATCCTCCAAACCATATCGAACTCTACCAAAAACAATGGTAGTCTCCACCTGCTTGTTGGTCTCCTCCTCTTGAACTGGAGCATCAATTGGAGTCGCTTCATCAGACACATCATTAACATCTAAGTCAAGTTCCACATATCTTTTTCATCTCCGACTAACTCCACCTGTTTATATATTCGTTCTGCAGAACACTTTTTCCCACGGAGAAGTAGAGCAACATCTCTACATGTCAGGAACTTAGATGCCACCGGATTCCATGACCGGAATCCCTTCACTCCAGTAGTATACCAACAAAGGAACATCCTTTGTCCCTTGGATCCAATTTGTTGTTCACACAAGCATACAAGGGACACCCAAAAATACACAATCTTGAGTAATCTCCTAGAGAGCCTGACCACATCTCCACTAGAGTCTTCATCCCAATACAAGAATTTAGAGAACGCTTAGCCCAGTGAGCAGTCATCCTAATCGCCTCCACACAAAATTCTGTACCCAACAATGCATGTGACAACAAATACCAAGCCTTTTCTGTCATCCCATTCAAGCCAATGTGACCCATGTCATGTCCCATGATTGAGTACCTCCGTCTCAACCATTGACCCCGTTGCAATAGACACATCACCAACAACCGTAGACCCAAGAAGCTTGTACAATGTCCCCACCTTCTTTCCCTTCAATGCCACCAAGTCACCTTTAATAGCTGATAATTCGCCATTCGCAAGCCTAGAGAAATCAGGTTCTTCTTCAATTCAGGAACATACCTGACATTCTGTAATTTCCGCACTACTCCATCAAACAACTTTAATAGTCCCAATACCAACAACCTTGCATGCAGTATTATTTCCCAACAAAACTACTCCGCCGGCAGCCTTACATGAACAAAAACCATGCCCGGTTGGGACTAATATGATAAGAACAACCCGAATCCAAAATCCAACTATCACAAATTTCGGTACCCGAATCACAAGCAGTAAGTGCATCACAGCCACTGTCATCACTAGTGTGTTCAAACACCACTCCAGCTTCACCCTTTGTCTTCGCGGTTGTATTCTCTTGGTTTGGACAAAACCTTCTAATGTGTCCCTTCTCCTTGCAACCATGACATATCACATTCTTATACCATTCACTTGAACCAGATTGACCCTTCCTTGACTTTCTGCCGCTTCTAGCTACTAACCCATCACCTTGAGATTCGGCACTTGTTGAGGTCAAGTGCGTCTCAATGACTTCCCGTTGTAGTAGAGCGTTCTTGATCTCTTCCAAAGAGTCTCATCCTTTGCCATACAACACTGTCTCTCTAAAGTGCATGTATTCCGGAGGTAGAGAACAAATCAATTTTACCGCCAATTGCTCATCATCAATCACGACATCGACATTCTTCAAGTCCATGACCAAGCCATCAAACTCATCAAGATGTTTCTCCAAAGACTCACCTGTTTTGAGTTTACACTCCTCGAGTTTCTTCAATAGTAGCAACCTGTTACTAATACTCTTAGTCATGTACAATTGCTCAAGCCTACGCCAAAGCGCTGCCGCAGTCTTCTCACTCACAACCTCCCTGAATACCTCATCTTTGAGACTCAAGTGTAAGAGAGATAAAGCCTTCTCGTCCATATCATCAAATTGTTCATCCGTCAAGCTTGCCGGTTTCCTCGCCTTCCCAAGCAAATCCTTGACACAATTTTTACCCACCAAGATTGCTCGCATCTTCACTTGCCATAAACCAAAATTGACCTTGCGGTCAAATTTCTCAATTTCGTACTTCCCTGACATCGTTACCAATAAGCAATACAAGATCCACAAACCAGAAGCTCTAGATACCAATTGTAAGGATTTTAAGCCCAAACACAATTGCTTAATTGATAAAGATGAAAGCACAAAATAACACAATAGCAAGAACGAAACAAAATTGAAAAATAGATGAACACAAGAGATTTAACGTGGTTCATTAACTTGGCTACATCCACAGGCGACGGAGAATCAATTCACTATAATCAAGAAGAGTACAAGGAGAATCAAGGTGAAAACGTTTCACACAATCTCACAATCTCTCACAATAGTGAATAACCTAGCTTTTCTATCAATCTCACTCTCAAGGATCTAAACAAAGTCACTAGAATAAGTCTGGAGGCTTGTCTATATTTATACACGAAATATCGACCCAACCCTAGAAGAATAGGAATCCAAATCACAGCCAAAATCTGTTTCCAAATCGATTCAGGAATCCCAATCCCGACACGGTGGGCGACCGCCCAAACCCCAAGTGGGTGACCGCCCAAGTCATCAGACTGTTGGACCTTTGGATCAGCAATGTGGGCGACCACCCAGAACCAAAGTGGGCGACCGCCCAAAAGCCCTGTCTGCTCTTTTTCTTCTCCGTTGCAAGACCAATTCAATTCATGTCCAAATTGAGAGTCACCCTCAACAGTAGATTGTATCTTTTCAAGTGGGGAACTATAGTATATACTAGTTTAATCTTGAAAAGCGATTCAGATTTATCGAAAGACTATAGCAGCATCTTGGGCCCTAGCTAAACAGAAGTTCACTTGTTTGTCATTAAAATGTACAGTCACAGGCAGAGTTTAAGCAAATCACAACCTGCTACATGAGTACGAAAGATAGGCCCCTGTTTGGACTCACTTTGTAATTTTTATTTTTCGGGTTTCATTACATTGAATGAATTACTAAGATAGATAGAGAAAGAAAGTGGGCCCAAAAAGAGAAAGTGAAAACCAAAAAATGAAAAACAATGAACCACAAAAAGGCCACGAAGGCAAACAAGCCGTACGTCTAAGAGGCGAAATTATAGGGACAATGACTAGTCTAAATAATGAAGGATTGGTGTCATCACAACATACCCACTGAAAACCTTGAACTGGCCCACAACAGGCTCACACAAAAGTTCATGCACAAGACCAGCACCTTTACATTGTAGGTGATCATATATAAGCATATGCCGACGAGGGTATGGAGGTATGACAGGCTTGTGCCATCTTCCTCTTTTCCAACTAATATTTCTTATAAAGCCCAGCAAAAAAAAATGCAGAACCAATGAAGGGGGCAGGGTTACGACTCACTAGAGTATGACTATATAAGCATCGTTACGAATGGTTAGAGGACCATAATTCAAACTGCAAACTTTCATTTGAAGTTAATAAACTGTGCCTTGGAGCATAGTTATTAAAGGCGCGCCTAGGCGCGCGCCTAAGCTCCGGGCACAGAGAGGCTCAGTTTTGGAGCCTGGGTGCGCCTAGCTCCGGGCACAACAATTGACCATCAATTAAATTGTAATTAAAACCTAATGCGTGACTATTACTCTTCTCCTCTCCATGACTCTCTCATGTACATGCACCATGACTTTGTATAAGAGTAGCAATCATCAGGAACTCCTTCAAATAACAACTGCTTATCATTTTATAGGATTTAGACTTTAGAGTCCTTCTGTTTGAACTTCTCTTTATGCTTGTTTTGAACATCTATTTATGTTTGTTTCTTTATGACTTATAACGTATGTTTGATTTACTACTTGCATTTGATTTATTGCTTATCTTGATGTTGTATAATGTATACTATACTTTTAGTATTTTAAGGCATTTTTGCGGGCATCGTCACCCGGGCGCGCGCCCGCCTTGCGCCTTGCGCCTAGGCTCCGGGCACACCTTTTGCGCCTTGGTGCGCCTAGGGCCTTTAATAACTATGCCTTGGAGTAATACCGAGATCAGTCTTATTGTCAAAGCCGGCTTTAGTTAGTGCACTATGGGAGTTTAAAAGTTTTGTGGTTATGCTCCCTTTAGCATAATTCTGAACATGTAATGTCTTCTCCTTGAAAGGATTTATATTCAACTCTGTATGTGGCAGCTGACGGAAATGCGCCTTCTTTGAGTGTACCCAACGTCACTCTTATAGCCAATTCCATAATGAATAATTTTCCTTGTCTAGATATTCTCAAAAGTTATTGAACACTGTTGATAAATATTTCAGATTCTGAGCTATGGGAGATGCTTCCCAAGGGGACTCGTTCACTTCTGGTATTGCCTATACTTCAAGCTTCAGAGGAAGGGTCCAGTGTCAATTACAAGACAGAGGGATTTGTTCTTTTGGCTTCCAGCATTAGTTACGCTTAATAACAATAGACAGAGCGTGGATAGCAGCCATTGCTAATAAACTCAGACTTAAGAGCGTTTGTACAGGCCTATGAAAATACATGCCTCTATCCAGTCAAAGTTTGCTAAATATCTACTGTGTATGGTCATGGCTTTGTGCATGCCTGATTGTCACGTGCAACCTGTAAGTAAGTTGCTATAGTATCGTTAGCCAGCGGGAACCTTTTTGCAAATCATTTAAACGTATATTGTTATACGATTTCAACTACTTTTTTCAACAGATTTTTGTTGGATTTCCAAATTGTGCAGAGGTGAGGCAGCGCAAAGTTCAGTTAGTATGTATGTCTGGATATTATTTCAAGTTCACATCAATTTGGTTTACAACCAGCTCAGCCCCATGTGAGGTCTGATCTTGCCCTACATGTGGCGTTGCCATTGATATTATCACTTTCCTTACTCGGGTGGTGATGCACAATATCTATATCCAAACCATCTTACGTGGATTTTTCTCATTTTCTCTCATATTGCTGGTACTTTATTTCCTTTAGGTTGTTACTCCCTTTTTTTTGTTGTAAGATCTACATTTTTCTTAGCTATGCCAAATTTTATTAACGTACTATTTCATAGTTGCTCAACATTCTAGCATACATTTTCCATGATCTTCTATGTTTTTTGTTTCTTGCCACACACTTCTAGCTTAAGCATCATACAGGTTGATTTGCATCTTTTGTTAAACAAGTAAATCTTAAATGGGTAAATGTTCTAGTACGACTATATAATTACTCTTATCTTTCCCAACTGAGGATATACTTATGTCTTTAGATTGTCCCAATTGAGGAGGTACATTTCTGCTATAGGAAAGTTTTCTAAGGTAACGAATTTATTACTGTAAAAGCTTGTGGATGAGGAGCACGATACTGAAACTAAATAAGCTTGAAAATATGTCCAACCGCTGATGGGGGCATTTCTGGAAGTTAGTTACTTTTGAACATTTGTTTTAATCTGGAAAAACCTAAGTGCACATCTTCAATTGGATGAAGGGATTAATTATGTTTCTTTTCGGGAAATTGAAATAACAAATCATTCTTCACATACTAATCACTTTTGCAGAAGATGGCATCAGAAAGCCACCAAGCATAGATCTTGTCCTTTATATCAATCTAGTGGCTTCTTTAATTGCTTTTGAGTCCAGGGTCTAGATAAAAAACTTGTTTGACATGTTTGCTTATTTCTATGACAGAGAGAGTTCAACTTGCATCCATGTAATACAAGTTATCATCGACAACATTTTCCTGAATATATTTCTGAGTCCAACTGCTGTATTGTACAAATCCTTTTTGTTATTAGTGATAAACTAAAACAATTATTGTGAAGGATATAATCTTAGAAGGCGCACTAAAATGCTGACTCAAGTCAGATATTTGATTGGACGTGTACAATCTCTTCTGGCTTCGTGGAAACTTCTTTGGCATTAGATGATAAGCTCTGCTCTTTGAGTTAGTTTCATTTTAGTTAAGTACCCAGTTAAACTCTGTAGTCAATACACATTAGAGCTTTTGAAAATTATTAGAAGCAGAATGATATTTTGAGAGTATGATATTTGCTATTTGGACTCTGATACTGATGCATATGTGGATCAATGTAAAATGAAATTCAGCTCAACAAGTTTAGCTGCTCACAGGTAGTGGAAACATGACAAACTTCTGTAGGTCGTTCTATTGAACTTGTCATGTACTCCCTCCGTCCCAAAATGATCTTCCTATTTGCCATTTTCATTGTCCCAAAAAGTTCTTCACATTTCTACAATTTAGGCACAAAAGTGCACAAACAAAACATGACTAGTGAAGCAAGTGTTCATATCCTTAAAATGTTTGAATAGTCAAATGTGAAGATCATTTTGGGACGGAGGGAGTAATATCTAATTGCATGATATAGTCACTCTATTGCATTGTTGTTATTTAGTTATTTCTGCTCAGTTCAATTTTTTTTTTTTTTTTTTTATACAGTTGTGTTAATGATGAAAGTGAGAAAGTACTATTACCAGTGATTTTTTTTTGGTTGTTGGATTGTTGTAATATAGTTCCTGTTTACATTGCTTTGGAATGTTAGCTTGCTTTTATACCTGAAACTGTGACATTTTATGTTTTATTCTTGTTCATAACATATTTTAAGCTTTGTTTATATGTTGCATGTATATCTCTCTCTACATTTATATTTCCAAATTTATGTTCAATTTTTCTGCCTTGCTCTCCTTTTTGCCGCCCACCTCTCGCCTCACGTTTTGCCTCTTCTAGGTACGTTTCGCACGCCTCTCACCTTTCGCCTTTGACAACTATGATAGAGTGACGAGTAAACAGCCAAAGCTTCTGATTTTTCCATCAAGAAGTTTCTGTCTTGCTTATCTTGCAACCTCTGTTTTCTTTTAACTAATATGCAATGCATTTGGAGATCACAGTCTAATTTGCAAAGACATAGTAATAGTTTTTAGTAGTGGCTCTATTTCCAAGAGCAAATGTATTTTTTGCTAACAAAGGTAGAGCAGGTAGTTTTTGCATATTTTATTGTCTACTATTTTGTTGGTAATATGAGCGCAAGTGTGCCTCATGTCCGTGGATAGGGACCTAAATATCACTGCCAGCTCTCTGTTATAATGCTGCTGCATCTATTTGAAGTATTCATCCTGTGTATATATATTCAATTATACCCAGCATTTTCTTTTTTTTTTTTGACTCAGAAGTTCACCAAATCAATTGTTATTGCAGGAGTTATTACATATCTCAAATTTATGTTTCCTATTTCCTCTCCATGTTCTATGACTCTTGTAACTTAACCTGGTTTGTCATATCTGCAGGATAATATGCTACCACATTTGGTCCTTGAAAGGCCAAAACTGTAAAAATTTGGCTTTCAGAACACGGAGTGTGGAGAACTTTGGTTCTACAAGAACTTTTCTAAGCCATACACCAGGTTCTGCAAAGAGAATCAGATAAATGGATATTTGAGTGCTGGAAAATGAGGTTTGAAGTGACATAAAGATGATAATTTGCCTCGTGAAAGTACCTTAAGCCGCACAACCCTTCTGATGGCAAGAATCAGGCCTGGCATTAGACTCTGCACATCTGTAATATCGTGTTTGAGGGAGTAAACCTGTAACCAATGCTCTTAAAAATGATGTTATCATAGCTAAAGAGAAAATCGGAACTTTGTTGAAATGTAAATCTGCAATGAACGCACCTCTCCTGGCCTGGAAAAGTGGACTGTTGTACTGGATACCATCCCAGGAAGAACCAAGCTATGTACACGAACTCCATCTTCTCCTAGAACTTGGCCTCTTGCCTTACATGGGTAAAATTAAATGAAGAAAAGAGGTTGATTATTTGAATTGTAAGCTTCAAAGTTTTCTCACAACACATTTATTTTTCACTGATTCCAAAGGTTACTACGTCATTTACAGGGTTTCATTTTGACCAGCCTTTATATTTTACTAGTAATAACATCCTTGAGAATATTTTCTTTGTTGGCGTGTTTAAGTGTGCCATCTATTTGATCCAGGCTTTAGTTGCATCTTACCAGAGCATCTGTTGAAAGATCGTCCCTGTTATACATCTGCCCAAGGTTGGAGAGGTTGTTGGCAATCTGTATTGCATCCTGCGACGGAAAGTCCTGTTTACCAACAGCAATGTTAGTCTCATTTACCTGAATTTCCAGGTACTGCTCTTATATTTTGTAGTCTGCATGAACAATATGACTAAAATACCCTACTGGATAAATAGTAACTAGTCATATCTGAAATGAAATATGTTGAGATTTATGTTTTCGGGAATATGTAGAAATTGTGTCTGTAGGGCCAGGTTTGCCACTAGAATATGCAACCGTACACCACTTAAACCAAAGAGGAGGGAGGGTAGGGGGTGGGGTGGTTGTGTAGGGTATGAAATTAACTTACAAGAGCCAGCTTGCTGTTCATTCCGTAGACATCGGTCCAATAGGACTAAAGTGCTCCAGACTGGACACAGGGATGAATGGGTCCCAAAAATAATTTCAGGGACAAAGATTTTTCAGTGTCACTTCTAAGAGATGATAAGGGTATTGGTCTCTTGCTCCCCTTTCTTTGAAGAGAAAGTAATAAAAATCTTATAGTGCAGTTTATCTCAATAAAAGTTGCATACAGGAGAATGGTACTTTAGCATTGGCCAAGATTTCCATCTTGCTGTAATTTCTGGTAGAAATAGGTCTGGGGTGTTTCTGAAAACGTTTGGCATTTTAGGAGGTAAATACCAGGCTAGAGATTCTATGCATTAAATCATTGAATTTTCACTCTAGACTTGAAACTTGAACAACATTAGCTTGCGTGCGTGCTAAGCTAATAAAGTTCCAATTTCACTTACAAGATTGGCATTTTATACTTCATTAAATAAAAAAAAAACTTGGTCTTTTTGAGAAATTATAGCTCACATCAATTTTGGAGGTAGTGTTGTTAACTTACTCCTGGATTTGCCTTTGTTTCAACAATTTCAACATTGTTATAGTGAAATGAAGCCGAAATCGCAGCTTGCTGTAGCAGTATAGATCCTATGGACAGAGTTGGCGCAACTAGACAACCCTGAAATGAAAAGATAATAGAGATTATAATAAATGTCATAATCTATTATACAGATACAGAAAGTCTTGTCTGATTTAAAAGAAGCATAAATATTTGTGGAAATTGTATACACACAAAAGGGTAAGAAAGGAATTTCTTTTGAAAAATCCCTCATACCAAAACCACCTATTACAATAATAACTACAAAACCTTAGTCCCAAAAAGATTTGAGGTCGGCTAACATGGTT